>OX382172.1:7515053-7866066 GCA_947507545.1 Clistopyga incitator | reverse complement strand
GTGCAAATCCGGCACCCTACGGTGACAGTGCATTGCGTTGGAGAACGGGTGGAGTTAAGTTAGGTCTGGCCTAGGATGGGGTATCCTAGCGCAATTGTTTTTGTTGAGTAAAGGCCCGTTTTCACGCAATGAGCTAAAGGAGGCGACCGTACAGATCTCCGCTATGTTACCGGCATAAGTTGCGTTCCCGCTATCGCTACGAACTAATTCGAAGGAGAGGGCAGTAGTTCTCGGGTAAGGGATTTTGAGCTATCGGAATAATAATAATGAATCGTTCTCGATGATTACTTGAAATAATCAGTCTTCCTCGGGACACCGCCGAGGTGCCTCGAGTTCGGTAAGCGTTCCCGTATTGACAGTTTTTCTGTCGCTCGCGCGCGCGTCTTCGCGTAGTTCTCGTGTTTCGGCCAAACTCCGTATAGTGAATACGTGAGTGACCGTGTGGTGAGAGTTTTATTCCACGGAATAAAACTCGAGTTTTCGGTGGTTCTCGAGTGCAGTGGGATAACTGCACTTCGTGCCACAGCTCTCGTGATCCCTCGATCTCCCTCCATGGGATGGATTGGCTATAGGCAGCTCCGGTGAGTCGTTCCCGTGTTATTAATCATTAAATTTAGTATTGCACCAGGTTTTCCCGTAGTGACTATGGCGCTCTCGATGCGCTTCGTCAGTTCTCGCACATTCTAAAATGCGAATTCGTTACCGATGCCCGCTCTCGATTTTTGTCCGCAGGACATTAGTTTTTCGTTGATGAAATTCTGATCATGACTCTTGGCTATTTATTGCATCTTACCGCGACCCTCTCTACCAAACCTAACAGACTGAGCGGCCGTGCTATTCTGCAACCGTTCGCTCCCGCGAGTGCATCCAGTTGCGTTTGTTGATTTTACGCGACCTCAAAAATCAACTAAGCTACCGATTCGTTCGGTTTTGATTCCGATCGCGAGTTTTACCCCAGACTTTCGATTTGGAGTTTGGGGATTGAGCCGCCCACTCGATCCCTCGGACATACCGGTTCGTTAATTCCGGTGAAACAAAAATTAACTGGCGCCCACCGGGTTTGCGGATGCGCGAGCGAGGGTGGACGGCCGAAGGTGACGGTTCCCGATTTTTCTTTTCTTTTCATGTTTTGTGTTTTCGACCAGAAAACCGATTAATCGGTCAGTTACCGAAAAATACGTCACAAGCTATACCGAAACATCCGAGCGAACGTACGACCGCTCCCCCTCCGCACTCCCAGAGACTTTCGCGGCTGTAATTACATATGTGGACTATATTTTTTTATATTTTTAATATATTTTTTTCTCTAGGAGGTGATCTGGCCAAGATACCGCGATCCAAAATTTTGAAATGACAAAAAAAATTTTTTTTCGCCCTTAAAAAGAAATCCGGTGAAACCCGCCACTAGATAATCGAGAAAGGAACAGAAACGACACATATGTTTTTTTCTCTAGGAGGTGATCTGGCCAAGATATCGCGATCCAAAATTTTGAAATGACAAAAAAAAAATTTTTCGCTCTTAAAAAAAATCCGGCGGAACCCGCCACTAGATAATCACGAGTACTACAAAAAAGTCCTTTGGCATTTTTGCCTATGATCAATATTCTAGTCAGGAACCACTGTTGAAGACAAAAGTCCAAATAACTACCCACCCATAACCGCCACCCGAAAAGTACGAATAACCGCCACCTCAAAATTAGAAAAGAAAGAAAATGTTTCCTACAAACTTTTCTCTCCGAGTCAAAATGAAAAAGATGCAGCGTGCCAAAGTTTTCAACTCGCAGTAATCGTCTTCATTTCAAATAATTTTTTTTTTTTCAAAAATATCCGCCATCGGGGAATTTAAAGAGGAACAAAAAGGTGGTAAACATTTTCCTCTCAGAACAAATGTCACGGCGCTACAGCGTGCTAAAGTTTTTTTTTGAAGATGCAGAAATTTTGAGGGTCATGCAAGCATCGAGACTATCCCGGACCTAGGATCCGATCATCTGTCGATTTTCGTATCGTTCGACACAAATAAGACAATAATCGAAACAAGCCCTACGGAAAAACCCAACTTCAAATTCACCGACATAGAAAAGGTAAACCAAGAAATAAATCGATATCTAGAATCACGCTCACAACAGCCGCTTAACCAAGTACTCATGGAAGAATTTAACAATAAAGTTGCCGAAGTAATCTACAAATATACTCCAAAGATAAAAAATAATTTCTTCCAACATGCGCTTCCACCGTTTATAGTCAAACTAATAAAGTTAAACGTCAGCCCTACCGGGAATATCAAAATAACCGTAACCAAGAATTCAAAACAAAACTAAACCAGTTCAATAAAAAAATCCAAGCTATGATCCTACAGTACAGGACTCACATGTGGCTCAAGGCGTGCGACAAAATACACCAATCAAAGGGAAAGAATTATTGGAGTATTACACAAAAACTTTCAAAATATAAACAAAACAGAGCGCTAGCGTCGAACCTCAGGATAAACGGCAGAACTCTCACAACTAACATTGAAAAAGCTCAAGCCTTCGCGGAATACTTTTCGGGAACTTTCGCCATGACTCACGATCCGAACTTTTGTGCCGAGAATCTCAGAGCAGTCACTAATTGGTATGAAGACTACAACAATAATCAACAACCAGATAGGCAGCCTACACCGCCAATTACAAGAGAAGAATATAAAAAAGTACTCAAAAACTGGAAGAATAGCTCGCCAGGGTTTGACGGAATACTCATTTTGATCATCAAGCAACTCAACGAGAGAGCTCACACGTTCATAATTAACGCACTTAACCAGTGCCTAACAAATTCACATTTCCCACAAATATGGAAAAAAGGGGTAATCATAATGATTGCTAATTCCAATCAAGACCACAGCATTGTAAGCAATTATAGGCCCATAACCCTATTACCTTCTATCGGCAAAGTGTTAGAACGGATCGTAAAAGCCAGAATCGAGAAGGCAATCGGAGGCAATATACCGGAATACCAGTTCGGATTCAAGACAGGTGTATCTACACACAACGCACTCGCAGTTTTAGTATCGAACGTCGAAGCAAATAAGCTGTCTAACAAAAAATCAACAGCTCTCTTTCTCGACATAGCTAAAGCCTTTGACAGCGTGTGGCACAAAGGTCTGTTATACAAGCTACATCAACTTCACTGCCCGAACTATCTGATTAAAATCATATGAAACTTTCTTCACCAACGTTCCCTCATAATTAAAATAGACTCATCAACTTCACACCCCTTTTCACCAGAACAGGGAGTTCCCCAGGGTCCCCTCTGTCTCCGCTTCTTTAAAATCTCTACTGCTACGATATGTACAACTACAATCGCATTAACAAAGAACAGATCGATCTCAACCGATATATCTTGCAATTCGCGGATGACACGGTACTAATTTCTCACGAAAACACGGTGAAAAACAGTATAGAAACTCTCCAGTCCTCGGTGGATAACATAATAGCATGGTTCAATAAATGGTGTCTTCCAACCCCCGCAAATTCCAGCTTCTCATTTTTAACCACAAATACTAACCCGCGATCACCAAGAATACATATGTTCAACGTTGAAATAGAAGCAAGCCAGCACGCAAGATACCTAGGAATCCATATAGAACAAAAATTAAATTTTAACTATCATCTACAAATATGTAACACCAAAATGTCAACGAGAGTAGCGCATTTCAGAAGCATCACCTTCAAGAACCGAAATATCCACATTAAACATCTAACAAAAATGTACAAAACTATATGTAGACCGATCATGGAATACGGAAACCCAGTATTTCTGAACTGTAAGAAAAACGCACTGAAAAAGATGAAAACAGCCGAAACAAGTGCAATCCGAAAGCTAACGCGTATTCGACACCCGAACAACCCATTGCACAATCCCCGCAATACCCTACTATACGAACTAACGGGAATAACACCAATAATAAATAGAACTCATCAACTCGCAGCACAATTCGCCTCCAAACAACTCGATAACATCGATGAATTATGTATAAGACCAATGCAGAGGAAACGCATTCCAAAGCATCCGACATACACAACTCATCAAATATTAGAAAGATTAGCGACAGTCAACCCCCACTTATAACAATAAGATCCTATTAAACTCACCTAATTAAACCTGAAAAACTTATATTTTTATTTCTAAATATAAATAATAATAATAATAATAATAATAATAATAATAATAATATGTATAAACATAATTGTAAAGGCCAATCACAAATTGACACAGACACACATGGGCTGAAGGACCCCGGTCGATGGCCTGTTGTCATTACACATAAGTAAATAACAACGGTATATCTGTATCATGTAATGTAACCTAACCATAATGGGTAATGGCAATAAAAACTACTACTACTACTACTACTACGAAGTTTTTTTTCCTATTCAATTAATTACTTCAAAGTGTTAAACTTGGTTCTTCGAAAAAAGAATAAACGCGTGTATGAATCTGAAATTTGAGTCTCAACTCTGAATCGAACAAGAACTCCCAAAAAATTTATTCCTTTCCAACGTCTCGTTACCTTGGGACGTAACATGTGTGAAAGTTTAAAAAATCGAGGGATTAATTTTTTTTTACCCAAACCTCGATCTGTTACTCTAACAAATTTTTACGATATTGACAATCAGGCAGGCGTATTCCGTAATTTTATTAGTCCGAAAAAATGGTTTTAAAAAAAATTATTTAAATAATAATTTCCCCGTTTCTCGGAACTTTCACTGAAATACATGGTATGTAACGCACAAATGAAATGTGTCGCGTTTGTTCGGGTCAGGCGCCACATAAACTAGTGGTTTTCGAGAAGGCGTGTCGAAAATACGGGAAACATATCGAAAATATTATGCACATGTGCATATCTGTTCACTTCAGAGCTGAGCAGGACTTCAAGTGCTTTGTACTTGTTTGGTACTTGAAGTACGATACTGGAAGTACGGGCGTTCTTCAATGAGACGAAAATGTCCATGTACTTCATGAACGTCGAGTACTGAATTTAAATGATTATATATAAAATCGTTTTTTTTTTTTCATTGTTTACGAACGTCGCTTGAAGTCGTCACTAGCGTCATATATGCCGGCGAGCACAACTTACGCTATTCCTCACTACCACTCATAGTACTGGTTAGTGTTGTTTCTTTGCACGCTCTCATCGAAGTTAATTGAACTTGAATTTGAAAAAGCGATCGATGTGGAAGCCCACAGAAAAAAATTGAACTCAAGTCTGCGACGTGGACAAACAACTCAGTGATCAATTCCACAATATGGCAAACGTCTGGCTGTCACACCGATAACAATCGCCAAGAAGAGACCACACATTGTTCTTTCGAAACACAGTCGCTGAAGTCCTATTTGCCAGAAGTTTCCTCACAAGCAGAATAAAAGTAATTCGAAATTGATCGACTAAATAAAAAAATCCGTGAGGGTGAAATCTTGTCTATTTTGTTACGCTTTGCTAGTTTGATTAGTATGTGTCGCGCGGCGAAGTATGTGATCCGTAGCCCCCTCCCCTGCCCCGGACTAGGGTTAATATTATGAAATGGAGTAGTAAGATATTTTCTTGAGAATAGAAACTAGTTTAGTGTTCAGTAGAGAATAATTTTATGGAAATTAAAAGAATCACGATTGAAAAGAGAGTATTGTAAGCAAATTATACTGATTAAAAAATTAAATAACAAATTATTCGATTTGATTCTCATAGGAGGAGGGAGGATTCTTATTCGTGTGTGCTAGGAGCTTTATCCGTAATTAACTCGAGATGGAATATCGCCGAAACTGATCTGATAGTAACAAATCGCAATTCAAATTTCCACCAAAATAATTAATTTTTAGTAACTCGCATCGAATATTAATAAGTTAAAATTGGTAAAAAGTCACGAGTCGTTGTATTGAAACGGTGTGCCATATTTTGTTAAGATATTGTAATATTATCGAAGAACAAAAAATCATGCGAAATCCTATATCTACAGTGGATCGTTAGCTCCCCTTTTTTATTTTTAGTTTTTGAGATTGATTTTTTTTTTTTTCAGTTATGAAAAATAATATTGAATTGTTTGGAAACTGCGGAGCAGCAACGTGGTAGGAAGGATAGAAGAATTGGCGAGGATTCCGTCGAGCTCATCAAGCGCATTGAATGACGCTTTTGTGTCGGCTGTACACACAATACATCAACGCTCGAGAACGCGACTTAAAACAAAGTCAAGTATGAATCAACTTCGATCGGATTTGGCGACGCGATCTACAAATACGCCGAAGTATCAACGACGTATCGGACTAACCAGAGTGCTTCGTCACGCACATTGGAACCGTCCTCAAAATCTTCTACACTTATTGCCACCGCCGTGGATCCATCGAGTTACTTATCAGAGGAAATACAGGCTCCTAGATTTCCTGCCAACATGGACACACAAATAAACTCTTGAGGAAAAGTAGCTACCGCGGCACAGCCCTCGATCTCCACTTCCACTCGACCTCCGACAATGCTCGAGCAAATTCAAGAGAGAGTATTAATTGGATCATTAATGTATCGACAATTTTGATCAAACACCTGATACGATTACATTCACCGGCTCTTAAAGAATATTTTGCGTACACAAAGACGAAAAGAATTAACAAGAAAAGGAGTCAACCATCGACACAAAACGAAGACGAGGTTGCAGCTACAAAGTCGAAAGTATTTCAAAACATTGGCCTCGATAAAGGGACTACTTAACGAGATGAGTGATCAAAGTGCTGACGTATGGTCAGCCGTAAAAGGAAAGAGTTTTTTTGTATGTGACTTGTCACTTTATGGACGAAGAGTTCAAACGTCAGTCCTTTCCTATGGCATGGAAGCGTTTCAAAGGCAAGCATTCATTCGACAATATCGCTGCTATTTTGTCTTAGAAATAAAGAATAAAAAAATCTTAGCGACGATCACTGATAACGCTAAAAATGTTGTTAAAGCCTTTGGAGAGTTCGGCGTTAACAATAATGCAATGTCGCGGCGAAGCACAAGCGGCGGAAATATCGAGTGACGGAATATCGACTCAGTTGAATCACCAATTTCATTACCGCGACATTTGAGAAGTCGTTCCCACACCCTGAGTTTGGTTGCAACTACTGACATCCTGAACGTCAATAAGAAAGAATGATCTTCTACACAATCATCATGTAAAAACTATAAGAAAGTGCACAAAGCTGTGGCATAAAACTGCATTGCCAAAATCCGCTGGATTAATCAGTGCTACGATTGGTCACAGTTTCAGCTAACCCATAGTCACACGGAAACTCTTTATATGACGCTCTGACTCAGATCCTAACAAGTGCCCGCAATTTGCCATCCTTATTTGAGTTGCAAACTTAGGTGATCCGTTTATTGGCAATGATATTTTATATATGGGGCATTCCACGTCAAATGAGCAGGCCATGACCCTCACCATCATCGATTTTGTTCATTGTGCTTCCTCATAGAGGAAGCTTGGTTTTCATCAACATTTTTTTTTTCAAGATTTTCATGTCAGTATGCTTAGAATCACCTAAAACGTCGAGAAAAGTGGTTTAGAAAATGTGTACGTGTGTGTGTGTGTCTGTGTGTGTGTGTGTGTGTGTGTTTCAAGGACCGAAAATTCAATCGACGAATTCAACTCGCGAATGGCACGATCGATCGAGCTCAAATTTGGATTCTAAGCATACTGACATGAAAATCTCGAAAAAAAAATTTTCATGAAAACAAAGCTTCCTCTATGAGGAAGCAAAAATGATGAAAATCGATGAGGGTGAGGGTCATGGTCTGCTGATTTTACGTGGAATGCCCCATATACAGAAATTTTGTCGAATGATAGCACCCATAGCGCGACCTTACTCGAAGAAGAGAGTAAGGTTCAATATGGTTTGCTTCTTCCGACTTTGACTGTCTTTAACGCTCAGTGATACACCGGTGAAAATTTCTTCGCCCAATGTTAAACGCCTATAGAGCTGTCTCTCTCGCAGTATAGCACTATCTCTCTCACACCTTTTTGTTTTCTATTATCCTGAACAAATGGCTTTAAGCATCAAAAAGCCCAAAGCTTAGCCCAATTCCGCAATACTTTCGCACATTCTGTCAAAATTTGACCTCCTCATGCCGAGTACTTTGGGCGAAAAAAGGTTTCAAAATGTTGAGATGTGCTGAAAAGTGGTGGGGAAAATAGCACTGCCTCTTAAAGTTAAATTGGAGCGTGCCTCCAAGGAAAATTTACGATATGGAAAAGAACTCGCGTAAGCTTGTCTCTATAGACTGTCTAGACGCTACGACAAAATTTTCGCGTTTGACGGCGAAGAGATCCAGTAAAGCATATAAACTCAATCTCGATTTAAATAAAATGCGAAACAGGTTTTTATAGGCTGCGGAACCTTTCCGCGAGTTACGATAGCCTGAATGGAGTCAAGATGATATCGCGTCCATATCATCTTTTTTCCAAGTTTGCGGATCACACATAGTCGATTCCTATTATCGTACTTAGATGACAAAAGAACGCAGCTCTCGATGTTGGATGATGAGCCAGTGGTAAAAAACATGTTTTTCATGTTTAATACCCCGACGCCCACATTCTCCGCGCCGATTGGAAGAGTAGTTTCCTTTGCGAGTATAACAAATACTCGGAAACGTCACGCACTGTCTGACAAAAATATTAGTCGCCTGGTATTGTTGAAAAGTTTCAATAAAACCGACCATAAGTTGCGAATTGCGGAAATGTACGAATTGAGCCTTATTCTTTGTGGACAAAGGGAACAAAAATAAAAAACTTATTTGACAAATGAAAACTCATTACATTACTACACCACATGAATAACTTGAAGTATTTTTCCCGCACATGTACTTCAAATACTTCGCCCAGCTCTGACTTTTATATATGGAACCAATATTATTCACGCAATGATAAGTACATACAGTTTCTTTATGATACGTTATATGCTTACGATTTTTTAAGCTTTTACAACAACAACAATTAACGCTGCAAACTAGAAGTTAGTAAATTGCTTCCTCACTATTTTTGATCTTTTACATTACTTCCTCTATGAGGAAGCCAAAATCGATGAAAATACTTCCTCAAAGACATCTTTGTGAAAAACCCCCAAAAATAATGGGGAAGTATTGTAAAATTGCTAAGTTCTACGTTGCAGCTTCTTTTTTGTGCTCTTTGTTATTATATTCTAGTATCGTATTGACCTAATAAAGACCATTGGTGTAATTTTTTATTATTCCATTCTCGTTATATATTATCTATTTTTGTTTCCCATTTTAGTAAATATACGATTGTTATTTTTCACATTTATATTAGCAATAGTATTTAGTTACCACTTTCCCCTCCTAATAAGAGGACACCGTTTGTACTCTATTTTTAAAAACCGGCATATTTTCGTTGTTACTATTGTAACGGCGCTCTATAGAAAATTTAATTACTTGGGAAATCGCTATAGAAGGTATTCAAAGAAGTAGTTCATAATTGTTGTGCTTTTGCGTCGTGGCCTATAAAAATTATATACCGAATTTCAAATTAAAAAAAAATAGCTTTTCGAGGAAAACAATATTCATACTTTTTTGAAATTGTGACGTAACTCGGGCTACACTGCTACGATCCGAAAATTTTTGATCTACAATTGAAGATATGGTTTTAAAGCTTCGACTGACCTATGGTAACTTCGATCCGGTTGAATTATGCGCATAAGATGTACAAAGATGCAAAATGAAAACGAAGCATGTATTTCACCCGTCGCATATCGTTAGATAAAAAAATATGTACGTTATTGGCACCCGTGTACTTTCACCTACAACCCTCTTTCAACTACACCTTCATAAGCTATGAACCTAATCGATGATTTTCATTGTTTTGGACTAGTTGATTTTTTCAAACATATTTCTTTAAAGTCGCTTCGACGGCTAGGGTTATCAGCGACCTGTTACATACATAATACAAGAAAAAGAGTACAAAGCTCGTATAAGTGTCATTTGTTAGGAGTTTGTTACAGACATAACTGTAGAGTACTTGGTAGTAGAATTTGATCATGATATGTTTTGAATTTCGGGCGCTCTATTATTATGTGTTGCGCGGTCAACGAAAATGTACACATTCCGTACGGCGTAGCTGGTGTTCATTTTATAGGATGCACATGGGTTACGTTGTGTGACATGATTTTTAATAAAATGACGGTCACATGGTTTTATGCTACCGAATTAGTTTTATTTTAACGATTTCAAAGCTCCTCTTCTCGGATTTAACATTTAGATTTTATCGAGAGTTTTGTTGGCAATTTATGATATGTTGAGAGAGTACGGGAGATCGGTTAGTTACGAAATAATTCGAGTGAGAGGGCAATAGAGCGCGTCTTCGTATGTTTTCGTGCTTCGTATAGCGTACGTGGAGTTATCGTACTGTGCGCTTTTTATTCTATGGAATAAAACGTGAGTTCCCGCGATCTATTTTACGGTTCATTAATGTCGTTAATGCATAGTGCTCCCGTGATCCGTTTGCCGGATTATCGATCTTGTTCCTGAGGATTTTCCCGAAACACCTTTCGGTGAGTCGTTCTCGTTTTATAAATTATTAAATCGAATGCGTCGATCGCTTCGATTAAAGATTTCGTCGGACCGAGCATTTCCGTTACCATTCGCTCTCGTGAGTGCATCCAGTGGCAATTGTTAATTTTACGCGACCTCAAAAACTCACCAAGCTACCGTTTTTTTTAAATCGATTTTGGTTTCGACCGTGAGTTTTGCTCCGGACTCTCGATTGTGGATTGGAATCGAGCCGTGCCACTCGAACCGACACTGATGGTTGTGCGGTCGGAGTACGGCTTTGGCGGTCCCGCGAATTAAGCAGCATTGTTTGCGGCCATAACTTGGATGGGTGACCGTTTAGCCGTACACCGGCTGGCATATCAATCAGTGAGCGGGAGGTCAGTTTTTCTGAGACCTCGGTGTCTACACTTGAGTACTTTACTTTCGTATATACACCGGGAGATCAGAAGAATATATGGCCGTCTGTACCAGCACGGGTTTTCCGCAGTTTCCCCGTGTTCATGGCGAATGCGGTACAGTGTAGCTCGAAGTCGAAGCTGGTGAGAGGGATTTTTTTGTTATGCTGGCATTAGTCTTAGGGATTGCCGCTTTCGCTGCCTCAACGGCCCTTTAATTGACTAGAACTCTTTAGTGTGACGGTATCCAGATTAGTGACATGGCAATTCCAGTTTTTTGCAGGTCTTTTATTTTGAGTTTGATATTTTGAGTCCGTAAAAATGGCTGCGGGTGTTTTGTTTCTCAGTTCAATTTGATTTAATGTTTGTAGAATAGCGTAGGCTTCGCACGAGAAAATTCAACAGTTATTTGGTAGGCGAAAGAACAGGATCTGGTTTTCGACTACTATTGCGCACCCACATTTCTTGTTGGTGATGAAGCCATCGGTATAAAATTTCATATGTCCAGTGCATGTTTCTTCCGTGACGTTTTAAAATTTGTCGGAGATACTTTGTTTGCGGGGTATTCTTTTTATTTGTAGTTGGTGGCGCCGACGCCAGATCAATATTGATATTAAGCAGTTCCCATGGTGGGGCAGGGTCCAGTGTTCAAGGTTGTACTTGCGGGATTTCCAGATTGAGATATATCGCACTTTGTTTCAACCGCGTCCGATACGGACGAGGCAGCTGTGATCGGTCTTCGAAGAGTTTGGTCCATCTGTTGGAAGAGTATCGCTTTGATCGTAATGTGTCTATTACGAACAAATATGTCGATGCATAACTCATCAACAGCTCCATCCTTCTCAGTTTCAATGGAGGCTCACTACACTGAGAAAAATTTATGACGACAGCAACAAAACAAAGTATTGCTGCGTCCATATTTCTTTTTATAACCATGAATTTACTTACATAACCAATGCGTATTGCTCTAGCAGCAATATCGTTTGACCAGCAATACTCGCGCAGCTCGATCGTGACGCTGGTTATCCTTCGTAACCTCAACATTTTTTCGATCGCTGGAAGTTAGCCATCGTTCAGTTCCTACAGCTATACCGTTTCGCTTCTGCAAGCGGACGACGTAAAGCGGAAGGGCTCAGCTATTGGAACTGGGCAGTTACACCGCTGTGCCGACAGACTTGAAAATAGCTCTAGCAGTCAGATATTCGGTCGGCAGAGCCGTTAATTTTTCTCAGTGCACCTTCCGCTTAGAACAGTAGAGTTTGGGCTGGTGCAAAACGGGCCAATAGCTAGTCCAATTTCTGTAGTTTGTGTAGGGTTTAGAGATGTTAACAGTTTTCTCGAGGCCAAGCCATAAACCGTAACCGAGTTTGCTCCGGATTATGGCGTAAGTGTTTAGTAGGATGCTTCTGACCGAGCCCCAATTTATTTATGCTAAGGCTTTCATAACATTTGTACGCTTTGCGCATTGTGCTTTCAAGTTCTTACTTTCCGATTCCGAGGATTTTCAGTTGATTACCCCTCTTAAGATTAAGGTCATTCAGTGTAAGCCTCGGCGTTAGTTTTAGTGAAAATCCACTCATTATCTTTTCAAGTTTAAATGATGAGTGAAAATCCACTCATTATCTTTTTAAATTAAAATGATGAGTGGAAAACCACTCATTATCTGTTTGAGTTGAAATTATGAGTGGAAATCCATTTATTATCTTTTCAAGTTTAAATCATGAATGAAAATCCACTCACCATTCATTTTGAGTTTAAATGGTGAGGGGAAAACCATTCGACATTCGTTGCTGCAAATTGTAATTTTTTACTAATTGTTATCTGCTACTTCTTTAGATGTTACATTGTTTTTGATCAAAATAGCGACACATTCACTTGCCTTTGTGGCGTGATCGCGATTTTTGCTATCTTGATTGTATCCTCTTATTTTTGAACAGTGATCAAATTTGAAATGAGTTTTCAATAGGCATATCAGTTCGGGACTTACTTTTTTCACAAGTACTTGGAGAAATGTTCGTCTGGTGTAGTAGCCATCTACGTTCCATTGTAGTAGTTGCATATTTTTATTTTTGTGTTTCTTTATTGACCCCTTCGTTAGCAGAGAGAATTCAATGGAATGTGCCCAAAATGGGAGGAAAATTTTTTATCCTTGCTTTTGATGTCAAATTATACTCATGGGGTTTAAAGGTCGCCGATTACGAATCTAAATTCAACAATTGCAAATTCAAAATGGCGGATCCAATATGGCAGACTGAAATGCAAAAAATTATTGAACTAGGATCAGCGACATGAAAGTTACCAAATTTCATCTAAATCAATTGAAATTTTTTATTTTGCTTCGCCATATTGTCACCGCCATTCTGAACCTCAAAAACTATGGAATAGCAGTTTTGATCAAAATTGAATGAAAGTTTCGATTTTCGTCTGCCATATTGTCACCTTTTTTTTATTTCTGAATTTTGAGTTTATATTCGTAATCAGCGACCTCAAAAATATCAGAGTACTAATCTTCATACTAATTGATTGAAATTGTCTATTTCATTCTGTTACATTGGCGCCGCCATTTTGAATTTTGAAAATTTCATTTCACATTTGGATTCAGCGATCCCAAAAAGCCCCGAGTCAAATCTGGATGACAAATCGAAGCAACTTAAACAGAAAAAAGGGCCACTCCTAATTTCGCGGACTATCGCGTCAGTGCCAACGAAAGGGTTAAGCTCCATAGAAGAGTTCGCTCGAGAGAGTTGTTCACTTGCATACGACTCACTATCCGAGGGGTGACCTGACATTGTATCAGGCCAGTCGTCACGTTGCAGTTTTTTGATGATTCTAGTGAAGTTAGATTTTAGCCTGCGTTCAGGAAGAAACTGGTAGAGTTTCTTGATCATCTCATTTAGGGTGGAGTGAGGAATTTCGTATTCCGTATAACTACTTTTAGCAACGAACCTTGTCCTTTCGTTTTCTCCAAAAAGTTTTGAAATTGGGAGTACTCCGATAGGTGGCTTTTTATTTCTTCCTCAATCTTCGGGAAGGGATCTTTAGTCTATTTGGCGCATTGAGGGTTACCTGTGGAGGATGTTTCAATTTTTTTCGTTATGTTAAGGAGCGGAGGTCCTAAGTCGTCTGCTAGGATTTTAGAGTCGCTCACTTTGGTGTGTTAGGGACCCTGGGGTAGAGTGCGGTTGATTTTTTTCCATACGAGCTATTCTTAGGCGCATTTGGTGTTTCAGTTTAGCTGTTCTCAGCTACTTGTGTAATCCGGTGGAATCTTTCCAACGGGAAGACTGTGGTGTAAAGAGTGGGGCGATTTCCGGCGGTGTGGCCTTCATTTTCCAGTAATTTGTTTCATTAAATTGAATTTGGAGGGTCTCAGGTAATTTTTCCACATCTTCTGGGTGTATATACACTTGTCCGAAGCTCTTGATGTGAGCTAGTTTCGAGCCGTTTAGTGTTGCGCGGAGGAACGTAATTGGTGAAGCCAATTCCGCGTTAAGACTCTAATATGTTTATTATCACACTGAGGGGTATGATTGGTGGGACAACACAATTCGTTTGTTTGTCGCGATTAATGACCTGATAAATAGCGATTTATTTTGTACGGTAATAGATTTGTGTGCGCTAACTAATTCTTCTACCATAGATTTGTTCGCATCGCATATTTTGTTGTTAGGGATTCTCGAGGCAAATGTTGTCTAATGAGGCGACATTTTTTCGACGAACGCTAGAATATAGTCTTTTAATTCTATTCCGTCAAGAGCATCAACGACGACAGCTTGTTCTTAAGCAGAAAAGGATTCGGCTTTGGCGGCCTTAGTGTAATTTAGGCTTGGTTAGTTCGACATTTGTTTGTTCCAAACCACGAGCGTAGGCTCGCCGTAATGTTATGTCCTTCTTTCGTGTGATCTATATAGTACGGCACTTAAGACCCATTAAGCGCACGTGACCGACTTTTTTCACAGTGCTACAATATAACGGACACCATCTCAAAATTTTGTGTACAGAATATAACTCGACTAATCATCCGAATTGTATAAAACTTTTTTCATAAATAATGTGGAGACGTAGCATGCATTACGCTTAAATAAGTTATTTGGTGGACGGTGCTTGTGAGTTGTGAAATAAAATAAATTGTATTATCACAATGGTGAATGGGGCGTGGGGGGCAGGCAGCGTTCAGCCGACTTAGAGTTTTTCACCTATCGTGCTTTCCATAATTATTTCCTGAAAAAATACCCAGTTGACCGCCATGCAGAATTAATCGAGAAATTCATCTCTGATATTGATTTACGCGTTTTTTTCTTTATCTAGCCGTCTTTTGTGCACAAAAATGTATAGTTCCTTCTTTCGCCAAGGCGCTGTATATGCATGCGCTTGATCGGTCTTAATGTTCACTCCCTCACTGTATCAATTGTAAGCACTGTTTGGATTGTAAACTCTTCGCTATCCACGTGAAACAACAGGTCCGATTCGCACAAGCGCTGCTCGATTTTACTGGAAATGCCCCAGAAGTATCTATATACTCTGGCTAGTATCAAGTGTAATATTTAGTAAAATATTTAGTAAAATATTTAGTAAAATATTACACTTGATACTAGCCAGAGTATCAAGTTTGCTGAATTGGTATGGAATGCTCCATATATATACTGCCCTTACGGAAATTGCATCTGTTAATGAGCTTTGGATATCCGTTGGACCAACATATAATAATTGGGTAATGGACTTTGTTGTTATTTAAAACGGTTAGGGTAAAAAAATACATGTGGATCATGCTTACCAGGAACATCTAGATTTTGAAGCCTTCTTCTCGGTCTCGTACATTGCTCCTCTTCCGCCTCCACTTCTTCAATCTCTTCGTCATCATTTTCCGCATTAACATCTTCTTCAGAAGTGTCAACACTTTTATCCCGTGACGGCCCTAAAACAACAACAAATAATCATATTTCTTCAGTGCATAATATTCGTGATTAATTCACAATTCCACGTAATAAAAAAATGCAGATTTTCTTTAGTGGTTTTCGCCTAACTCGCCTATCACCGGGTCAGCCCGGGTCAGTAGCAGACACCTCTGAGAGCGTGGCTCAGACTAGTAACAAGATCCCGAACCGAATTCCTCTTCTACATTGCATTCGCTACAGCATTTCTGGCCTGGACACAGAAATATACCGATGCCGATATTGCCCTGGTCTTGAATTCGCCAGCTATATAAAAATAGCCATGCGACTTGAGATGATTCTTTTTCGTCTTTTTTAAATCGTTTGGTGGTCATATGTTCGTGAATGCTGGCCTAATTTGAACGTTTTTTTGGATAATCATTTGATCATAATTGTTTAAATTAAAAAATTACGGTCAAGTTAGCCAAAGATTTTTCCCTTTAAATCGCTTCGCACTAGGCTTAATCGATGGGTAATCCTTTGGATGTCACAAATAACGTATTTAAAACGTTTCGTGTTCGGCCGTTTGGGTAAAAATGATATATGCTACAAGGTAGTCGACGACGAAAACTCATATACAGAATAGAACATTGTGCGACAACTGCACGAAGTAACTGATTCACGAATACGTAAATTGCTTGCGCGCATACGCACACGTCTGAT
The DNA here is from genome assembly GCA_947507545.1 of Clistopyga incitator. Taxonomy (NCBI): domain Eukaryota; kingdom Metazoa; phylum Arthropoda; class Insecta; order Hymenoptera; family Ichneumonidae; genus Clistopyga; species Clistopyga incitator. Next base: position 7,849,519 of record OX382172.1, on the reverse strand, counting down.
ATTTTTTTGTTTTAAATGTGAGCGACCCGGTGAGGAACTGAGGAGGGAGGGGGGGCGTTTTATTTGTCGTCAGCGATGAAGTGAGTCAAACAAGCGAATGATCAACCTGAATGAATGTGACGTTCAGCCGTTTGCAGAATCTCCTTAGATTTTATTCGCGCACGGTTCGATGTATTCGAATAAATTTAAAACCAACAAAATTATAAAACAAAGTAGAACCTTGCACATTGCTTCCTCATTTAATTTTGCTTTTTACATAGCAACCTCTACGAGGAATGATTTTGGCTTTCTCATAGAGGAAGCTTTGTGAAGAGCAAAATTAAATGAGGAAGCAATGTGCAAGGTTCTCCTTTGCATCCTTGTTTTAAATAAATGAATAAATCACCGGCACATCTCATTTTTATTAGGCACACACTTTTGTTTTACTTTATTAACTTTTGCGGAAGTTATAGCGAAATCGTTATTTTTTCAAATATTACAAATTGTGTAAATTTTGAACGACTTCACCGATCACCACCAAATTTGGTACACAGTATGGCTGTATGTTATTTTTCGTTTGTAGAACATTTCAGTTAATTTGCTGAGATTCGACGTGATTTATAGTAAAATTTTTATTTTTTACAAAACTTCAAAATTCTATAAAATTCGAACCGCTTTACCGATTTTGTCGAAATTCAATGCCAAACAGCATTTAACGTGTCCCTAGTTATGAAGAACTGTTTAGGTCTATCGGCGAACTTTTACGAAAGTTAGAGAGTATACGACATTTTTCAAAAAAATTGAAAATTCTATAAAATCAGTATACACAGATATATTTTCAAAACGAAAAACTGTCGAAAACAACGTCTAAAATCGGTATTTTTTGTTCAAATCTCCGCCATTTTGCCAGTTTTGGAAAAAAAGCCTCCATAACGCGATAACCAATTGCATACTGATTAATAATCCGTTTTTCCGGGGTTTTTTTTTCCAGATAAAACAATATCCACTATCAAGGCCGTTATAAAAACGGTATTTTTAACAACAACAAAAAATATATTATAACAATAAAAATCGTTTTGTTTTATTTATGAATGTAAATATATGTATAGAAAATCGTGGAAATCGGCTATTTTTCGGGCCGTGACACTGGAAAGATTCCTTTAGAAGTGACGGCTCTATTCAAGTCTCGGGGTAAATGAAAACAGTAAGAGCTAAAAAATAAAAACGGCGTCTTTAGTCAACCCAATTATGAAACAGACATCGGAGTAAATTTCCTCGACGAACCAAGTGCACAACCTCCAGTGGGTGAATTTACCAAGGTAGTTTACTTTGACATCGAACCTACTGGTTTAATAAAAATAAACGAGATGGTTCAAATAGCCGCTAAGAGCAGGAATAGACGTACCATACGTACATAATGCCAAATCGAAACTTTACTGCGAAATGTTTCACTTAATCGAACAAAAACAAAATTGTCATTTTTTTGAAAATGCTGTAAACGAATTTTTTGAAGAATCTATAAAGATTGCCATAATGTAGCAGAATAACCTGTTAATTAATTAAAATCCGGGGTATTGAAATTTTAATAAACCGTTGATTAATAAGTAGATGCAGTCCTTAAATTTTGAGACCCTCACTAGAAGGTAAAGCTGATTTTGTACATAAATCTCGTCCGTGAACAAAACGCTGAACGACGGACCCCCGAGTCGCCGAAGTCAAGTTGTAGTATAATCTGTCTGCTATAGCAAGTTTAATGACAACTTTAAACCCATATTTCAATCCTTAATGTGCGCTAAAGTCATGTTAAAAAAAAATTGTCGTATTGACAAACGTTGAAAATATAAAAATTTCTGTTTTTCGGCGATCTTGGATTTCGTGCGTCAAAGTATTTATCATATATCCGAGATTTTGGGCTCATTTATCGACTTAACTATGTGAATTTACGTAAAACCGTCACAATTCAACAATTTTATATGTTATAAGACATACGATCGGTCTGATTGAAATTTTACATTTCGGTTAGCATGATCCATAACATCTTTAAAATGTCGATATGTATGTTGGAAAGCCCCTGATGATCGACCCATTTTTATCGAACCACGAATCTCTAACATTATACATTATATAAGTACATTAAATGAATGAACTTACCAGCGCCGTTAGTTAATCGCGTTTTAATACTCCTTCCTTTACTTTTCGTTTTAGCCGTTGTTTTAGCATTTTCCGTTCGGCGTCTCGCCGATTTCCAGGTCGATAGTATCCTGCGCATGTGTTCCTCGAACATCGCTGATAATCTTATCGTCATTGTATATATCTGCAAAACGAATGCGACCTTATGGGTTGACAAATCAACATTTAAACAAGTCAACATTTATTGTGATTCCTTTACTTACCCTGGAGCGTTTGTTCGTATTGTAATTTCTACTATTTGTGAATATCATTTTCATATCTTTTGCAAATTCGAGGGGAGTCTCATAGTTGCCACCCAGCAAGTCTTCCTTTACGGTCCTCAAATCCATAGGCGTATCGACTATGTGATGATAATCAGGATGCTCTAGTCGATCCACTGGTTCCCTGTTTTATTTATACATATAATTTATTTAATAAACACCACATTTCGAGAATGCATCATCACATACGTATACTCTGAACCAAAGCTTTTATTCCATTCCCTCAGGAAAATATAAGTCAATTAAAAGTCTATATAATCAAACGAAAAATTTGCATTACAGCACATTTCCGTACATGATATATATTTATAAATTGAGTATCCCGGGTACTGAGTACTTTCCCGACGTCGTACTGAAAAATTTCGTTCAACGCTCGAGAAAGATTTTTTGTAACTTATGCACGTAATGTCGCACATTTCGGGCCTGCAAAGCGTGTGTGAGATCGTGTATTATGCTCACGTAAACCTACATAATTTTACGTTCGCCATCTGATGCGAGACGTTATCCTATAGAATTCTGTAAATAAATTCATGCACACATTGGCATATGTGAAACTATCTACAAGATGATTTTACGCAATGCTTTGCAGGCACAAACATGTGCGACAGTACGTTGACATTCGTTACAATAAAATAGTATGTCACACTTGTGCGACAAAGTCCTCTCGTGCTACAAACAATACTCGGCTTCGCCTCTTGTCGTTGTAGTAGTGCTCGACTTGGCTCGTGTTCGGCGATAACGGCCGCTTTCTCGTACTAGTATCACAATAAACTATCATTATTATCATTATTATTATTTCACCATAAAATGGTCAGTGAAATGTGTAAGAATTTCGTATTTTCTACCTTGCACTACCGGTAATCCCACTTGAAACCATAATATCTAACTTCGTAACAATACGGCTTAAATTTTCTTTAAACGTAGTAGGAGTGGATAATTCACACTATCAACAGATTTATAAAAAAATTCTCAAAATGAAGAGTATGAAAATTCTTAATGACACCTTACAAAAATTCACACGGGATTTCCTCACGGGCTCCTATTCTCGTGGTGATACCTGAATACAACATTTTATTCCGTTTGCTCTGGAACATAGAACAACATATGCGCTTTTTCGAACTTCCTATACACTAAGGCCTTTACCCGTCTCAAAAGCCTCCAACTTTTCGCAAATTTGAGCAATCTTTGAAACTTTATCCTGACAAACAGTGATGGTCTACTCAAGTGGATTGGTCTCGATTACTCCGATAGTGCGATGCAACATGCTTTATTTTGTTAAGTTAAGCGTTCTGTTATGCCAAGTGTCTGAATAACAGAGTTGCAGTCTGTGACGATTTTGAACTTTATACCTTGGTATAAAGAAAGGTAGATATATTTTGAAAAGGTCCAACGCGCAGTTGATTGACAACGTTCCAAATTAATAATTATGATATTTCGCTGCGCCGTCTGTTGTGCGTTTGAAGAAATAGAACGTCATTTCGCCTGAACATATTCAATCTTGTTAATTCTACCAGTTTTGTTTTCAATTTTTTGTAAATCGCGCGTTCCACTTTTTCAATTTTTTTTTCCATTACTGAGAAATTCTTTATGAACTTTCTGAATAGAGACATAGTCTTGGAAAACTATGTAAATCTTTTGAGAAAATTTCGTCACTACAATTCCAAATACTCAACTTTTGTTTACTGAATATTTCACATTGATCTAGTTTCAATTTTAGTCTATTTTCAACTATGAGCTTGTAAGTTACGCCAGCCTTTTAAAGTGATGCTCTGTCGTTTTTTACAGCATAACCTGTATTTCGCCTATGTGTACACGAACGTCGCCTGCTGACCTGATTAATTTAGCCACAATCGCATTTATGTACTGTCACGTCATTTTTTGGGAATCACGATGACAAGGGTTTTGTCACCGGTTATCGCTGTGTTTAAGCATTTTCGAGATGCTTCTCCTTGAATTTACCGTTTTCTTTTCACCAAGAATTTTAATGTTTGGGATTTTTGTTGTTTTTTTGAAACCAGCCGCCCGGCAGATAAGAGTCGCCGTTACGAATTCTTGCAATTAGTTGTCGACCGGGGCAAATCCGGCGCCTTATGGTGGAAGTGCATTACGCTGGAGAACGGGGGGAGTTCTGCTGTTGCGTTTCAGCATAGCACAGAGCATTCTGATGCATTATGGATGTGAAGTATAGGCCCGTTTCCGCGTGAAGTACTAAGGAAGGCGATTGTGTAGATTTCCAAGTTGTTACCACGATTTGCGCTCTCGATACAGTTACGAAATAATTAGAGGGAGAGGGTAGGGGATTTTGGAAGACATTGAATAATGATAATGCTTAGATATCGAAGATTACTCGAAGTAATTAGTCTCGCTCGGGACACCGCCGAAGTGCCTCGAGTCGTAGGCGTGCTCCCATGTTGACAGTTTTTCAGCCGATCGCGTTCGAACGTATGGTTCGGTTTTCGAACTTTGAGTGGGAAGCGTACCGCGTGTGCTATGAGTTCTCGTGCTATATATTGTATTGTTTCCGAGCGCTCAGTCCTATACGGACCATTGTGCTCGCTCTCATCCTGGGAGGGTATCCATTTAAATGAGAGTGTCGGTTAGGCCTGCCTCCGTGGCTAAGTGCAAGAGGGCGCCCACCCCGACCTCCTCTAAATCTAGCGAAACGAGAACAGGTTCTCCGAGTATATCCCTGCGAATATCCTCCAGCGCCCTGCTTCTCGTGATCACATGGAGGGGTGTCTCGTCTTCCTCCATACATCTCAAACACAGCGGTCCCATATTTAGCCCCAGCCGATTAAGATGTTTACCTGTGTGCCAGGTTCTCGTGCTAAGTAAATTTTATTTGAATCGAATAAAGCTCGAGTTCTCGTGCATTATTTGGTGCAGTTAGGGCATTTAAAGTTTTCATGGGCCATCAGGATTACTAGTTCTCGCTCCTCGATTTATCGGGAATAATTCTGGTGAGTCGTTTCCGTTTAATAAACTATTAAATCGATTATACCGATTAAAGATCTCGCATTGCTAAATATGCGTGCGGCTATCGATGAGTTGAGGATACGCGCGCGTTACTTTTCAGCTCACCGCTACCGTTAACGATTTCTATGTGTTACGCTAGCTCTCGCACATTAATTCAATACTTCAATTTATCGCATTGCTCCCGAACATTTTTCGAAGAATATTAAAGTGTTTTGGTTTTGTTCTCGATCGTCAATTTGGCCCCGAGCTTTCGAACTTAATGGGAATCGAGCCTGCTCAACTCGATTCCTAGGGCATACCGGTTCGTTAATTCCGGTGAATCAAAAATTAGCTGGCGCACACCAGGTTTGCGGATGCGCGAACGATGGTGGATGGCCGAAGGCGATAGTATCGTGTTGTGGTTCCTGTATAAAAATTCAGCTTTCGAAGGATCTCACGAGAAATACGCCAAAGTCTTTATTCTATCCCAATGGAGTGACAAATGACGCATATTTATGTGGTATGTACAACCCGTCTTTCCAATTGATCAAGCTAAAATACGATTTCCCTTCCAACGACTCTAGCTGATTGTAACGTGCAGTTGCTTTATTAAGGGGAGGTTCCTTTGAAATTTTTTCAAAAAATCGATTTTTTTACATTTTATGAAAGGTACAAGTGCCTAGAATATGTGTGCAAAAGGATTTTTCGATTTATACAATATTGACGTCGCTGCAGCGTATTGAAGCATAAGTGTTCCCGGAGCGCTGAGAAGTGCATTGGCCGGTTGCGCATGCACTTTGCCGCGCGGTCTTGAACAGTTTATTCCACACCGACAGATGTCACTATAGGTTTATTTGATCGGTAGTGGTTTTTATAACTCTTTGAGCTCATTCAACTGGCATGCTATAACCTATAAGTTTGTATATAAATGTAAATTATCGTTGCTGTTTTTTCCTAAAAAAAATTGGAATTTTTATTGTTTTGACAGAATAATGCCACGGAAAATTGGCCGTATAAGACCGGAGCGCCCAAGTACTCGTCCAAAGAAAAGAAAATTTAATAGCAATCGCACGTAAATTGAAATCTGTCGATTACGATGAAATTGAATTAGACATTACCAGCAACCATGTGATTTGTCATTTTTTGTTGGTTTTCAACTTTTTTAGTGAAGTTTTGGTGTGCAAATCGTGTGGCAAAGATATTAAATTCAGTCGTAAACATGCTCCAGGAATCGCATTTAAATTGGTGATTACATGTGAGTGTCAAACACGCGAAGTGCATCTGCAAGTATGAAAAAGAAGAAAGGTTGCTGTATGGCGCAGGAATTGCAGATTGAAGGTAAGTGAACAGTGATATTATTTAATTTATTATGAAATTCATTAATGATCGAACTTTATATTCGTGTTCAGTAACTCGAAGAACTCATACATCTCATTTTTAATCTAATTCGTGAAATATTCACTTTTTGGCCGCCATATTGGATCCGCCATTTTGAATTTGGCTAATCTGATTTTATATTCGTGTTCAGTAACCCCAAAAACATACAAAAATTGTATTTGCTTTTGCAATTTGGACTAATAGTAACAATTATCTAAATGAAAATGTTACTCAAACTTTAAAGTCGATTTTCTCCAAACAACGTTAATGAAAGACCGGCTAATGACCATAGTAGTAGACGCCGTAAAAAAAAAAGAAAAAAAAGGAAAAAAAAAAAAGTTTTTTGAAATCTGCGTGCACGCTAGCTTTTGAACCCTTCAACCGATTCACTTCAAACTTTAACACATTATATAAAACACTTTTCTTCATGGTATGAACCTATAAAATGGTAATATTTTTTAAATTAACCCTTTTTTAGAAAGCGCTAAAGTGAAGAAAAAAAAACATCCAAAAAACGAACTTTCAAGTTCACATGTCCGCCAGTTTGTCATTTTTCAATATTTCTTCGATTTCTTAGGTTAATTCTATTCTTTATTTATTCAGTTTTAAAATGAAACTTGTTTGTTGAAACTTGTACCCACACTATCGATGTGTTGTCCCGTACTGTCCAACATTAACTGTCACGTTTAATGGTCACAGTAATGTGGAGATTGTCGCAAGTGCAACTGCGTCCAAGTATTTGTCTAGGACACGTTTACAAAGGACACGACGCTGCACCTATTCAAATAACGAGTAGTGAAAATGAAGAGGCACAAGAACGAATTGTCTATCACATTGAGGTGAAGGATCGTAAAAAAGCTCGCAACGTCGGTCCGAATGAAGCGATTTGGCATATGTTGGACAAAAAATACAGGAAAATAGCCATCGACCAGTCATACGATTGCCAGTACATCTTCCTGTTAAAAACACAGCGTAACAATTTCAGCCGATATGAAGATGGAATGCAAAATGCGATTGTTGGGGTGTCAATGCTTATAGATTATTTTGCACTAAATGTTCGGGATAAATCAGGAAGATACAATTCGTATCCATACCTCGTTTTAATAATTAATTAATTTTTAGATGGAGATACGTATTGAGAGGGAGTGAGAGATTGAGTGCCGTAGACGGCTAAGTTTATGAGAGCTTTGTCGCGTGATAGCTTCGAAGACTGTTCGATAGACTTTTAATACAGTGCCACCTCATTCACCCGGAAGAATTATGGAAATTACTTAAAGACCAATTGTCAAAGGATCACGCAAAACACATAGGCATTCCACAAGCACATAGAAAAACGTACATACAAATTGAACAGAGGCTCGACGAAGAAGGTTCGTGTATCTATCTCGATTCCCAGGAACGGAATAAGTCAAGATTACAGATCAAGACGAACCTGAAGAATTGCCTGACATGTTTGTAGAACTTGAAATGCAACAATACGCACAATTCATACTCAACGATACTCAAAAGACTTTCGTCAACGCCGGTTTAACCGCTGTCAACAACGAAAAACAACGAGAGATTTTGCTACTGGATTGATGGTACTATTGGAGGGTCCGGTAAAACTTTTACGTATCACCCTTTCGAATCTAGTGCGAGGTAGAGGAAAGTGTGTCAGCAAAGTGGCTATTATCGGAATTGCGGCAATATTACTATCCCTAAAGGCAAAACGGTGCGTAGCACCTTTGGACTTCCGGTACCGTTATATTCCGATTCCGCATCGAGCATTAAAATTCAATCCAAACAGGGTAGGTATGTACTTGAAAAATATCGACCTCTTCATCCGGGACAAAGCATCAATTATTGCACGTTATGCTCTCGAAGTAGCAGACCGATTGCTAGTAGACGTAATGAACAATGACACAAACTTTTTGGTAGAAAAGTTTTCGGACGAGATTTCCGCTAACTTTTCCAATTAAAAAATAGAAATAAATTTTTTTTTTTAAACGAGGAACTTGTAGTGAATTCAAATACAGTGGATTATGGCAACATTTCGTCAAGTATGCATTAACTCAAAACATGAGAGTTTTGTCGAATGAAGTGGTATCTGCACAACGATCAATCCTCAATGATCAAGACGACAACTTGGAAGTCCCAGCACGTTGTTTAGATATAAACAACCATACATACGGGCATTTAACAAGAGTCGAAGAATTTTTAAAAGTAGCGAAACGTGCCATACTTATCAGCTCAAAATGCCGATGTTGATGAAATCAACTAAAAATTCATGGATTTATCCGACGTCACGACTGAGCAGGTTTACAGCATACAGAGTACTGTGGTGATTAATAATGAAATCAATGAGATGATCTTACCCGAATACCTAAATACACTACCGTCATCGAGTCTACATCGCCCCATTAATTGTACCTCCGTAAGTACAGTAAGTTGTTATGCTCATCGGAAACTTGAGTTGTGTTGAAGATTTGTGGCATGGCATGAACGATGTGAAATTCTTTCGAGGATAAAATCGGGGAGACAATTTTCTAGCCTTTACTACGATGATCATCAACAAGTCGCAATGGCAAACGTTTGGAAAAATTGGTGTTGATCTTCGTAAAAGCGTATTCAATCACGGATAGATGTATCACGTTGTTGGGAAATTCTGAGAGTTTATTTTGGAAGTCAACATGTTAAAGGCATAGTTAAAAATTTGGTGTACAACGAGTTATATCGATGAGCGAGAGTTTAACGCCGTAAAAGAGATATTGCATCCCTCTGAAATAATGAAAAATTTCGAATTCCTTGGGAACCCCACTTTTAACAGAATTAATAGAAAACTTGTACAAAAAATATACGAGAAGAAACCAATACGTTAGGAATATACTTTCAGAATATACGTATATTTAAGAAAAGACTAAAAGCCAGAGGGGTTCGTCTCCCATCAGCAAATGATAGGGTACGTAACATAACGAGGTATAGAAACGAGACTTTTCTGTCCAATCCATGTAATATCACGATATATAAAATTACCAGAAAATCCGAAATCATTTCTAAAAAGTCAAATTATTATCCAAGAGCACCGTCACAAGTCTCTAAGTCTCCCTACTAATACACATAAACATGTAATATAACTGAAAAGTAATAACAAGAAATAAAACAGGGATTCTATTGTTGAGCTTGTTAATCAGCATAAAAAAGATCCTACAACCTTTGGTCCTCTAACTCAAACGAATTTCCAATTCATTAGAATGCTCGTTTATCGCGCAGTCTCATTCTTTTCCTGCCTTTCCATGAAAATGCCCGTCAGTTGTCATTTCTTGATATTCACCTTGTAAGTCTCCATAAAAAAGGTTTTATAAGTTATGAAAATCATATTGTCTGTGCTATATCTTTCAAATTGTATTCTTTTTTGTTATCAAGGGCCCATCGACTCACCTGATGCTCGAAACATTGCAATCGAGCGACGACTTTTTTCGAATACATTTAATCAAGGTCACATTCAATTTCACTCACTATCAATCCCTATGTATTTTTTGTAACGTTCACTCCTTCAATCGTCAAAATTACAACCAATAAACTCGATACTATTTTCGATTAGACTTTTAGGAGACTTGTAAGTTACATTGAATAAACGTACTTAAAAATCGTTCAATTAATTCTGACTAGCTAAAGCTAAAAGTTTTGAAAAGTGAAGAATTAGTGGTTTCTGACGGGTTCGAAAATATTTCGATAGATTCTGGATTCTTTGAAAAATCTCAATTTTTTAATTTCTTAAAAAAATGTTGAAACCGGTTAAAGTTTGAGGGGGATTTGTAAGAAAAATAGTTGCCGTAGAGGCAAAATAACGTAAAGCATACCTGAACGGAATGGAGTCTTCGCATTGCCACAGGCTTTCCAATAACTGTCGACAGGCGAGCTTCCAATCTGGCGAAATTTCTTGTGACCGTAAGTTGCGAGCCGAGGTCGGTCTTTGGCGGCTGGTAGAAGGTCTTAACCTTTCATCTTCCACTTCGACTTCAGAGTCCGATGAGTGGTACGTATCGACTAGCTGGTGATATACCGCCGGTATATCGATTTCGGTATTATCTCTACACAAGTAACAACAATTTACTTTTATTAATTAATTAAAACGCCTTTTTAAACCCCTACTGTTGATTAAGGAGATTAGAGGGCTTCACACTAATCAAAACAATGTAAAATTTTCAAATACAGGCCCACAATTTATGTTAACAGAATCAACTGTTTCGTGTCATGACTTACGCAGTAGCATTGATCTAAGGATTTTTAAGATACACAATCCATTCACAGCTGTCATATGAAATATAAATCGATTGATGCCTAGAGATCGTGCCATGTTTTTCCATCGACTTTTTTAAATCGCAATAACGCTCTCATCATGACGAGCGGTAACTCACTTTGTTCGTGGAAATATGCATTATTCATTGACCGTGTATGTTTTCGAGAGTATAATTTGAAAAAAAAAAAAAAAAAAAAAAAAACCAGGCATACCAACAAGCGCTGGCACTTTTGGACTAATACTATCAAAAGCCTAGACCGGTCAATGAACGAGAATCTTAATTGGACTGTCGTTTATTCGTTACAAAAAGTGCCCTAAAGAACACGACATCGGGTGTTTTTATACATCAGTTGGTTTTCGGTTTAAATCACCGCTGCGAACGTACTTATGTTTTCAGAATTAATTCTGCTACACGCGTAACCCCTCAAAACCGTAAATAAATCAAATAACAATTGTAAGCCTTTTTGATTAACACTGCATTGGTAGTGTCAAGTGCTCCATCCTCCTTAAGGACACTTAATCCCATTAACAAAGAATCATTCAATAACATTGGTAGACGTTAATTTGGCCTGAAAATAACGAAAACTTGATTGTTTCGTAATTTATTACAACTTTTTCCATAGGATACTAAAGTAATACTTGAGAAACGCAAGAAGAGATTCATACTCTTAAGTGAAATATTAAATTTTGAACGAAATTCATAAAAAAAAAAAAAAAAACACACACACACACACACGCGCGCGCGCGCGTTTTTCAAAAAGAAACATCAATCAAGTGTTATAGTAAATCATGGCTAATGTTTGTATGCATGCATATACGCTGTAGATTTGAAGATGAATCTTTTTTAACCGAAGAAAGACATCCGCCAGTGGGCAAAAATGTCAGGGCAGCGTTTATAATCTTTGGATAAGCTGATAAGCACTTATATCTTGCACATTAATATTGGTAAAATCCTACATTGCGAACTTTTTGTAGCCCCCAAGAAGATAGAATGTTGAAAAAACTTGAGACAAGTAGTGTTAGGTCACTCACATTTCTTACGGGTGTACGTCGGTTTTGAAATTAATTTTTTGTTGTTCTTTATCAATCGAAAGTCCCACAAAGAAATATTATCTTTTAAAGCTGTTATTTTCTACAATAAACGCTAAATTAAATGTGTCCCGTTAAAACGCAAAAGGAAGAAACATTGTTTTAAGGTCTTATTTTCGGACAATACGGAACATAGTGTAAGTACGCGCACAGTACTTTCGACACGCCTTCAAGAGACTGAAGTAAAAGTACTTGACTCAAGTACTTTGTGGGTTTTTAATTTTTCACTTGAAGCTTTTATTTCTTAGACTTTGTTTCACCTTTTCAGCCGTGTACGACGGCTTTTGATTTGATGTTAGTACAAATTGACCGTTTAACATTTCACTATTCCAATTGAAAGAACTTATGCTGAAAATATATTCACTTTTGTATAAAACTGATTTTCATATTATTTCTGTATTGGATGAAAATTTCTATAATGACCATTTCAAGTTTCTCACAATAATGTTCTACGTCTTCCGAAACCACTACAAAATATTTACCAATCACCTGTAAATATTTTTCCTCACTTTTTATCACAGTTGAATTAGTATTTGACAAATATTATATTTTTTACATTTCCTAAATCAGGAAAACATTCGCTCGAAAAAGGTTTAATGATCCGTGAATGTACACAATTTTCATTTACTCAAGAAGAAGAAACTCGTGCAATGACTCGAATGGTTTTACTAAATTGAGATTGTCTTGACGATATTAGTATAAAACTCGAGTTACATTTCACATTTTTTCTTTGAGTCTTTATTATTTTGTTTGTTTGTTTGTTTGCTTCATTTCATACTTTTGTTCAACTAATAGGTTTTGCATATTCATACACATATGTTTGTGTTTAAGTTTTATTTGATTACATCTATTTCGTAAATGTTTAATTACTTAATTCACTTGATTTCAGCGCTAATGCATCCAAAGAAAAATAAATTTTTCAATACGATCCCGGCTTCGTTGAATTACTTGCTCTCGTATAAATTTCATAATTGGTATAAAGCTTCATACCAATTTCATCAAGATAATATCAATATGAAGACAGCCACTGTGAGTCTGTGACCACTGGATATTAAAAAAAACCGTGAAACTTGCTATCCCATCCTTCAGCAGAATATTTGTTGTCAACTTGGCAAACGTAAAACATTAAGTATGTGTTAAATATCAATTGGCCTTATAATCTACAGTTTCAAAGAACTTTGTTAAACTTTTATATCTTGGAAGAAAAATAAAGTATAGAATTTTATTGGAAAAAATTGGCTGAGAAAGCGTGGAAAATGAATTGAACCCGATAGTAGTTGAATCTCAGTTATCGTCAGAATTTTGTACGAGACGGTAATAAATTGAACGATTCAAGTATCGTTCAATGTCCCTCATGTGAATGTGTTTCTTGGTGTGTTTGTGATAGTAGTTCATGAGAGACAAATTTTGCTAAAAAGTTACAACATTTACCATGTGCAATTGCAAGACGACTTGATTGTTTATAATTTTCAGAAGAAAATAATCATTTAGTGATAAATGTATAAGAGAAAAAAGTGCTTACTTAATAATACGGAGGCACAAATCGGTGATGATTCTGGCACGTTTGACTATTTGACTATGAGGCTCGTTGAACTGTTCAGCATTTGTCGCGAGATATCTCACGTCAAATTGAGCTGAGGTGATTCTTCGGTAAAAATGATTTTCCAGTCTGGCTTTGATGGTTGACAAATCGATGGGGTATTCGACGACAAAGGCGTACACGGGGTAAAGGTTGAGATCGACCGGTGCTATAAATGGCTCGGCTATGGCAAAACTCATAACCTCGTCGAAGCCCCGGGAAATTCTGCGACAAGTGGCCTCGCGGTCCCCCATCGGCCATTCCTCCGATTGCGGTTGATACAACGTCGCTTGAATTTCCTCTGGTAAAACGGGAACGGCACCACCGATTACTGAAGGAAGCCCTGTGTGAAACATGCTATCACTATTCAATCTCTCAAACGATAAGACTACGCTAATCATTTATCTTTTTTTCAAACAAATTATTTGTATTTTTTACACAATTAACAACGGTGGAGTGCTTTACCTAAATCGGCTCAGTGCTACATTTCATTATCACTTTTTCACAAACATAAGAATAATAATAAATCCCACGCCATTGATAGTTCCAACGTACTCAGTAAATCACCCAATCAATATATTCGAATATGCAAAACACCCGACGAAACTCAAGTCACTCACGATCCAAAAACAAAGTGACGTATCTTAAATATCATTATTGATCTGATATAATTTGGAAGATATTCCGAAGAGGCATACCTCGATGAAAATTATTAGCTACTCGTTTTATTACAATTGATGGTGGTAATCTGTTATGTTTTTTCATTATTGAGAATACTTCTATATATTATGAATTATGATCTTCTCAGTACTCGCAGACCCGGAGGATAATTATTAATATTAAACTTGTAGTTAAAATTTTCGTCCATTTTCTTTCAAGGTGACTGGTGTGGTGTTTTATCTTCTCATCCGTTCTGTGTACAATTCATTCATTTAAGAAACGCGGATCGTACCTTACGAAATTCATCTCTATATATGGTTAATAACGCTCAAAGTCCAAAATGCTCTATTAATTTTTCATCTTTCAATCTCTGATGACATTTGAACCGGCAGCAAGCTACCCCATAAGACTGTGAAAGTAGTACTTTGACCGGAATGTATCTTCTTCCATTAGCGCTTACATGTTCCTATCCATACTTCAATGCCATTTTTCCTTTTCTTATCAATTTTTTTGCAGCTATATGTACTCTCTGTTAGAAATTCGAAAAACCAATGTGGAATGGTCACTCGTGTCACTTGCATCTAACCTTTCACTCGTATTTGTGTAAACCCGGCAACAAAATTCAGTTCAAGACCAATTTTTCAGACGGTTTCGCGGCGTTAAAATTCCGAATCTCTAACTTGATATTAAATTCAGATGCCACAGCAAATTTGCATCTGATCCAAAGTATGTTCTTCGTTGAAATTAATTAAAAATATCCTCCAAAACATTCACTGCAGACTTTCGTTTTCATACCATCTTTGTCTATCCCGAGTCCATTTTATAAAAATCATTAAAGTTGATGGAAATCACGAATCAGAGATACGATTAAAGAACGAAATTACATTGAAGCAGTGCTGATTAAATATATGATGCCTTATTTCATGAGAGATGAAAAACGGTCGAAATTTTCGATTTTATTCATTTCTATTTGGTATGAGCCAAATATTCATAAAGTAGCAGGGAACTGCGGGATTTCGGAATACATGTAATACGTAAGTGGAAGCTCATCGAGATTCAACTCTAAATCCTTTACCTTGAGTATCTTTCGCTCGATAACTAATTCAATAATTTAAGCATCGATGATTAAACTTATTTTCTTTCGCGTACGTGAAATTTGCTGCGTTAATTGAGAGCCAAAAATAAATCTTCGATCGTAAAATCGTGATTGAAGGAATTATAATTGATTGGAATTGGACGATAGTTAATCATCTTCATCGAGTTAGGCCTTTTCAAAGTACCTTCCGTATTGCGTAAGTTCAATAATGATATTCGAGATAAGTTGGTTGTGTCTGAACCGTGAGATGATTCAGTGAGGAATAAAACGCTCACATATTTCAGTTTAAATCGGTTCCGCGAGTTATTTCAGTTTCATTAGGACCCGTCGTGAAATTTCATTAACGAAGCATGAGAAGCGTCTTAGCATTTTTCAATATTTATATCCAAGTATTTTTCCAAAAACATTATAACAGAAATTTCGTAGGCAACATTGGCCTATGGCTTTTTGTTTACCTCAGTTGCAAAAAAAAAAAATCCATGCTTTTAAAATGAGAAGCGAAGTAGCCCTTTAATGAATTATCCTTCAATATATATAAATTAGGTATTCCAGGCTAAATCGACACTTCCGTAATCTTCGCCACTTGCATTTTAACGGCTACTTTTTAATGAATTGAGGGCTGTTCTGTTTATCGAGCACCTCTAAAGCCAGTTCGAGCGTGTGACAGTTGGCTAACATTTACGTTCGAGTGACAGTGCTTTCTTGAAGTAATGGAGCTTCACATTAGTTTAATCAGTGTTACATCTTTTAAAGCGTTGCTTCAATTTCTGAAGATTTCATTAACAGCCTTGAGGACTCACTCACGTTAATTCGCACCCGTCATGTGAAAAGAAAAGATTTTTTTGAGGAACAGGCCCTGATAATATTCAATTTATAACGAACAATGTGTTATTTTGTTGATTCGAAGGTCCCCAACCGATTGGTTAAAGGTAATTTTGTAATCTTTGAGCAGGACTACTCAAATATATCCAATTGTGGAGATCCCAGGCGATAAAAAAAATAGCCGAGTTGGTGGAGAACGCCCACATTATGATAGCCGCCGACATGAAACCCCCCTCAGATCCGTTTTGTGCCCCATTTATAAATCTGAAAGTTTATCAATAAAATGCATCAGGCATCAGGACTGAAACTCGCGGCTTATTGATGCCCTATCCAAACGCTTAAGCTTGTAAAATTCAAATTGCTGTAATACCCGGACCCCTTCGTAGATCTTCACCAAATTATATATTTAGCACTGGTGAATATTTCTTTGTCTCTGGAGGAAATTTCAATTATACCGCTGCAATTTGTCGTGAATTGGATCGCCAATGTCAGCATTACCGAAAATTAATATTTTTCTAATATTTGAATCGTTTCATACGTTTTATCTCAAATCCAATCCTTTCTTTATCATTGTAGTTCACTTGGAAAATATTGTTTAGATCATTGCCATATAAATTGTTTCCAAAAAATGTCGAGTCCTATAATATCTTACCAGTTGGTTTAATTATTTCCGTTCGATCGGTAAACTCATTCTTGAAATATACAAGTTTGAACTTTAGAAGATCGCTACATACACACAAACACAAATACAGGTATTTTTCTAAACAACCTTTGTCTATATTTCCGGCCACTTCGCGAATGATGAAGCAAAAATCGCGAAAAAGAAAAATTTCACGAAAGCTTTCTATATGGGAAAGCAAAAACGCGATTTAGCTATAACGCGTTATTCATATTTCAACTGATAGAGCGACCCATAAAATTCTTACAAAGATTCCGAATTATAGGATGATATTTAATACTGCCCAAAATATTATTTAATAATCGCCAACCACTAGTTTTAAGGTTTACGTAAATTTCGAGCGTGCTCGTCTAATTATTCGTTTCTCGACACAAGATTTTTAGTAGTCTCTCGTTGAGCATCTTTGATCGTTTCACCCGGCTAAATGAAATGCCGATAAAAGGTTTAATGAATACTCTTTCGTGATGAAAATACGGGGGATTATTTTTAAACATGGAAAAATGTTATAGTCGAACTCCTAATTAGTGTCACCCCGGTTTTGAGTCATTAAGAGCTATTGCGGAAAAAAAAAAAATCTGTTGCACGTTACAGTAACTCGCGACCTACACTCACTCATGTTTGGTTTAATTTATAGGTCCACTTTGCAATTTTTTCAATTCAAAACAGTAAGAACGAATCTCATAGGTCTTTCAAACCGATTCTGTACGAGGCATTTCCGTTAGATTTACATAGAACGCGATCCCCCCTTCAATCATTTAATCATTTTTTATATAATGCTCTTTCGAGAAAGATCAAACACATTTTTTTTCTTCACTTAACGCTACGGTAAATATTCCCATCAGGGGAAATGTGATAAAAATTTAGACTTTTTTATCGAACTTTCTATATATCCTATCGAAAAATCACCAAAATGCAATTTACGTGGCTGTATACGGGCTACATTGTGAATACAATTTTTGCCAATACATGTTTGAACAACACATTTATGTTTTGCAATAAATAATATATTACACAGCTAGGGCAGTTTGAGTGATTTTTCTCATAGACGGAGCCGAAAAGCGAAATTTTCGTCCCGCAGACAATTACATGAAAACATTTTATTCGAGACTTTCATGTCAACAAGTTCAGAATAACCCAAAACGTCGAGAAAAATGTTTTTAAAAATGTGTCTGTGTGTGTGTGTGTGTGTGTGTGTGTGTGTGTGTGTTCCAGGAACAGAACATTCAATCGTCCGTAACTCGCACGATCGATCGAGCTCAAATTTGTCACGCAAGTGACTCCTCTTTAATTGCTTTATTGGTATATAGCATTTACAATTGTTTGAGAAAATGTCGTAAACTCCCCAACTTTGGTTAAATTTCGACAATTAGGTTAAATAGTTCTTCACAGCTACAGACACGTTGAATGCTGTTTAGTATTAAATTTCGACTAAAACGGTAAAGCGCTTTGGAATTTAAAGGATTTGGAATTTTGGCACAAAAAAATTTTTGTTATTAATCACGTTGAATCTCAAGAAATCAACTGAAATGTTCTACAGACAAAAATATATACACAGCCTTGCTGCGTATCCAATTTAGTGATGATCGGTAAAGTCGTTCAAATTTTAGACCCTTTCGAATATTTGAAAAAATAGAGATTTTCGCTATAACTTCCGCGAAAACTTAAGAAGATAAAACAAAAATGTGTGCCTGATAAAAATGAGATGTACCGGTGTTTGTAACAGTGTTTTATAGTCGTATGTAATATCGATATTTTTCATTTACATTAAAAATTTTCTCAAAGTTGTCAAGTGAAACTTTACACATTGCTTCCTCGTATAAAATTTTTAAATCTTTCTCATAGAGGTACCTGTGGGAAAAAAATTCATTTTTCTAATTCCCTCTTTACAACTTTTATAATTTCAACAAATTTCACATGAGGAAGCAATGTGTAAAGTTCTACTTTGCATCCATGTTTCGAATAAATAACGGCACATCTCATTTTTATTAGAGACAAACTGATGTTTTGCTTTCGTAAGTTTTGCGGAGGTTATAGCAAAAACCTCTATTTTCTTAGATATTGAAAATGGTGTAAAATTTGAACGACTTTACCGATCACCATCAAATTTGGTAAATAGCAGGGCTGCATGGTATTTTTTGTTTGTAGAACAATTCAATTGATTTGCTGAGATTCTACGTGATTTATAGCAAATTTTTTATTTTTTTACAAAAATTCAAAATTCCATAAAATTGGGACCGCTTAACCGATTTCGTCGAAATTCAATGTCAAATTGCCAATACAATGCAAATTTTTCAAAAAAATTAAAAATTCTATATAATCAGCATACTTAGATGTATATTTTAAAGAAATCACAGCAATTGATAAGAAATTATTACTCTGCGTACCAAATTTGAGCTCGATCTATCGAGCCATTCGCGAGTTATGGACGATTGAATTTTCGGTTCCTGGAACGCACATAGACACATCTTTAAAACCATTTTTCTCGACGTTTTAGGTGATTCTGAGTATGCTGACATGAAAATCTCGAGAAAAAAAAAAAGTTTCATGAAAACAAAGCTTCCTCTATGGGAAGCAAAACAGTATAAAAATTCACTACAAAAAGTTCAATATCATGTATTTTAAATGACAGAATTGACGCCTCTAGCCGAAGGCCTAAATATAAAAATTAAAATGTAATTTTTAAGAGAATTTAAATTTTTGAACGACCGCTCCACCATTAGTTACAAAGCGTTTTTGAATAACATCGTTGCAAAAGCTCACCACAAGCGACAGTGGCGCCGTAATGCGCCCAATGAACGTGGCACGATACTGCTCAAGATAAACATTTTGAGGTCAGAATCGAAGCAGAGCCTACACCACTACACCACCTATCCCAATTCTGTTTTGGTCTATTGCAAACAAAAATATGTTTTGCTGTACTTAAAAGCACTAAAAAATCGTAGAGGTCGCTTAAAAAATAAGCACTGATCTTAGTGAAGTAGCCAACATTTTTCGAAAGTTGGTTGGGTTTTAGCCAAAAATCGTATTTAAAATATAATAATTTTTTTTATTAACTGTTTATGCCTGTTAAGCCTTGAAAATTAGCATTATCTAGTTGTTTAAAGCACTCCACCGTTAAAAAAAAAAAACAAAAAAACAAAAAAAGTTGATAATACTTTTCTCATAAATCCCCAAGTTTTTGGTCATTTTCTTCGGGCGCAGTTGAAATGTGTGAAAAAAGAATGAAAAAAGTGTCGTACTTTCATTGTCAACAGGTTCGAGATCCCACGGACTCATTCTCTCGTATTCTCCGTTGTCCCATCTCACGCGAAAGCACATGAAAAATGATTCAGGAAAATCGTCATCAAGGGGTTCCATAGACTCGATCTGTCCCATCCACCAGCCGTCATCGATCATGCACCGAAATCGGTCGCCCTCGGACCAGCTGCGAGCAAGTGCCGTGTCGAAAGTTTGCCGCAAAACCAAAAAGTCCAACACGTCTGCCATATCGTGGTATTTTATTGTGAAATTTTCACCCGTTAATCTGCCATCTTCGTCCATTAGCGCTAGTTTTAAACAGCACAGACGAGGAGGCCGAATTTCGTATTTGATTCCAACTACTTTGACGAACTCTTGTGCCTGTCGAAGTGCGTTATAACTACTATCATAATAGTTCTATTTGTAAACTTTTGTTAAACATTCAGTACTACTATTCGTAATACTATTCGTAAAATGTATACTCATTGTGGTTTATTTTTACGATAAGAATGATATATTATTGTAAATGTAATCACCCACGTAAAATTCCAGCCAAACGTTTGGTCGGATTAGAGTTTTAAAACTATGCCCACGGTCCATCGACATACCGATCACGAAACTCCAGTGGTGGAAGATGGAAGACATTGCTTCCATAGATCCAATATTTCCAGCGAAATCCGGTATTGTCATTCTATCTAGTTCACATAATATGCTTCAATATGTTATTATTAAAAATTTACGTCAATTTCAATTTTGTAAGTACTTAGCGTTCAGTGACTAGCGCGACTTTTAATAAAAGTTCCTATAGTGTGTACCGAGAAAGAAAACCTTTCTACAAGATACAATTTAAATTTCATCATTTTCTAAGCGGATGAATAACATTTGTAGGGGTAATTATTTAGGTAATGTCGCAGTTGACAAGCCATTTGCCACGTGTTGCATTTCAAAATTCAAAAATTCACTTTACCCCTTAACCTCTTCACTGGTAAACGGATTTCACAGTCAAGTGGACATTTCTCGTAGACTATTTTTTCTTACTATTAACTTGAAATTTGGTACTCAGGGGTTTTTGGCGTCACTGATTACGAATCTGCACTCAACATTTGAAAATTCAAGACAGTAGATGCAAAATTTCAAAAAATTACCAATTCACTGGTAAATAGTTCGACATTGATGTGGATATTTCTGGTGGATAAAATGTAAGTGAATAAATCGTGCGTTTTTATTATAGCTTTTTTGGAAGTGAATTGAATTTGAAATTTTGAGTGCAAATCCCTAATTAGGGGCCTCAAAAACCCCTAAGTACCAAAGTTTCCTCCCATCAAATGACTTTTTGCATTTTTGGTCCGCCATATTGGATCCGCAATCTTAATTTCGAAATTTTGAATGCAGATTCGTAATCAGCGACCCTGAAAACCCACGAGTCACGGATTTTAGTACTGAAATTCTAATAAGTTTCGTGTATAACGCATTTTTTTCGATGATATGGCGGGCCAATTACAATTTCATGTGAAATTACTTGCGAAATTATATCCTCGTACAATGATTCATTACTAACTCGAGAGTTGATGAATTTTTTGTTTTCTGCCGAAAAGATCACACTATGAGTTTGTAAAATGTTGTCGGAGGCTAATATTTCATTATTTTTAGCCCTCCAAACTGATGACACTTTGTCTTCGATCCTCAATGATTCAGGTTATTTTCTATAATATGATGATTCGGTGAAAGATATGGGACGAAGAATGAATTGAATGAATGCACCTATGGAGTCAGGAATCGGTCCAATAGGTTGGCACTTTTCAAATAAAATTTTGTTGTTATTATTATAAATCAATACTATTGTTAAAATATTGAACGGAAAAAATAGATGGATCTAACTCGAAAGTTTTAATAGGCATGTTGAAATAGATTGCCACGCATTCGTCAGTCACAGAAAATCGGCTCACTTTTCTTATAAAAGGCTACGAAATAATATTGTTAGTAAAGACAAATCAACATTCAATTTCTACGATTGACGTGCGCGGACGTGTCAAAATTCAACGGTCGCAATGACCAACGGTTTAGCCCCAAATAAACAACCAACCACGAGTCCCAGCTATAAGGCGATCTACTCGATTCATGGTCAGTTTGTGAGTTACCCTAATTATTAGAAAAGTGTAAAAGTGTCTCTCAACGTATGTAGGATCGTGCTTTTGACACAAGAAAATAATTGGAACAAAATCTTTGCGGTTTTCAAAGTTATTGACAATATTTCTCTTTGTTTTAGCGTTAAATTGCTACTGGCGTGACTTTCCCATCACTGGTATCACGTTCATTTGGGGAGTTTACAAAGTTAATTTGTGAAAATAATCGTAAGCAATTAATTTCGCCGAGTTGAAATAAAGAAGTTTTTTAGTTGGTGCAATTTGAAAAAAATCCAATTCATTGTGTTATTTATTTCGTCAATTCGCTTTTTTAATACAATCATTTTCACTTAAATTCTAATCTTCCTTTCATGATATTTCAAACAATTTCATGCTGGAATATTTATTCTCGCGTCTTTCTCCAACATATATGTTGACCTTTTTCGCTTCTATGTTTGCCATTAAGTCGCGTATTCCTCGCGATCTGTATTCTGTGATATCCCTCCGAAGTATTGTCCAAAACTGCTCATCGTTAATCAATTTATCGCGTTTGCACGAAGGCACAGAGGGACAGCGAAAAACAATATTTTTTTAGTGTCCTCTGTATAGTCGACATTGGAAACGGAGATCACTGCCTCCCGCTCACAGCGATAATAGAAAACTCTGCTGTACCAAATAACGTCTTTTTCACATAAATGAGTAAATTATTTTAATTATTGTAAAGTATCAGAAGGAGTAAATATTTTGTATCGTTTTACAATTCCAAACCCAGGGTTTAAATGCAGAAGGCACACACCTAATTTCATTGCAGCCCATAGATTTTTTCAAACGTCATTGCGTTTGTCTGACATCCAGACAAACAGACAGCCAGAAAGGAGTGAAAGTGTTTTTTGGAATGCAACTCAAAACATGTGTTTCCTTAATAATTCAGGAATCGATTTTATTTTGGATCGCAACATTTTTTTCTCTGTGCAGACTTTGTTTGCAATGTACAAGGAAAAATATAATGGAACCCTATAAGCTCAGCAGATTTAGTATAGATATCAAACTCTATTCTGAATTCAATTTTGAAACCGGCATCATTTGAGTAAAAATAGGGTAAGTCGACCGATGAACGAATTAACGAATGAGCGACCTACGGAATTCATTGAAGAAGTAAAAACTGAATAATGAACAGAATCGTTTCTAACATCTGTGTAGCTGATATTACACAGACGGTATTGTACTGATCGCAAAAAAAGATATCAAGTATTTGCAAAATAAAACCTTTGGTTAATAAAGATAAAATGAGGGAGCCCACCTATCTACCATACTCCGATTCTTCACCACAACAATTCGACATATCCAGTCCTCCACCGTTTAGTTTGCATACATTTCTATCCGACACAAAACGATCTAACACCTAATCTATAATCCTACACACACACAGCCGCGGTTGATTTGACAAAGATCTGCCACTGGTAATGTAGAGATGTATGCTGTTGTACTTGCGCGCAGAAGTTCTCATCTGTACAAGGATACACGACGCGCAGCCGAATTCGGCAACATAACCGAATCTTCTCCACTTACCGTAACTGTTTTAAATCTTACTTAAACCTTACAGAACAGAACGAAGTTACTTCTTTGTTCACTTGTTCATCCTCCAAGTGCTATACGTCTGGATCAGACCATTTGCAACGACTGTTTATAGAAAAAGCATTGTCAAACCATTAATCTCCTAACGACACTCTACAATAATTGTATCCAGTTGTCTTATTTGTCGACGGAATGGAAATGAGCACTCATACAGCCACTATCAAAAATTAAGTTACCAACCCCACGGGTCAGATACACGAGCATCCGATAACCAACTTGAGCGAACTATCAAAGATCTTGAATATTACGTGGCTGCTTACTAAAGAAACTTGGGACATTTTTGTTGCACTAATCATCAACATGCGATCTGAGCTTCCTATTGAGTCAGTTAAACCGAGGTCTTTATAATGTAATCTCGTAAATCATTTGTGGAGCGAATCAATCTTGATGAGTTGTCAGTATCAATAATTCATCGATTGCCTATATCACCTTAGCACGAAATATCCATGTCCTCATGAATTCGACCTTTCATGGAATGCGCATGAATCTCAATGAACCTCACATACGTTCAAATACTAAAATAGGGTCCGCCTTTTAGTGGCTACCAGTGGCTCTAGTTAGATTTGTGTCTACGGTATAAGATGAAGCATTTATGAAACCGTAACATACCGTATCCAGATCCACCTATCCCTTCAACTCACACACCATTAAGAAAATTATTAATTATTTGATCCGTCTCTTTTTATTAATCAAACATTCCAAATCCTTTTTTAAAATCATCTCCCTCAAAGCAAACCTTTATCCTTTAATCAACTCGGAATAGGAAGACACTGAAATGCACGTCCCTCTTCTCCTAATCTCGATATCCGGAATGAATGCTCGTTGCCGTCCAAATCGGATAAAGTAAACATATGCAGTTTTGTTTACTAATTATTATTGCCATCTATATTCCCTAACTTGTAAGTTTCCATAAAAATCGAACATTAGAATCATAAAAATTTCATTTACGGTTACGGTCAAATCCAAGAACTCTAACAATAAAAAATAACATTCCAATATTAATATTGCAGATTAAGAAATGGCGTCGACACAGCACCACCATACCGTATTGACAGAGTACAAAAACTCTTTTATGTTGGTTCGTATCGTACCACCGCGAAATTGCGTGTAATAATAATTTATATTGTCCTTCTTGCTCTTCGACTCAAGGGTGACCTCGGAGGGTCAAAATAGGTCATTTGGAATGTTTATTAATTTATTTTGAGGTTACAATTTTTTTAATGCACAGCATAATATCGTCGCAATATTCGAGCTCGAAACGCTTGAAAAAGAAGCGTAGAGTGTCGTCGGCTTAGAGTAACGGACAGTTTTTCTCCGTTGAGGAAAACGGTCCGATGAGTAATTCATTCGTTAGCTCTTGGCTCCCAGTGAGCACACCATATTTAGCTTTTACTATTTTCCTCGTCTCCATATTTTTCTAATGTAATTGTTTTTATTAATCACTAGTGTTTTAATTAAGTAATATAAAGTGTGGTCGTGCTTGACTCCCCCTCGCGAAGTATCGTTTAAGATCTTTGTAGTGTGTTGTTAACCTCTATTAAAGCCATCATTTTCGAGTCATCTTTATTGTGTAAAATTTTGAATCCCCGTCAACTATTATTTCTAGTATTATAAAACGTCTGTGGGAATCGTAATTGAGCCGTCATCTTGGAAAAGTTATAGTGTTAATGGGCCGTAGTATGTGTGCCGTATGTCTGCTCTTAGTTGTCCCATAAATAACATTCGTTGCGGTTGTACGTTGTTCAAGGCCATAACCCCGTGGCATAATTTTTGGGGGTTCTTAATTAATTATTTATTTGCTTAGTCACCTGAAATCGTTCATCCATCCATTAAATATATTAATACTTTTTTGTGAGGCCCATAGTCAATTTTGTTGAATTTGTTAACTATTTAATTAAAGATCCGTAATACAGGTGACGCCAAGCCAGGGCGCCTAAAAATTGTCATTTGTTAACGTTGCTTCTTTTCCGGCGCGAAGCCGCCTGACGTCCAATTCCTAACACGTACAAACGACTTTTCAAACCTAATAAACAATCTCACTTGGCTGAGTATATACCAGACGGAACTTGGCCTCCAACTTTTTAAATTGCTATTTTCTATCTGGAAAAACGTTCATTTGTTCACATTATAAGCTCACATGTCAAAGTTAGCGAGGGTATTACAAATATCAAAGAGACATAATAACTTGTAGCATATTAATATAATCAATCAAACCATCCCACGATAGGAGCGCGCTTTGCCGATGATACCGTACATACACATATACATCTATGGACAGTAAGCAATGCATCCACTGCAGTTTCGTGATCGAACACTGAGTTTTTATTCAGTTTTTTTTTTAACTTGAAAGAAATCCGGCTCCCACACGAATAAATGTCTCCGTGGAAACTGCTGGTTCTCAGAAAACGACCTCATGGACCATTTTTAATATGTATTTAACATTGTCCTCACAATTACACGGTAGGACAAAAATATTGCCCTTTTAAATCTCTAATTTATCATTGGAAAAATTGGAAAAACAATGCTGTTTCACCGTTGAGAAATATTTCGTAAAACTAGAAAACCTTTGCACCTATTACAGGGTCAGGCTGGGCTAAACCTGTTTTCCCTTAATACTCGATGGTACTCTTCCATCAATATTGTTGTACCACCGATGTAAAGGGACAGATACAGGGAATTGCGAAAAACGAAGCCGTCGATACACTCGGTCTCACATCTCAGATTGGGCCCGCTATGTCTCATATCAATGCCATAACTACGATTTTTCGTATAAAAAATCAATAGCCCCCCTTTTTTTTTTAAGTTGTATAAAATCTGATCTGAAAAGAAGTGGGTCTCCTTCCATTTTTGGTAATTTTTTCTCGAGAAAAAAAAAAATATATAATTGAGAATTTTTTGAGATTTTTCCTCAAGATAAATAATATGGTTAATTTAACTTGCATTGGTTATCGCTTAGCCGTGTGCACTGTTTCACGCGCAAACTGCTGAGCGGGAGACAGTTTTCTTGAGTTTCTGATGCATTCTCATACAGTAAAGAGTCAGTAAAAAATAAAACCCCCTAGATTATTGCCTATTTTTCGAACTGTGCAAAGCCAACCCCAGTGTCACATTATAATTTACTAGGTATTTTAAACAAATGCATCTCGAAATGTACGTAAGTTTGACTCGCGACGCATTTACGTTCGAGAAATCAGAAAAATGTACGGCCGTCTATACAAGAAGAGACGTAGCGTAGCGTAACTAAGTCGACTACGAACGCCCCGCAAGTTCCAATAGCTTAGGAAAAATGTACCTTGAGAAAAATCTGAAAAAATTCTCGAAAATGACAGATACTAATGTAAAAATTCTAATTTTTTTTTTCAATTTGTCTTTTTCGAAACAATTCGAAGAAAATGGAAAAAGACGGTAATCCACCACTTCCTTCCAGATATAAATCATCTTTATTTTGAACAAAACATTTATCGGATTTGAAAAATGGAACTATTGAAATTATTTTCTCAAAAATCGCGAAAAATTTCGATTGACCATTGTGGACCTAATCCGGGAAGGTTGAATTCCGATCGATTCCGAGATTTTTGTTTTCCCCGAAATGCCGCACCACAAAACCCGTTGTGATACTCAGCTATGATATATATCGAGCAGTTGCAAAATATTAACAATAACTCAATTATATCGATATTATTGTGTTCATATATTCTTGTGTTTTTGAGAAAAAAATGAAAAGTACTCTTGGAAAATGCCTTACGCATAAATTTATTCCATCAGAACTCGAACTTGACAATTGACAAACGCGAAAAGACAGATCAAAAGCATTGCAACTATAGTTTCTCTTTCATTGAGGGATTTTCTTTACGTTATAGAGATCATTCTGACCGTTTCAATATCGGATTTAAAAATAAAGTGCATTATACAATTTCTGTACGTTAATTTGAAAAGAAAACTAACGAATAGAAAGTAATTATTTCGAAAAAATGTAATATTTTTCTGAAAAATCAGCAAATTGGTTTATTTTCTAACGATTGGAAAAATTCGATAAACGATTACTTTAATTGTTAAAAGACAATGTATTATTTTTCATTATTTTCCGTTCTTTTTTTCCGCCACAGGGCATTCAAATTCCGACCTGATGAACCTTTCACACAGGAATGTCTATGCTTTCTTACTTCGAAAAGTCAAGTTTTAATAAAAAGTTAAGGAACACAAGGGTGATTAACAGTACTCACGATAAAGACACATTCTATCAATGGTGTAGATTAAATATATGTAGCGCAGTTTTCATTCTTATCGTAAAATAAACCGCAAAAAGAAGCGTAGGAATAAAGATTATTCAGGAGGTATCAATATAATACGACATGTGGAATCCGTATAAAACATAAAAAAAAAAAAAACGAAAATGTAGGAAATTGTTAAGTAATTTGAATAGATACATGTAGTTTGTTTTATTCTTACCCTGATATTGACTTTGGACCACGGCTCACATCGCGCCCCGAGCTCGTAAACTTTTTTGTTTCTAACAGCGTCGATGTACAATTGATGACCTTGCCGAAAATACACTATTTCATCGCCCATTTGGGGATAATAAGGCGCCTTGCGAGGTATCACTTCGGTGAGCCATTCCGATGGACGGTAGAGATCAGGAACTTCCACTACTCCGTTTGGTACCACGGGTGCCTGAATTCATCAACAAATAAATATTCTTATTCCAACACACATACGTATAAGGCTTCAAAAATCAAAGTTTCACTGACTACCGATAAAAAAACGTAATGCATCGCTTAATTTTAAGCAGTGCGCACTATTTAAAATGATAATCCTTGATTACTATCAGATGCTTTATTTTCGATGAAAAAATGAAGACTTCATAATAACATTGCGGCTATTGCAATAATTAATTGCTTCATTTGTTAATTATGGTTATTCAAAGCAGTGTATAGCTTTTTCGGCCTTTTACAATCGTATCCATTTCCCATTCTTTTTAATTGCGGCCACAGCCGACTTGTTTCACGTAGTGGAAATTGCGGAAAACTTGTGCTGATACAGTCGTGGTATGGTGGATGCTCCATTTTTGTTTTGAAATTTTTGCTGCGTTTTTCAGGCATTTTTTTTTTACACATACTTTCAAATTTTCATGTAAACAAGCTCCCTGTATGAGAACCATAGAACGGAAAAAAAGCCCCACTCTTGGACGGTACTTCAAATCTTTGTACTTATCATCACAGTACTTAAAAAAATTTCTTGGAGAAAATATAAAAATGTCTATGTTAAAAAAACAATTTCAATGTTTACTAACTAAAAATGGACGCTTTCGAAGGTTTAAAGATTATGAAAATATTCTTGCATAACAGTATACGGAAAAATGAAGAGCTTTCATCTACGTTTGCTTATAATGCAGCTTATATTACATTTGAAGAAAAAAAAAAAGAGCACGCTCCATCGACACGTATCGTGGATGGTCATGATACGAGGTTGTTGTATAATACATGAAATTTCAAAACGTATCTAATATAGTGGTTATAAAAGGGCTAATTTAATTGACGGAAGCACGAGTATAGATATACCTTTTTCTTTGGACGCTCGCTTCGCCGTCGATCGGTGTCGCTTGGTGGGGTGGGTGGACGCTTTTTTACAGGCTTTCGTTTACTTCGTTTTGGTGGTTCTAAATTGAGTCCGTGATCGGCAATCCAGTCGGAATATTCGCTGCTCGAATCCGAACTTGTACTATCTGAACTCATCTCTTCGGCTGTCGAGTCATTGCTGTTACTGCTCGCCGAACTTCCTGTTCCGACAACGTCGATGTTCTCAAACAAAATATCATTCAATTAGTCGTCACTTGAAGCAAGAAAAATCTTTATATGAGTGAATGCATTATGTAAACGATATTCCGATAATTCGGAAATATTTGCAAACTTTGACATGTTATATGGAACCATGTAAGTTTCATGTAAGTATCAGATGAATAAACGCCGGCAAAAATATTATTACCAATATATTTCCTTGATGTAAAAACTATCTTTAGTATCGATTATTGCCGTAAAAGTATCGCGGTCCGGTGTGTTAATTTAGCGGCAAATATCGATACTAAGTAATCCTTGGATTTTCAATCAACTTATTTATCCCTTTTTCATGTGCCGAGGTTTCAGGTAAATAAAACTTTCAATTTGACAAAGTATATACTGCGCGACACTCGTTATTAACGTTTTTTCCTGCATATCGTTGTCGATTTTCGTACCCGTGAAAATCAAACAAAAGTAAATAAAAAGTGGAGGAAAGAACATTTCCAAAATTTACCTCGATGTATTCGTCTTCTCGTTCCTCGTCCCGTGCAGCTCGCGTCCTATAACCATGTCTTGTGCCTCTATTGCGTTTTCTGTTGGATAATCGGTTTCCAACGCTTCCTTGAGTCGCAATGGCAACTGTTGGCTGCGGTCTCCGTTTCATCTCGCGTCTCCAATTTTCCAGTTCCATCTCCGCCATAGCATTTCTAGTTAAATATACAAACAAATGTCACTGGTTAGATCGATTCTGCTTATTATCGCAAGGTTTACCTTCGTCATACAAAAAAAAAAAAAATCAAGGATTTTGGCGTTCGAGTTCGTTCTTGTGTTTTATACCACAAGTATCAAACATCACTTACATTCTTTAAAACTTAACATTCTATTGATTTCTGTGAGAGAACAAACGTTTACTTCCAGATACTCTATATCACTAAATAGAATAGATTGTATTGGTAGCAGTGATTTAAAAATGCTAATCTTACTAACTCTCGGCCACATTAAACGCAGTGGTTTTAACAATTTTAAAACCGATTGGTCGTCTAGCGTAGAAAATGTGCCTAGCAAATAATTGCAAAACCGCACAATTTGGTATGATGGCCGGCGATTAGTTCTTTTAAATCCTAATATTGTTACCACCTTAGTTTTATTCTATCGAATCGCGAATTACAGAGGGATTGGTGACATTTTTTATGTAGTGCAATTATTGAGTTTACAAACGTTGATTTTTCGTTTAAATTGCGAGTTTAATTAGTTTTCCATTCGAGTCTATGATCCAGGCTGATTTTTTTTAAATATCTTGTCAAATTAGTCGATTACAAATTTTTCAAAATTTTTAAGGTAATTTGGCACAACTTCGGAAACTGCAATAGGTTATACAGAGCCGGTTAATATTCGAGATAGAAGATAATTCGATTTTACGCCATTCCATCTCTGCATTATTGCAGTAAGCTAATTTTCTCTTTTGTAAAATATTAGCAAGTGTCTATTGGGACGACATCGTACAATCACCGTATACCGTGATCTAACACACGGCATAATTAAATTTTTCAAGTAATTACACGGTTTTCGTGTAACCTCAGACAAGTTTACGTACGGTGTGTATACAGTTTTGCAACACGGTATCTTAAAAAATCGACACAGTATTCTGTTGTTAATCGTATTGATTAGTATATATGTATATAATATTTTTTAGAATTGAATTTGGTCATAATCGGAAAAGCGATCGAAATTTTATAGTTTTCGAAACTTTGGAAAAACCCACGTTATTGCATTATCTTAGCAAACATGAGATATTGAGATGAAATTATTTATGTAAAGAGACTATTATTCACTGCTTCTAGGTACACCATTTAGCCAAAACGACGGATAAATGCACTTCCTCATAGAGATAGATGTGTACAAAGTTGACGAATATGTTTTCTCATTGTAAAAGCTTGGTTTTCATTTTAAAAAATGTTCACGCGAGTTTCATAATCAGATTTTTACAATGCTCTAAAACGTTGGAAAATTATGTTCGTGTGCAAGATTTTTTCGTTGTTAAGCAATCACAGTTTTCCAATACAGAGCAAAAATATGGTACACCCGTATTATTATCGAACACGTATTCAAATTTAGTGCCAATCAATCGTGCACATTTCGAAAGTTATAGTTGTCTATTCATACTTCAACTAGCACAGGTTTAAAGATCTGAATAGAAATTTCATCATAATTTACAAAAATCTTATACAATTAATGATATAGAATTTGGCTCAATTAGACAACGTATTCAAAAGAGATAGAATTTTGAATTTTCGGCTTTTATGAAATAATACCTAACATTAACCCTGTCTCTATCAAATGCCAAGCTATCAAGTTGAGTTTCTACAAATCTGAAATAGAATGAAAAAATTACTAGGATTCACTTTTCCTGAAAACCCATGCATTCCTATACAGATTATTTAAGTTGGAACACCCTTTGTGTTTCATTTATTCACAGGCGTGTGTGCGTGCGTGTGTGCGTGTGTGTGTGTGTGCGTGCGTGTGCGTGTGTGTGTGCGCGCAATATAACGCAAACATTACTTTTACGGAAAAAACAAAATAAAGAAAACCTCCGAGTCACGAGTCATTACTTATGGATTGCCAGCACAGTAATCCGATAATAAAATTGATAAACATATATTGTGTTAGAGGCGGCTTTATAAAAGATAAAATTAGAATTTTCTTCTACACTCACATTATTCGCGATTGTGTTTCTCGAATAGCGGGATTCATCGGGCGAGCTAACATTGGTTTGTTCCAAGGCGTAGTGTTATCTCGTTGCCAATTGCCGCTACTCTGGCGCACACCCTCGACATCACCAGCTCGACGTAAACCCGGTCTGTTGCCACGTGGACTAGCGATTTGTCGAACCTGAAGTTCGCCCTCATTCTCATCTCGTTCCTCGGCAATCTCACCGTCCGCGCCGATTATATTTTGCCGCTGGGCGAGAGCTTCTATTAACCGGTCGATATTCGAGCGTGGTTCCTGGCCCGGAAGGCCTTCTATCACTTCTTGCATTCCTATTGAAAATCATAAAAAATCTTTAATATGGAAATTCATTATTCTTCGAGAATCGATGAGAAGGCCATGTACGCGGTCGATTAACATGCACGTGCAATAATATTCAATGATCCTTAAGCAGGGAGAGCCTGCTTTAGAGGCTTCAAAAAATCAATTTTACTTTTTTTGCATAAATGTCTGCTTAACCTATCCAAGAATGTGTCCCTCAAATTTCAGAAGTAAATTCGAAATATTTTCCGAGTTACAGAAGAAATAGTGAGCAAGCGTCAATTACGATTCTTTGAATACGAAAACTTTGACGCGCGATTTCTCGGTTTTTCATTTTTGACGATTGTTCCTAATTGGCCGGAAAGATAGGAAAAAAAACTAAACGTCCTATCGAAACGAGACAAAAGGATTGTATTCGGGATTAAATTCTCTTCTAGTTGAACCTAAAAAACCTTAAGAAAGTTAAGATTAACCCACTTTTTAAACAATCTAAAGTCCATTTTTTTTTCCAAAAAATGATTTTTTTTTCTTCAATTTGCGAAAAATTGTTGAATTTTTCACTTTTTGTTGAATTTTTTTGGTTTAACTAGAAGCTATTGAAAAATATTTTTTTTTGGGTTTTGTTTAAGATGGAAAATGCGACCTGCATCTTTCCCGCCGCACGACAAATGCACACTCGAAGCGCCTCGGCGAAATGCTTGTACCAGGCATAATATGACATGTATCTTAATGAAAAAAATTGAAAAGACTGTTGAAATATATAAAAATAAACCCTGACGGTTTCATTTCAATCCGATATTTCTTTCCTTCCAAAAAAAATCCTCGAGAAAATCGATTTTTTGAAGCCTCTAAAACAGGCTCCCCCGTTAAGATCATCTGTTACAGTTTGCTATTCTTGCGAGAGAGATATTAGAATCTTGCGCAAGTCTATTATTTTAAGCACTTGACAGTTATTTACTGTCGAGCGAGCAGTAACACATAATCGTAAATGATTCTAAAACTTGCTCTCTGTTTCACGGATTTGTTTTTAATTTCACGAGCCTTTAGCCATTACTGAAAATTGCACGCGGAAGCAATTTCAAACATTCAAAAAGTCATTCGCGATAACTATCAAATGTATTTAATGGCAAAATTTATTCACTAACTTATTATAAACTATTTGTTATTATTATTGTCATGTAAAATATTCTTTTTCAGCATTACCAGTCATAGACCTAGTTGCCAACGGATTCGACCGACAGAATCGGTTTTTACACTGACCGAAAACGATACGAGTGCATAAGACAAGCCGCACGAGTACCACAAAAAATTCTTGTGATATTCGGGGGCTCGTGCGAGCTATAGTACGGACTTGTTAAGATCGGGAAATTTTTGAATTTCAATCCTACCGCTCGCGTGAAGCTACGAGAGATAGTCGCGAAGCGGCACGAAGGTGCCGACCTTGCACTATTCTCTCATTTTACGGCTATTA
Source organism: Clistopyga incitator (assembly GCA_947507545.1). Classification (NCBI taxonomy): domain Eukaryota; kingdom Metazoa; phylum Arthropoda; class Insecta; order Hymenoptera; family Ichneumonidae; genus Clistopyga; species Clistopyga incitator. The sequence continues at coordinate 7,815,287 of OX382172.1, read as the reverse complement.
TTATCATCACTTCGATAGTCTGATAAGTCGGATTTGCATTCTACCAATTCATATATAAGCTCCGAAGGTTATGATCTAAATAAGTGCTTTGCCGGATTTGTAATTCATACGAGATGCTATATGAGCGATACAAACTATTAAACGATGCCTGTGTCATTATGTATAATTTATGGGTCCATACAACCCCTCGAATATGTCTATGGATTCTATTAAATTTAACATTTGCTGTGAATAATATTATATTTTTTATTCATTATTATAAATAAAGACCGGCTCGGCCGCCCGCCCGGTCCCAACTGCCAGCGCTCCAAGTAGAACGTCGACAAAAAACCCCATGCTCTACTCTTAACTAAATATCATCAATAAACAAAAACAATAATCGATTATATACTTCTGGTCTTGTAGAATGTTTATGTAACTATACAAGTGATTTGTATCATGCATGGATAAGTTTCGCATGTACTGACGTTACAGCAGATTCTTCCCAATTTTTCCAATTCGACGGTACTTTCACACACATGCCCACAGAGATTTATGAATTTAGTTAAATATTTCGTAACAAATACAATACAAATGTAGAGGCATTAAGTTTATCCCGTTGACGGACTTTGTTCATGTTGGTCACGGAAATCGGTTTAAAAATTTCCCTAAATTTTCGACTGTGAGAAGAAGTATGAAGTGTTAGCAATTTAACGTCATCAGCGGCGGTAATTTTTATACGCCTAGTTCAGTACTAATGCGATTAATAAATTGGGATCCATTTTTATCAAACATTTTCAACGATTTCTCCGTCGTTCACGATGCGTCTAATCGCTAGAGTTATACCGGTACGGACGGTTTGCGAAATAAAATGTTTACGATTACGATGTATGCTTCTTAAATGAGGGGGATGATACTACTATGGGTATTGGTACGTTTCAGCAAGTGCATGCACACGGAAAGAAAAAAAGTAGTTGCAAGAACCATTTCCAACACATCTTGCGCCGCAAATTAGTTAAGGCAACTACTGCGTAATTAGTTATCGAAAAGTAGTAAGGAAAACCGACGCGTTGGTTCCGACAACCAATATCAATTCTGCATTTACCAACAGCCGTTAGGTGCCGCAACTATCGCCGACAGTAGTTGTCAACACGATTCGAATGGTGCCGGTATCATTCGAGTTGGTTTTCGCTACCAATTGCTTCCCGTCTAAAACTAATTGGTTGGTTCTTCCAACTAATGATGTGTACGCCAAAGACAAAGGTATCCAAGAGACGCCAATGTGTGGTGTGAAATGTGTATTTACAGCGGACCGTACTAAATATACAGCAAGCGAATTGTGTACTTTTAGAAGTAGATTATCTTAATTTTAACAAAATCGAAACTTAGTAACGATCCATGCCATTATGAATGTATGGCAATCGCGCTTCTAACCTCATTGTTTTCATTATTTATCTTAGAGGTGCGTTGTGAGCTCTGAATTGTAACCTAGAACTTCACTGAAATAAATTGCGTTCACTAACTGAGCGTATAGTTGTGGTTACGATTTCAGTTGGTTCCTCCTACTACGAGTATTCTACCAACGACATTTAGTTCCTCCAACCAACCGAGTAAACAGTTCAACTAACTGAGTAGTTGGCGCTATATCAACTATTCCGGTTAGTTGGCAAGACTCATTTTTCATTCTCACCAACTACTCATTTCTTTCCGTGCACGCGAAACAATGAGTTTGCGCTCGTCAATTGTCGTATAAATAATGAATTTCTTTGTTACTGTCCTCTTGTCGGAACGGTGTGTACATTGAAAAATAACCGACTATATATCAGGTTGGTAATGTGTTGTTGAGAAAATTTTGACGAAATGAACAAACTATAACTTGTCGTTTTAAATCACCCAATGTCAAGAGAAAATATATATATATATATATATATATAATGGAAGCAAGTAAGAAAATAAATGCAAAGGTTTCGATACGAACAAAACTGTGAATGACTCTCAAGCCCTATCTGTGGAATTGAATACAAGCGCAGTTACTACGAGAAGAGTAACGCGTGCAGAGAGTCTTTGGATTCTACACACCATTGAACACGGACAATTCACGTGTTCCCGGATTTTTACAAGTTACCGAAAAGTTAAACGTGCAACGTATAAAGGTAGTATACGTATTGGTACACAGATCGCCATCTTATTTACACAAAGAGCTTAATTGCGTTATTAAAACGTGGTGTCGGATACGTTGTTGCGTTTGATGAGTTTCTCAACTAGAACAAATGGATATTTGTGTTCTATTCTAGCGACAATACACAGATCGATGAAGATTCAGATATTTCAAGCAGATTCCACTTCGGACATTCATTTCGGCACTTTCAGAGATTGATCTCAAAACACTTGTTCAAGTCTCTATTAGGTCTATGAGCGGACCAAATGTTAAGATGAAGATGATTTGCTTAGTATCAGACTCTGACGATAGTCAGATTGTAGAGATTGGAAGTTATGGTCTTCACAGTGTTAATCATGGATTTAAACCAGGAATGAAAACGAATGCTTGGGAAGGATCTGAAATTCTTAGTAATTTATACTATACGTTCGAGGATTTATCTGCGCGTACAGGAATCTGCACCATATTATTCAATTGCGAAATTATTCCCGTGAAAATTGTGCACGGTTCATTGACTCGAACATGCAACTGTCGCTGAGTGGGCAATTGCTATCGTTTCATATGTTACGAAATATATCGAAAGTATGATTTGAGAAAAAAAAGACAATTCCGCAGAGTAAGAAAGTTAAAATCATACAAGTATCGAATGATATCCTTTTGATCTGTTTGAGCTTGATCTGTTGGAGTTCCTGCAATCCACGGCCTCTGAAGTCGAACCCTTTTTAACGAAATTTCAAACCGATAAGCCCATAATTTTTATGCTTATTGTCTAAGGCACTGTGTAGTATAATAAGTAGATTCAATAAGCCCGAAGTTCCGACAACAACGCAATCCGCCCAAAGTATCGGCGTTTTTGATAAAAACGAACTTTCCGACTCAATACGCATGGAGCTCGGTTATATGACGCGCGAAACGATTCCGAAGAAACCAAGTCGTCTAAGCTATTGCGGGATATTGTTGAATCTGACAGCAGTGCCGTCGATACGTCGGCAAAAACTTCAAACGCGACCTCCGCTAACGGTTGCTCTCACAAACGGCATATCGTGCTTGGATCCAACAACGGCTAGTATGCTAACCGTCCGCGATAATTGCATTGCTTAAAACCCGCATTGTTAAAAATTGGTAAATGTCACGCGCCGTTGCAAATAAAGTGGAAAGACAGTTCAAGACAATCTACGAAAACCCCATGTTTTCGCTTACAGTCAAAATATTTTCGAGGACAGATGATAGAGTGGATGTCCTCTGGATATCCGTACTCAAGAAAGCAAATGATATCCGGTCAGACCTTAGTGGCTTCCCGAAAAAGATTCTGACATTATCACTTGGAAAAAAGCACCAAGCGCAAAGGCGTGTACAATGCATGTCATGCAGTTGGTGACGTCGAAAAGTTGACCATCTCGAAATAAATGATCCATGCAGCTCGAAATGAATAATCTCGAAATGTCGAGAATATGGACGAAAAAGAAGGAAAGAGATGACATAGAAGAAAAAGGGCGGTACTCTTGAAGTAAGAGTACTCAAGGAAAAGCAGCGAACTGTCCTCGTGAACGCCAATGAAGAGGAAGCTGCACTCGACGAGCATACGGAAGCCCTTAAAAAGATCATGTAACACGTAAAAGAAACTTTTGAATTAAGTTTCTATGGTTTTTACAAAAATGGCAAAAATGTATGGGGCTCCAATTTTGGGAATATCATTGAAACGATTTGAACAAATAAACCATTTTTTGTACTTGTGATTTTTCATGTAAAATGCATTCTTGACAAGTAAATACATATAACGCATTATGCGAATGACAAATATTGAACCACTTCTATCTCAAGAGCAACTATAGATGGATATAGTTTGAAGTATTATTTTATAGGTTTGTCGGAGTGAAATTCACGTTAAAAAAAAAAAATTCGCACTTTTTGTTGAAAAACCTCAAAAAACTATTGTTTAAACTGTTTTTTGAGTCAATCTGATGTCGGATTCGATAAGAGCGGATTTGGAAATTTGAGAAAAGATGCTTGCAATGATTATATATTATTTTTTCGATAAAATGTGTTAGGCCAAAACTAGCGATGAATTCTGGTAAATTCAGGCATTAAGGGGATGCTGGAGTAGATTAGCCGATTCGTTAGTATACACTACTCATCGTAAATATACTACAAATATACTTCAACTTTACACCGACAGCAGTGGACGCGCGGTTGGTGTATGGCTTCGGCGGTCTCCTAAGTTAAGCAGCTTCTCTCGCGGGCAGTACTTGGATGGGTGACCGCTTAGCTATGCACCAACTTGCGCGTTAACTGTTGAGCGGGAGGCAGTTTTTCTGACTTTCTGATGTATTCTCATATAGCAGAAAGTCAGTAAAATATAGCCACCTGTATCGGCGCAGGTTTTCCGCAGTTTCCCTGTGCCCTCGTGCAAATGCGATACAGTAGTGCATTAGGAAAGAGTGGCTGCGGGTAACACTCTGGGGGAACTCGAGAGAAATGGAAAGGGATGGGGTACTCAACAAATGCAAGGGGATGAAGGGGAGTGGGGAAATCGTAAAAACCTGAAGAAGGTATACGAAGGAATACAAATAAAAAAAAAATAAAAATAAATACTTATACTTCAACTTTTGCACGGAGGTAATTAAAACCTTCATGCTTCGGCGACCGGTCGAATTACCGTTCAAGACATAGAACAAATGTTTAAAAAAACGTATATTACTGAACCTTTCAAAAGCCAATATGGCCACTCGAGATGTCAAAAGATCCATTGAAGTAAGATATAAACGTTTCTGGAGTTGAGATGTGTCAAATTAGACAGGAAGCGCGAAGGTTTTTATTACATATATGCTACATACATATATGCTACATGTAGCATATTTACGATTAATAGTGTATATTACGAAATTGCCCAGTCCAGCATCCTCCCCTTAAAGGGTTAATCTGATCAAATCGAAACACCACCCCCTTGCATATCAGAATCGGATATGCTATTGTTCTCAAATTGCTTCTCAACTAAACAGGGAACTTTTAAGATCGAAATGCAATATAGCTAAAATATTGCGACTATCATGAAAATTTGGCTATCGTATCATCGTATGGTATCGATCGTACATGGTGTATGTCAAGATATATTAAAATGAGAAAGGGGCTATTATATAATAATCGACGAATGGAGCGGAATGGCAAAAGCGGTAGGTGGGAAAATATTAAATCGTGAAATCGAGATGAACGTTAAAACTAGTCGCAATGCACTCCCTATATCGTATGTCGAAATATAATGTGACAAAAGGGGCTTTTCGGCTTAGGAGATGAAGATCGAGTTTAAGATATTTCATAGCTTTGTTACATGACGAGACGGTTGAAGAAGAAAAAAATCCCTTCTGGTTTCCTATGGCGTGTTCAAGGGTGTTATCCTCATTTGAGAGTCTTGAAATATCTCCTAAATCGTATGTACGTTTTCAATTCGACATTCTTTGTACTTAACATTTAACATATAACATAGTAGAAGTTTTCCACACGGTTCCGGGATAAGAAATATAGCAGCAACATTTTTTGTGATTGTAAAAGAGCCCTCAATAGATGTTAATGCTGGTATAGGTTTTGCGTAAAAATCCAATGTGGATGTTCCAGTTTCTTTGACATCTCGAACCGGTGCCGTTTTAAAAAGGGATATGCCCGATGAGTGAGGGCACGAAATTAGTGGGTTCGTAAAATCTAACGGATTGAAATATCGAGACATATAAAGAATCATTAGTGTCAGTGATAAAACATGAGCCGAGTGATGCGGAAAAATAGATCGTAAGAATTAGCTCGAAATGGTATATAGTTAAAGCTTACCACCAGCACCCACTGCGATATTGGGAACAAGCTGCTCGCCACGACAATTTTCTCGGCCAGGCACCAAACGTTGCAATGCTGGAGGATATGGATTGCCATCGACGTCAACAAGGAACGGTGGTGGCATAAGATGAGGAGCTGTTTGGGTTTGTTCATCGAGAACATAATTGTTGGCATCACGTATTAATGGCCGATAGTCCGTGTGAAAGAATAGTTCTTTCGGAACCTGTGTGTACAATCGTTTCATTGATACCAACTGTCGGTGGATGTGAGAGGCTGAGAATTTCGAAAAAATGTAAAAACTATGCTACTTACGATTTTTAGTTTTTCGGGCCCACAACCGAATCCATACATCAACAAATGACCGTGAGAATCTGTCGCTACGAGCATAGTTCCGTCGGGAGACCATTTCGCATCGAAAACGGCACCGTTTCCTTGGCCCTCGATAAAGTTTTGAAAGCAAGCGATCGGTTCGGGTTTCAGTACGTCCCAGATTATGAGTTGGCCATCGTGACCAGCACTCAATATTACTCGCGGGTCAATGGGATGCGACTCCAGTACGAATACCTCGTCTTTGTGACCGCGCAACACTTTAACCAATTCACCGTTTCTCGCATTCCATACTTTCAAACAACTGTCGCTTACTGCTGTGATTAACCACTCGTCACTTACGTCCCAGCATACCATGGTTACTTTAAGTTTCTTTCCACTTTCATCGTCGGGCTCCACCTCCCTATTGCAATTTTTACATTCAATATTAATTTCAATTCTCGGCTCTTTCAATCTTGTTCGCAAAAGAGCCCTTAATTGCTTATTTGAAAACCTATCTTTGACAACATTAAGTGTTTCACATAGTCGATGAGTGCAATGTAGATTTTTCTTTTTCAACTACCGTAGAAACTTGTTTATTCGGGTTGCCATTGATCGAGGCGCTCCGCGTTATTCGAATAAAAATTTATATTGTCGATTATGACCGTATCATTTTTATTATTCATGTTATTGTGTTTATTGAATTTTGGCGAAGCAACTGTCAGATATGAGAGAGACTGTGATCGCTCGATTTCAAGCGTCCGAAACCGAAGTCTAATTCAAATTTCGCTAATTCGAATCCTTACAGATATCGACTTTGGCTGCTTAATTAATTTGACTAATTAATTCATTGAAAAATAAATCCTTTCTATGGCTATGGAACGCGCGAAGCGATTTCGAAGTGACCAAGTCGTCTAAGTCACGGGACAACGTTTTCTGTTTGGCTTCACAATACATATATGTTGAATAAAAAAAAATAACTTTTTTGTTGTTACATATTTTTAGTACAATCTGATTTTTTCATGATATACTGGATTTAGAGGATCATGATGAGTAAGAGAATTATGATGAATAAATAATAAGATGCAGAATTAGTGTAGAACGCCTCACATATATACTAATACGACTTTGCAACAACAACCAAAAAAAATAAAAAACGATATACGACGAATATTAAGATTTACGGCGCTTCTTAATCGAATCTTTTCGAACAATCTCGAAAAACTCGACACCGTTCCAAAGATAATTCCATTTTCTCGAAAGTACTTTTTTCGTTTTCCAAATTTCAATTTATTTCTGCTAAAAAAAGCAACAACAAATTTTCTGGTCTACTTCAATCGCCCATTACTCTATGTGACTGGGTAGACAACATTTTTGTAACTTTCTAACAAACAAATTAGCCCATCGTATTGCACCTAATTCTAAATTCTAAAGTCCACGGTTATTTATTTCGCAAAGTATAGTACTATTTATAATTTGATACACATAATGGTTTGGTGGTAATCCATTTACAAAATTTCCGCTCGATATCGTCTGAATTTACGAAATGTACAGTGTTGAAACGATTTTTTCAACCTTTCAAAATGCTACTAAAATTTTACATTCCTATGGGAAAGCCCATATATACATATGTATAATTTAATTAAAAGAAAATTAGAATCTGAAATAAACTGTGAGAAATAAAAATAAAAAATGTGTTGGCCAATTGCATATTCGGCGTTTTTGACTTTTATACAACGAAAACTGGTATTAAATGTAGAAGAAAAAAAAACATTAACCATGTCGATGATGTTTATGCTGCAATATTTGGCCGAGTAAGAAAAGAATATTCGAATTAGATGCGGCACAATGGCTTAATTATTTTGTAGGAGATTGACAATTTTTTTCTTTACTTAGTAACAAGAATGTCTCTCCTATCTCGAAGTGAGAGATTTTGGAAAAAAAATGGAGAAATTAAGGGCTCTATCTGCAAACGATGTGAGAGACGACGCGTCAATGAGAAAATTTGTCTTGACCTCAGATAACGAGCATTCTAATGCACACTTTGTTTATGATACATACCCTGGCAGTTTAGTTGTCATTAAAAGTTGTTTGTGTATCCACTGCTGCTGTTGAAAATGCCAGACATTTGCCGTGCCATCTTTCGATCCGGAAATGAATTTTAGTCCACTGTGTGCCCATTGAATACTATCAACGGTATCCGAATGAGCCTCAACTTCGAGGACCCTTCGAGGGCCTTCATCTCCGAGCATCGCATAAACGCGAACGTGATGATCCGCCGAGCCAGCAGCCATGAATGCACCACCCGGACTAAATGATGCGCAAATCATTTGCGCTTGTCCAGGTCGCATTTTTTCGTGATACTGAATTGGCTTCGTTCTAAGAAGTACATCGAAAGTTATGTGGGAAAAAAGAAAATGGCAAAGACAAGTAAATTACATTCGGACTTACTGAAATACTGCTCGCTCGTGATTTTTCTCCGTGTGCGACCAGAATGCCACCGAGCCATCGGTACTCGTCGAAACTAAGTAGTTGACTCCGTTGCACAAAATTGGACAAAAATTAACGGAAGTTATCATGCCAGAATGTCCAGACAAAACCGCAACCTTTAAAAACACCAATAAAATATTGCATTAGGGGCATTGAGTTGCAATTGTGAAAATACAAAAGTACAATAGCAGAATATACGATAACATTTACGGTAATTAAACAAAAATCTTTCACGAATATCAATGTGTCATTGTTATATAAAATGCTCTTGAGAACATCACGTTTTAAATAAAACTACTTATCTACGCAATAACCAAAGCAAAAAAAAAACACTCTACAAGATGTCTTGAATTCGTTTCATACGTCTTTTGAGAGATTTCCAAGTCTTTTGCTATGTGGTTTACTACAATTATTGTAATATACGTTAAAATTCGTATTCTCAACTTGACGTTAGCGAAAGCAAATTGTCATCGTCAGCAATATGTTTATGAAAGTTGATGTTTACGCTGTTGATATCCTAATTCTACAAAATATAGTGAAATTACCAATCAATAAGTGACCTAAATGGTCGAAAGTAAACTTTTCAAAGTGCGCACAACAATATCTTTACTAGGGTGTGTCATTTTTGGGCAATTTTTTTTTTTCGACTCACAAACAGGTTGTATACTTTCAGGAAGGTAAAATAAGAAGCCTGTAAAAATTTTAGCTCTTAATATTAATATTTAGATGCGCCTCATCGCGAATTTCTATTTCCCATTTAAATAACATGGGAAAAAAATTTTTTCATGTTTGGAATTTTATACGTTGGCAATGGCATATTGTTCGATGGAACGCAAAACATATTTTATAGAGAATCGCACGCTCTACAGAAAAGATGTCTTGCATTTTTTCGATAGACATAGCCATTCTGATTATATTTGAGTTCAAAGTTCAAAATATACGAAAATTCATCTTTTTGTTAATATTATAGCGAAACTATTGACTCTGTTGAGAATCTTCGATCAACTTTTTTGTAGATTATTAAATTTACCATGAAAATTGTCTCATCCATGATTAATTAATATTTATTGTTAATTGTTCAATGCTGTAGAGACCTGTTTTCTGTCACGAAACTGGTTCTAATGGGCTGGTACTTATCATAAATAGTTACAAAAAAAATCGACAAAATACTCACGAATAATATCTTTCGTTATTTCCATTAATAGTAAAAAAAAGATTCTCAATAGAGTCAATAGTTTCGCTATAATATTAACAAAAAGATGAATTTTCGTATATTTTGAACTTTGAACTCAAATATCATCAGAATGGCTATGTCTATCGAAAAAATGCAAGACATCTTTTTTGTAGAGCGTGCGATTCTCTATAAAATATGTTATGCGTTCCATCGAACAATATGCCATTGCCAACGTATAAAATTCCAAACATGAAAAAATTTTTTTCCCATGTTATTTAAATGGGAAATAGAAATTCGCGATGAGGCGCATCTAAATATTAATATTAAGAGCTAAAATTTTTACAGGCTTCTTATTTTACCTTCCTGAAAGTATACAACCTGTTTGTGAGTCGAAAAAAAAAAATTGCCCAAAAATGACACACCCTAATCTTTACAGTATTAAAAAATAGCCTTTCACAATACAACTGCAGCGAAAGTTTTTCTCTCGAGTGCGAGTTTTTAATTTATTAAGGAGGGCGTCCACCCTGTTGAATATCGATCAGAATTTCAATACCAAAACCCTGATTATAGCAACCGTTTTACGTGGAGCCGCCTCCCCATTACGTCTCGGAGCGTCATGTGCGCGCTACAATTTGAATTTAAAAACGCGAACGCAAAGCAAGAAATGTAAACTATGATTCATGTGTGAAATTCCCAAATTTCTATTCGTGTGAATCGTCGTTAATCCCCCTGTAACGTGCGTAACAACATTTTCATAAGTATCGCTAATAACATTAAATTAACGCCTCAGTAATTTAGATGCATTATGAACAAAAAATGTTTATTATAGTTTCTGACAAAAAACTTTTTTTTTTTAGTGCATAGAATCAATTTATTGGTTTCGTACTATCTATGCAGTTAAAAAATATTTACGGAAAAAATGAAAATAAAAATATCGATGAGACGTCGGGAATCTAGGTTTTCCAGATTCTACATTACGCTCAAATTTTCCGAGTCCGTGCGCAAGCAACTTAATAAATACGGCCTTCACGTTTTTTTTTTTCCTTTCGAAACGTCAATTTCGACATTGTAAAATATCTTTTGATAATTGGTATTTATCGGAATATCGATAAATGCAGATCGTATGAAGAAAAACAAAAATTAACTGAAGCTGTGATGAACTGTTTTTTAATCGTTTTGTTAAGTAATGTATTAAATTGAATTTTCTCACTAAGACAGAACATTTTATTCGAGATTGCAAAAAAATGTCTTGTGACGACAGTTGGGAAATAGGCAGCACTAAACACGCCTCTCAAGCTAAAACGTTACGGGGCTTTGTCTCGTGGCGCTGTAGCTTTCGGCTCGTGCGGCCAATTTCTCAACCTCTGTTGAAAAGGCGGCTTTCTCGGACTAGTATCACAATACACCTAAATCAGAGCTCAAACAAAATGTGCTGAGAGGTCACACACAATTTTAGTTTAGCACATACCCACACTGTTTCCCTAAAAACATTGAAAATACTAGAAATGACAGATGGTTTTTTATTTCGAAGAAAACGCCGAAAAACCAATGATGATAAATTTTGTAATAGCGTTAATTCATTGAGTTTTTTGCCGAAGATAATCCATAATTCATAACAAATTTCACTGCGACATGGCTATTTTTTGTGTCTTTAAATTAGCAAAAAAAAAGACTATAAATAGAGGAATAATTAGAAAAATCACTCCCAAGTGAAATTCACGTTTGGAATATTATAGGCAGCTCGAATAAAAAAGAGTTTAATTATCAAGATGTATTATTGGGTATATGCGTGAGGGTAATAAAGAAAACTGAGACTCACCGGTGACATAGTCTTAAAGCACCACACTCTTAAAATTTTGTCCAAGCTTCCAGCTGCGAGTAAGGTATTATCGAAATTTACAGCGATATCCATTATTTCAGCCGAAGCACCTCGAAATGTTGCTAATAAACGACCATCCAACGTACTCCAGACTTTAACGAGAAGATCGTCAGCTCCTGTTATAACGTATTTGCCTGTTCGATCGTATAGCACGCAATATACAGCCGACAAATGGCCCAATGTGTGACGATACATCTGCATTTTTGAATAAAATTTTGTAGGTACCACCTCACGGCGACACAAGGGCCCCGAGTTTTCTCGTCCTTGGAGAGCGCGAACTGGAAAGAAAAAACGACAATAATATCAATGTTTAAACTTGAGTTGTGAGTGAATAATATAGTTTTCAAACAACTCACCGACATTGTGCGTCGATAAACTAAGAGGTTGCTCGAGGAAAGGTTTTCCACCGTACCTCCCAGAATAAGCTACGATACTTTGAGCTTTTGGTAGGGTATCTAAACCAATATTGCAACAACCTATTAGGCTAATTTAAACTGCAATTCATTGTCCACAGGGTCATTCAATTTCATCACAATTATCGCTTTATTTTGCTTCCTCACTGAGAAACAACATTCTGGATATTCGAATTTTTCGCCATGTAATTGCACTGTCTTGCCAATGACCAATTACAAACTTTATATGGATCATTTTGATATAGCGCAAAACTCACTCTATATTCTTTATTTTTCCATTGTGTATTGCAAGTCTTGTCTGTTATCAATAATAACCAAATGACCAATTTTTCTAATATAAATTAATAACCACAGACTTGGACTATAACATTTGAAAAATTAAACCTACAAATAGTACTATCCAAACGAATAAATTAAGAAGGGATCTAATCTCATATTTTTTCATTTCATATTTTAAACAAAAACTATCGGTTGGAAAAATAGCTTACCTTCTTTTGTACGTAGCATCGACTGTCTGCCAGCCCCCAAAAGAGATATAGCTCCGGGTATACACGGAGGCACTTCTTTCTCCAACACCAGCCCAATTCGTGCACATATTTTCAGCAGATGCTTCGAGTCAATGTGAGGATACTTTTTTTCCTTAAATAACAAAGTTATCATTACAGGGTGTATATTATTTTAGTAATGGGCTGTTGTGTCATAACTCTCGATATAATGTCGGGTTGTGGAAAGGGCTCGTAAGTTGAAAATCATTAAATGTTTCCTTCTTGCGAATCCACGTTTTTTTAGATTAATTTATTATCAAATATTTCATAAAGTTGATTTGCGTATTGAATTTTTGATTATACTAGAAAGAAAAAAATGTGGCTAATCATTGAGTATAGTTTTTAAAAGAGACAAAATATTGAAGAGCAACAAGGTCTTTGGATCGACGAAAAATAGAAGAATTCCCGCGACTAATTCGAAGGTACGTGAAAGTAGTTCCTACGGTAGCCAATCGGTGATGGCGCGAAAAGCATCGACCAATGAGACGTCCTCGCACAACGCGCAGTCGACATGGTGCTATAAATAAGCCGTGGGTATATATATTCATTGATCAGGTAGAGTAAAATGGCCGGGAGTAAAGGTCCATTGGTACGAGTGAGAAAAGTGGGGGGTGAAACGTCCAGTAGAAGGGATTTGTAATAGGGCTGCTGACATAATAGGGGCTCTATACTTGTTATTCGATGCTTTCGCGATCAACGATTCATCGGCCCAACGCGACATACAAATTTCTCGTCAATTTTTCCAACACCCTCGACGCACTTTGAGCATCAATTTTTGCGCTATGACACACACACTCAACTTGCTAACTGCAAAGAAACTCACCAATTCCTCGAAACTCTGATTATGCGTATTTGCCTCCCAGTCGAATCTTTGCGGCAAAATCTGTATGGATAACATAATAAATAAGAATTATCAACAAACAAAATGTCGAAGCAAGGGGCGGGGAGGGGGGGGGGGGGGGGGGGATAGCGGAAAATGTCGAGGGGCGAGAGGCGAGTGGCGAGGTTGGTCGAGGTTGGAATTGTTATGTTTTGACAAGTAGAAAGCACGTGCAAGCCATGCGGAGCCACCAGTTATGTGTACAAGGAGCAAAGAGGCCCCGGCAAAACGTCAACTGGTAGGAGCGATCTCTTACCTTGTCTCGTTCCAAAATGCGTTTCAGTGCCTGAAAATTGATGAAATTTTTCGTCGTATTAAATGTATGTTTGGATTTAAGAGGAGACTTTGATATTTGGTACTCACATCGGCAACCTCGCGACACGGTCCAGCCTCGAGAAATTTGGCGATGAGGAAGTACAACTCTGGAATAAAGAACGCGCTGGTTATGTTGCCCTATCCGACGCTCGCAGCGCTGTCCGAATATCTTGTTTCTCGTATATTCATACCTGGCTCTATCACGGCCTCGTTTCTCCTCGACGTTCCAGCCTCCATTATCATCAACGATTTATCCTCCACTTGAATTCTTCACTCACCGACAACAAGAAAAAACATAAAAGTTAATCGGGTGCATAGCGCGCGGCGTTAACATCACTACCAATTGGTTTCCTCTCTGGTAAGCAAGGCGACCGCGCGACGCACCACACGCATGCTCTCACAGCCGCCGCCGCCGCCGCCGCCGCATCCACGGAAAGTAGTGCCCCCGAACAAGGCTACCCAAATGTGCCTCATTGGCGAGTTTTCCTGGAGGGGATATTACCACCAGTAGTATCTCGTCGTCGTCGTCCACGACGACATGTTCTTGTAGTTTCTCTATTCTACATTCTGTCACAACAGCCACGCGTTTTTTCATTTCCCCTTGTAATTGCTTACTTCACTTTTACTATTTTATACTTTTTCGGTATATATTGTTTTCTTTTCACGAAAATTAAGCAACTCCTTTTTTAAAGGATATTACCATTTATCAAATATACAAGGTGAAATATATTTATAACATTTTTGTCATGTTATTTGTATTAGAGTAATTTGCAATTCACTCGTAGAGAGTCGTTAAGACACCCTGTGTGAGTTGGAATAAGTATGTACTATTTATTATTCTTAGCTGTCGACAATGTACCACAATGTTTTCCCTCTTTCTCTATTGTACTGTGATATTCAGGGACGGGGATATACCGATGCCAAGCAGAAAACATTTTTTCTTTCTTCATTTTTCTTTGATTTTGTGTTTACTACTGGAATGTGTATTACAAATTTATCAACTCGAACGTTTATTCATATTTTAACTCTTATCGTTAAGAAAAAAAGAAAAATTCATTCGAATCTTTGCACAGCATTGAGTTTTTTATCGCATTGTGTATAAACAGAGATTGCAGTTTTTCAAACGCTATACCGGCAACATTATACATATTACAATTTCAAGATGGCCGATTATACACATGTATATATATTACATCGGTTTATTAACCGTTGTGGAATAATTGTTTTTCGTGGGTTTATTTGAATAACGGATTAGCGATTAATTTACCGAAACGCGATGATATCACCTTTATTATCTGTCACTTGAAAATTCCAGTGCAACGTTGACTGACGTTTGTGTGAGCCCATTATTCACTGAGAGATTACATACATATTCTTCTTTTTCCCTGAGGCCATTAAAACTAGAAACACTACTGAGACTTAGTATATACCTATATGTTGCCAAAAACCAGTCAAAATGACTGCATTGGCAAAGAATAACTAATGTGTCAAGAAATTTGTTTGAAATTAATTTTTCATGTTTCTTAGGCCGGTTCAAGTGAAAACGTGCGCAGCTCGTGGTCTTCCCACTCTATCAAAGAGTATCGATTACAGTAAGTGATCTTACAAAGCGATCTTCCTTCATCACGATCGCAGGCCTCACATAAAGATTCGAATAACAAGTCACGAGCTAGTGAAGCTAGTGACGGTAATGAAAAAATATATAAACTCTTATACAAATTCCACCCGATCTCCTCCTATAAGAATTTATTCAATTCAATAATAATAGTCATTTGATTATTTAAAATTTCGCAAGTATAGTCAAAATGACTGCTTTTAGGCAATACAAGTGTGTATAAATAAAAGAGGGGCGGGGGGGAAGCAACTACAATGATTAATAAACGCATTTATATGTTGTACAAAAAGTCACAATATTCTAAGAAGCTGTGTCATTATATACACAATTGTTTATCGAATTGAAATTGAAAAACAGTGAAAATGACTGTCTTAGACAATCTAGTGTTAATGTTCTGCAATGTGCGTGGCTTTCACGAAAATTAAAATATGCAAACTCCAATATAAATGAGGATTAAAAAATGATGTGGAAGCATTTCACCAGACGTGTTACAGCCGAAAAGTGTCCGGTGAAAATTTCTTCGCTCAATGTTGATAGCCCTATAGGGCTGTCTCTCTCGAACCTCACTTTTTTGTTTATCGATTCTTCTAAACAACTCGCTTTTAGTATCAACGAGTGAAAAGCTTTGCTCAATTCTGCCATTTTTTCGCACATTCTAGAAAAATTTCAATCCTCTCTGCCGTGTATTTCCGGAGAAAAAAGGTTTCAAAATTTTCAGCTGTGCACCACAACTCAAAATTTCGAAACCTTTTTTTTTCACAAACCACTCGACGGAAATAGCTCAAATTTTCATAGAATGTGCCCAAGTATTGTAGAATCGGGCTAAGCTTCGGGCTTTTTGATATCCATTAAAGCCATTTTCTTAGGCGAATCGATAATCGAAAAAGTGGGGTTAGATTTATAGATGCGAGAGAGACAGCCCTATAGGCGTTTAACATTGGGCAAAGAAATTTTTGCCGATGTACCACACAGAGCGCTAAGAACCCTGGAAATTTCATCATTCAAAGTATAGAGCTGTCTCTCTCACTCTACTAACCTCACTTTTTCTTTTCCAATTTTTCCGAACAAACGACGTCGAGTTTTGTGGTGACAAGCCCTTTCCGAGTTCTCTCGAAATTTGAGCTTTCTCTGCCAAGTAGTATGGGAAAAAATTACACATAAACATTTTTCCTATACGTTTTTATACTGTTACCAATTATTGAAATATTCAACCAAACATCACACAAAGGTAGAAAATTACACTAATTATCCATAGTATTAAGTCTTTATAACCATTCACATAAAACAGGTGAATTAGGTGCCTTTTGTAAATGCTAAATGATAAATCTGTCAAATTCAAAATTGAATTGGATTCTTTCTGGCCAATAGAATAAATATTCTTATTGTTCCGCTTTATAATGTGTTTTTTGACTTTGAGAAAAAAATGTATAATTAAAATATCCAATTATATATTTTTTTCACAAACAAACATACCAATTGATCTATCAATATCCTTTTAATTTTCATTATACCAGAAATAATTTACTCACATTTACTCATATTTTTATAATTCACCAAGTAATAAATGCGTAACACTGTACTTTCAGTCCTTTTTCTATATATATAAATAAATAAATAAGTCAATGTTTGTGAGACTTCAGTTATTAACATGCGATAAGGAAAAAATTGGATCTATCTGTAAAATTTGATCGCTAGATGGAATTTTGCAAAGGTTTATGCAATTATGTGAAATCTTTTGAAAACATGAAACCTATATCAAAGTGCTTTATTGATTTTGGCCAAATTCAATATAAACGTCGTAATACCAATTTTCGTACAACATTTTAGCTTAATAGCTAAACATTTCTTCAAGTTAATTCAGCATTTTGCAAAATGTAATAAACTCCATAAAAACAATGCATCAAACTATTTTTATTGACCAGTAATCTATATGGCATCGAAATGTTAGCCTAATTCACGAGTTATGGGAAAAACCGTACTAAGCTTGGTACAAACAATATTTAATATTTAATTTTCAACCATTTCAAATGATCCGAGATGACAAACTGGAACAAAAATATACAATAGAAAGCTTCTTCTATGAAAAAACAAATATTGTTGCCCAATTGTATTTTCAATTATTGTTGTTGATTTCATAAGTTTGAAAAACCAGTAATATTTAGAAATCAAAATTATCAAATATTTCACTCCATCATCCAGCTACCACCTCGCAATTGGCTATTCTATAGCCGCACTGATTACTAATTCATTTTAGTTCAGTTTTATGCTGTAACGGAAAAAGGGGTGACACACTTTGAATTGCACACCATACATTTAATCCAGAAAAATATCAGTGTTGATGGATTTACAAAAACAAAAGTGTATTATAGAAACAGGGTCACTGAAAATTCATGAAAAATTTTCATATTTTGCAGGTGCAAATTTAGTTATGCAAAATCATGAAGACCACCTCTTGAATTGGTTCAAAAGATTAACCATTTTCATGGGTGAAATATATTATCTGATTAATTCTGTCTGATTAGACAATAGAAATTTCCATTTCAAACTGTTACACAGAAACAAAGTTGCAGTCAGCATTATCTTCGAAAGTGAAAAAAAACTTGCAAAGTTAATTTAGCTCAACTCTGCAAACTAAAATTTATGATGTGGCAAGAATGAAAACTGAATACTTCGTTAAAAAAATGTTCAATTGTATACTAAATTTCAAGTGGCATTTAAAAAAACACTTTCATACGCGCAGTAAAAAACTGGTTGAGAGACATTTTTTTATTTTTAATCTTTCTTTCCAAAGATGTGTTTACATAGAATTACTTTTAACAACAATTTGCACATTGTTTCTGCCTCCAAGGTAATCCAGTCACTAGAAAAATTAAAATTACATATTTTGGTTCCTCATTTTTTTTTTGCTACTTCTATAAGGAAAGGTGTGTGTGTGTGTGTGTGTGTGTGTGTGTGTGTGTGTGTGTGTGTGTGTGTGTGTGTGTGTGTGTGTGTGTGTGTGTGTGTGTGTGTGTGTATGTACAGATCATTAATCCTTCATAACTCGAAAACCGTTTGAAATATTAAACTAAAATTTATACCACATGTTGAAGGGTTGAATTCCCTTAATTGGTTCAATTTTTACCAAAATCTATGCGGTCATTTGTTTTTTACAGCATTTTGAATTTTCCCGAAATTCTCTGTACGCTCTCTAATTCTCATATTTTTTGAGATTTCTGGTCGAAAGTTGGTAAAAAGTTCAACTATCGTGGTCTAAAAATCGGTATTGAATTTGGGGAAGATCGGTACAGCGGGTAAAATTTTATGCGATTTTCTATTTTTTCGAAATTCTCTGTACTAACTTTTACATTTTTTGAGATATCAACCTTAAATTTAGAGCAAACATTGATTATCATTGAAAAAAGTTTGGTGTTGAATTTGGCGTTAATCCGTCGAGCTGTTCAAATTTTATGTCATTTTACATTTTTCGAAAAAACTTCGTTTTTGCTCCAGGGTCCATAAATATTGACATATCGAGTTGAAATTTGGACCAAACATAGGTTTTCATTTTGCAACTAACGCCACACGACAAAAAGTTTTTTTTAGAAGGCTATAGATTATATGTAGGGTAAATTCGTTCGTTTGACCGATTGTGCGATCGATTGAGTTCATGAATCGATTCACGAACCAAACTAATGAATCACAAAACAAAACTTGTTGAGGAAGCCAAAAGTGATAAATGTAATTTCATACAATTCGAGTAGGATAGACTGCGACAAAAGGAAGAGAGGAAGCAATATGCTAATGTAGTTGGCAGCATTTTTTAATTATAAATGTTAAAATTTTGAAAAATCTAAAGCACATAACGAATTTCAATGAAACTGTGTACCTACCCTTACTAAATATTTCCATCTATAAAATTTGACTTCACTATTTTTTGTTTTACTAAAATTAACATAATTTTTTCTAAAAGTTAAAATTCTGAGAAATTCGAAAACATATTGCCGACTATGACGAAACTATGTACTAATTTCCTCAAAATAATAGTGATTTCATGTATAAAATTTGAGTTCATTATCTCGTGTTTTACTAAAGTTACTATTAATATTATTATAGAAAAGAGTATTATTATTTCTATGATAGGCGTTCCTAGCTAACTAATAATAATGATCTATAATTTCAGTGATCATTTCCTTGACTGTTCGGCTGTTTTCAATCGTTTTTTTGTTTCGGAAAACTAGTTTTTTCGTTCATTTTTTTCGGTGATTCATCAGATCTGCTGGGGATATTTATATTGTTTCAAGTACTCGGATGACCTTTTTTTTTCAAAATTACATTATGAAATTGTTGTAAAAAATTAAAAAGTGCTGCGAGAAACCTATAGAAAAGGACAGGAACGGTTTTTTTAAATTTTTATCAATACTCTTTTATTTTTACAAAAGGATATGTTTTCATGTGGCTGGGTTGTTATGTTTCCTCGCTGTGTCCACACGAGTAGCTCTATCTCATCAGATATGTCCTCATTATTGCCAGAATTCTTCAGGCCTAGGGGATTCGTAAGGGATTTGGAAATAATGAAACCTCGAGAGAGCCTTGGGGACTGGAAAATACAAGTTTGCTTGACTTGGAAAAATCGTAATCGTCACATCGCGGCCACCATCCGTATCTTCAACTGAATGCTGATTCGAGGGCAAAGCAAACAGTTTTTATTTTCAGTTCTTTCTCGTTAGGGACCTGTGCCATTCTCTTCACAGCAAACAGTGCATGAAATATACTCGGGTTCACCCACCATTCGATAAGTAGCTAACGACAGTTTATGAATCGGTCGCATAAAGTTTCGGGTATCGCTACGAAAAACGCGCAGTATTCGGAAAATCCAGGGAAGGATTTTCTTATTTATTCCTTAGGATTTTTTAGATGTTATGTTTATACATTCTTGCTTCATTAAATAGCAGGCTTTGTTTTCATGAAATAATTTTTTTTTTTCCGAGATTTCCATGTCAGAACATAGAGAAAACATCGGGAAAAGAGATTTAGAAAAAAATGTCTGTATGTTTGTGTGTGTGTGTGTACCGGGCTTCGAAATATCAATTACCTATAAGTGAAGAACCGTTCAGCTGATTGAGGTAAAATTTGTCGCACAAGTGAAGCAATAGCCTGTCTTCGACTGATGCAATTTTAACGAGATATATGGAGAAACTTTTATTTTGCTGTTTTTCGAATTTTGTCCAAAAAATATGTATGCTTTCTAGTTTTTGTAAAGTGTGCAATATTTTGTTAAATAATGCTTATTAAGTGAAAGTCCTCATAATGTTGTTTGGTATTGAATTTGACTGTAATCGCAAAAACAGCTCGAATATTATAGTTTTGAAAATTTCGAAAAATTTACGGTGTTGCTCCTTAACTTTAGTTAAGTACAAAATAGTGAATCAAAATTTTTTACATGAAATCATACTATCTGGTAATGATACGTACACAGTTTCTTCATAATTTTTTATATGTTCCAAATTCGTTTAAAATTGATAATGAACAAAACTACAAATCAAGACTTTACAAATTACTTCTTCATTCATTTTGGCTTCTTACAAAGGAAGCCAAAATCGATTAACAAACTTTTCCATAGAGATTTGTAAAAAACTAAAAATAATAAGGAAGTGATTTCCAAATTTCAACAGTGTAGTTTTTAGAAAATTCTAATCCACGTAAATTACCATTTCATGTATAATTTTAAACAAACACGGGTCCATTTATATCTCTCACGGCTTACGTAATTCATAAACTTGTTATCTGGAGAAACATGAGCAAGTTCTAACAAACAAATATGAATTAGGTATTACTATATATGAATATAATTATTGGACAGCATTATTTATTGGAATAATTTATTATTTCACAGGACATAAAATGTCTTGGATCAAGGAAAACACACTGAGCTTCATTCAACTTCTGGCTTTGAAAATTGTTAAGACTGGACACATTCCAAAGCACATAGCGTTTATCATGGATGGCAACAGGCGGTATGCTGATAAGAGAAAAGTTTGTGGTCTAGAGGGACACAGCAAAGGGTAAATATTACGCAGAAACAACAATAATAAGGTGAATGCACTTGTAATTGAACAATCAACATTAAATGAACAACAGCTTTTCGAGAGTTCATAACAAAATTTTGAAGGCTTGAGGAAACATACGATTTCTAATTTAACTATTTTCTAGCTATACACTGCGACTAGTTTTTCGGAGAAGCCTTCGTTTTACTCTAAAGTATATGCTAGATTGACTTGTTCATTTACTGATGTTTTTCAATTCTTGGTATGTAATATTTTTATTTTTATATACTTTGCGATGAAAACACAAATTCGACATAAAATTCGACATTTTCAATGACCGTCTGGAAGTAATATATATTTCATAGAAACCTGCTATAATAAAAAATTGTTCTGGTTAACTGTTTATTCACTACTGGTTTATCCTATATACTTTGTATTTCCTCATTATTATTAACCGTTTAAGCTTGCTTTCTTTCTATTACGGTTCAGCGAGCCCATAGTACTGATTAAATCATGTGGTGGCTACTCGTTGACGACAATCAAACTGCAAAACTTTCAACAATTAAAAAATAATCAGGTAAAAACTACAGTATTTTCGAACGGGCCGTGGGAAATAATTGGAATTCTGGGGAAAAAAACAAAAACGTTCACTTAAAAATACAAAATAATTTAGTAAATTAAGGAAAGTTCATCTTCCACAAAAAAAAAAAAAAAACAAAATTCAGTTAACTTTAACTTCATGTGATACGAATTCTTAATTAGTTAGAATAACATCTTAAATATTGACGCACATTTGCGTCGAGAAGTTTCATTGGTATACAATCATTAAATTTTCTAAAATTCGTTGAAAAAATGGCTTTTCAGGTACATCGCGTCAGTGCACTGGCCTGTCCAATGTACTACTGTAAACTACTGTACTCCCGCAAAAGGGCTGTTAGCTTACAATATCAACTAATTCGATTCATTACTTGTATTTTAATTATTAGTTCGCATTTTATTAGTGAGAAAATAGGCTAAAGTCTACAAAAACCGAACTCCTCAAAAACTATTGTACCGGCCGACGTCAACTATTATACGGACCGGGCTGAAACGGGAAAGAATTAGCTACAGAAAACTATTCTGAAAATGTGATACATATTGACATTTTCTCCGGAACTGTAATGCTCAACTTATTTTTATTTTTGTTGAAATTCTGAAAATTGAGCTCCTAAATCAACATATTCTCAACGAATTATTTCAATAAAACGCTATAAACTTGTGTTTACACTCTACCTTTCTTGTGTCATAGTTTATTTTAAAAAATATTCTGCAAACATAGCTCAGCACGAGTGAAAAGGAAGAATAACAATCACCCTGTTAGGGTTCTTTAATATCTCTTTAAGGTCTGAGTCACCTAAAAAAGGCCATAAATAAGTGCCGTACATAATACCCTTCTTTTAAAAGATTTTACGTCTGAGTGTCATAAGCACTACAATTCTGCATTTTTGTAGAGACATACAGTGCACCGAAATGGAGAGAGAAAAAAAGGAAAATTTTTAACCTGGCATAGCTTTCTGATCAAACCAGTAAACAAATTTTATTGTTCAATGTCTTATGTTGACCGATCCCTTTTTGGCAATGTTTTGATTCTCGGGAGACATTTGACGTAGATTTATGACGTCCCAGTTACTGTATTTTCATAGTCTATAAGAAGATTTATGTCTGTGCAACCATTGAGCTACCGTTGATTTAGTTACATAAAACTAAATTGAGTCTAAAACTTGCAAAAAGTGCATTAGTTTATTTGAGGTCTATTGAACGACTTCTCAGTTCTACGAGGGTGCATTCACGATCATCATACACGATGAGTGTGAGCCTTTTAATTTTTATATGAGGTCTTTTCTTATAAAGCTATGAGTTTAAATGTGTAAATAGATCTTTCGTTATTAAAACTTCAGTGAATAATTGCCAATAATAAATCCAATTTCCACTACATCCACGATGACTACACTCGTTCTGGATGCACTTTGCGGCAAATGAAATAACATATCGAACACTAAAGTTTTTTCACTGGTTTGGTTTAAATGTCAGCCACGCCCGCACTCCGCGTGCGCTCAACGCCGCCGCATTTGGTCAACTAACGGACAAATGCCAAAATCTAGCCGAAGCTGAGGACGTGTTATAATAGATACTAAACAGATATATCTACCCGGGAATAAAAGTTCATACATGAAACTGTGTGAAACATCTAATAGTAGTTCAGAATAAAAGTGGCAGTCGATTCGAATTTAGACAAAAACGTGCAAATTAATGCAATAATCTATAAGTGTAGGAATTAATATGATTAGAAAAAAATAATAGTACATCACGAAAAATTCACTGAATAAAAACTTTCTTCAATCCTGCATCAACTACACTCCGCAACAAAATTATCGGTTGTAATACCCCGAGAGCTTGAAAATTATCGGATATTTCCCGATTGTTTCGTTGCGTGGCAACGACTGAGACAAGTTTTGCTTTTAAAAGTCACGAGCGCGCAGCGCGAGAGATTTTTTGAGCAAAATTAATCTCAATCGATTAGAATAGATGGCGGACGACCCTGTCGAGGAAGGCCGGACAGGATGGGCCACTGCTACCCATGGGTTTGATCCTGTTCATAACCGTTTTGTACGGTCGTCCCCAGGGATCGCGGTCCACTTCTGCACAGAAGTTCTGCCAGCACTTCCTCTTGGCTACTTTAATGGCAGCCTTGAGCTCCTTCCTTTTTGCTTCATAGGCCGCGCTTAGTTCTTGGTATTGCGGCCTATGCTTTGCTCTTTGGTAACGCCTTCGAGCTCGAAGGCACTCTCGTCTAATTTTTGCGATGTTTTGATTCCACCAGTAAACTGGTGGACGACCGCTTCGGTTGGATTTCGCGGCCATGGAGACATCACAGGCCGCTGTTATGGCTTGTGAGAGGCTTCGTGCTCTTTCCTCGGCAATACCTTCAACCCTTATTTCTTCCAGAGACCAGATGAACGTCTCCTGATTGAAAGTGGACGATGCCCATCTCTTTTTCCTGCACTGACGCTGCAGTAGAGTTGTTCCGCTGGTCAGCTCGTATACGAGGGCGTGGTGATCGCTGCCCGTGTACAGATTGCTAACTCTGCACTTCAACTCTTCCCCCATCAATTTTGGGTCGATGAAGGTCAGGTCGATTATGGAAGACTTGTCGCCTTTGGTGTACGTTGGCGTATTTCCGGTATTCGCAATCTCTAACTCCAGTGTTGCAAAGGCCTCCAGGAGGGCGCGACCGCGATTGTTGATCTTCGCGCTGCCCCACTCTGTTGCCCATGCGTTGAAGTCCCCCCCGATTACAACGGGTAGGCGGGAAGTTCTTGCACTGGCAACAATGACGTCGAGGAATCCTGGGAACTGATCGATGGTATCGCTAGGTGGTGTATAGCAGCTGTATAGTCTAAGACCAGCCACTTCCACCCAGGTGAAACCGGGTAGGGGTGCTGCTATTTTGTTGGATATGTGGAGAGGTTTACATGACCAAATAGCCGCCTTGTTGGTGGTATCGGCTACCCAGTTAGGTTCACTAAGATCCCTGTACTCCTCGCCGATGATGGCGACGTCGGCCTTCACTTCTCTGACCAGCTGGAACAGCATGCCACCACACAGTGGTTTAGGTTTAGTTGGAGTACCTTAACCATTGCTGTTCTGTGGTCCTACCTGCTGCGTTGCTCGTTTGCCTGCGTTCGTGCAGTCTACAGCCTTGTGGCCCTCCTTTCCGCATCGGAAGCATAGCCTCGACCGGTCAACCGCGCTCTTGCAATTCCTCGCGGCATGCCCGGTGTCATGCCATTTAACACGTTAACTGCCGTGTCACCCGTATTCGGGTGACAGCAAAAGTTCTCATCAGGCCACGTCACCCGTATTCGGCTTACAGTGGCACGGGTGGCCTGACGGGGATTGTGTTGTAAACACGCGTGGCAGTCAACGTGTTAAAACAGCACGAGGATGCTTCACGCAGCCGTACCCGGCAATTCACCCAGCCAATCTTTACTTTCCCTGCTTGCAGCATTTTTTTCGCAGCTGCAGCTGAAAGCAGTATCGTGGCCGCCTGGGTGCCCCTGTACGACCGCCGGAGTTTCACGTTCTCCAGGGTCACCATTCCTGGCCCGGCGACCGCATTAATGGCCTCAACCACCTCTTCCTTTGTCGTGGCCTCGTCCATGTCCACGATGTTAAGGGACTCTTTGTGGGTTAGAGTCTGAACTTCGGCCGCTTCCTTGAGCTCCGATGAGACCACGATTTGGAGCTCTTGGGTCAACGTTCCAGGCCTTCCCAGCTCTAGTAGCAGTTTTCCTGCTCTAGTGCGCCTGATGCGAGTGACCCTGTCTCCCAGCGGTTTGAGGTCCGGTGCGGCTCTCACCTTCCAGAGTATGTCCGCGTATGACGTTTCCCCCGATGACTTGATCTTAATAGCATCGGGTCGGGAGGGTCTTATCTTCCCCAGTTTTGCGTTGGGGGCTTCCCGTTTCGTCTTTCGCGAATTCTCCGTCCTCGCGGTGGCCGTTATTTTCGACTTCTTTCGAGTTACGGTGGTCCATACCGGCTCTGGCTGTTGTTGCCGCGCAAGTGTTCCACCTTCGGGTATCGGTGGCTTTTTGGCCCCACTGTTGCGAGGCCTCTTGCTAGTCGGTACCATAGTTGGTGGGGGACGCTCCCGTTTGCTTGCCGCCTCCACGACCCCCGCTCGGAAGATAGGGGATGTTTGGGTCACCCTATTCTCCCCGGGAGGCAATGTCTCCGGTTTAACGGCATCCCGCCACACCTTCTCGAACTCTCGCAGCGCCCTGGTAGCACTCCTCGATATATCTTTGAGTTCCTTGTGCAAGTTCTTTTTCTCGAGAACGAATTGCGCAAGGCTCTCCACGTCTTTTTTTAGTCTTGTAAAGACCTCCTCCGCTTTAGCGGTTGCCAGTTGTTGTTGGCTGGGATGTGTCACCATGGCACCACCTTCCGTTCCTGGATCGTGTAGCTGGCCCCCTCTGTGTGTGTGTGTTTTTTTTTTTTTTTTATTTGTGAGGAGGTGGGGAAATGCATTTACGCACTCCGACAAACTGTCTGTAGTGTGGGACTCGCCTCCATCAGGCCATACCCACTAAAACCCCACCTCCTATCCTCGGACCTTCATTGCCCCGCGGGACCGCCGTTACGCACTACTTCGCGGGGAGGTCATAGCCGTAG
The DNA here is from genome assembly GCA_947507545.1 of Clistopyga incitator. Lineage (NCBI taxonomy): Eukaryota > Metazoa > Arthropoda > Insecta > Hymenoptera > Ichneumonidae > Clistopyga > Clistopyga incitator. The sequence continues at coordinate 7,788,471 of OX382172.1, read as the reverse complement.
CTTTTCCTCTTTTCCTTTAGTTGCGCGATCTGTCAATCACGCTCTTCTTGCTTGGTCTTCCCTTCGCAGCTGTTTCATGACTGCTGCCGCAAAGGTGCTGACCGCCTCCCACGCTGCCGGCTGCGCCAACATTGCGTTCACCACGTTCTCCGGGGTTATGACCTCGTTTATCGTCTCCTCCACCTCACCGCGAAGTGCGCTAAAGCGTGGACACGAAAAAAATACGTGTTCTGCGTCTTCTGGTACTTTCCGGCAAGCTGGGCATTCCGGGGACTCGTCTAGTTTGTACTTCTACAAGTAGGCACGGAAGCAACCATGACCCGACAGCATTTGTGTCAGGTAGAAGTTCACTTCTCCGTGGTTCCGGTTTACCCACTCGTTCACGCGGGGAATGAGTCGATGCGTCCAGCGTCCTTTGACGGATCCGTTCCATCTTATTTGCCAGCGCTCCAGGCTCGGTCTTCGCTCTTGTGTGCGTAGATCGCATGGCTGCTGGGGTGTTAGTCGCAGCTCGTACGTAGATTTCCTTTCTGCTGCCAATATTTTATGAGAATCATCCCTGCGATTATGCATGCGGCGTCGTCTGATACAGTGCGGTAGCCACAGATGACCCTGAGGGCACTGCGCCGATAGATCGCGACTGCTCCTTTCTTGTATTCCTTCACCTCCATTGCATTCGCCCAGATCGCTATTACATATGTCAGGACAGACGTTATCACTGACGCTAGCAATGCTCTTCTCTTCTGTCTTGGGCCTCCGATGTTTGGCATAAGCCTTGACAGGGCTGCCCCGGCAGTAGCGGCCTTGCAGCTAGCTACCTCGATGTGGTGCTTGAAGTTGAGCCTTGAGTCAACCATTACTCCTAGATACCGAATGCACGGTTGCGAAGTGATCGTGTGTCCGCCTACAGTGAGTGTGATTGTCTCTATGGTCTTCCTGCTTGTCACTAAGACCGCCTCAGTTTTGTGTTCGGCCAGGGTCATTCTGACCGTTTTCATCCAGCGTTGGATGCCTGCGAACGTTGAGTCGAAGGTTGCTTCGATTTCCTCAAGGTATTTGGCAGTAATTACCACCGCTACAGCGTCCGCGAAAGCAATCAGCTTTACCCCATCTGGTTGAGGCAGCTTCAAGAGCCCGTCATATATGATGTTCCACAGAAGCGGTCCGAGTATCGAGCCCTGCGGCACGCCGCCCGTGACTCTGTAATCTTGTGGTCCAGCTTCCGTATCGTACTTCAAGAAACGGTTGCTCAGGTAGCTTCTCACGATCCTCCTCAGGTACTGCGGTACGTCCATTGCATTCAGCGCTTCCCAGATGCAATCCCATCGTGCCGAGTTGAAGGCATTCTTTATGTCCAGAGTGGCAATCAGGCAGTACTTTTTTGCCCCTCTTTTCCATCGGGTTCCAGCTATGGCCTCTTTAGCGGTATTCACCACTATATTCACCGCATCGAGTGTTGAGCGAGACTTGCGAAACCCATACTGGTTGTCTGCCAGAGAGTCGCCCATTGCTATGACCAGCCTGTTGTGGATTATGCGTTCGAAGATTTTCCCCGCTGTATCCAACATGCAGAGTGGTCGATAGGACGAGGGTTCGTCAGGCGGCTTCTTCCCTTTGGGCAGGAGAACCAGCCTTTGCCATTTCCATCTGTCCGGAAAGGTGCCTTCCGTTAGGCACGAGTTGTACATCTCGGCGAACATCTCTGGCACCGTGCTTATAGCTGTCTTAATGGCGGCATTCGGTATGCCGTCCATTCCCGGGGCCTTGCTTACTCCTACTTTTGCGGTGGCTTTCGCGAGTTCTTCTTGCGTTACTGGTGGCACCGCAGCCCCTTCTTCTTGATCGATGAGGAATTCGCACTCCGGTAGCTGGGGAAACAGTGTCGTGACTATATTTCTTAGCATCCGAGGACACGTCGGGGTAGGCAATGACTGCGCTTTGAGCCGTGTCATTACCACCTTGTACGGCTTGCCCCAGGGATTTTCGTCCACCTCATTGAGCAGCTCCTCCCAGCACTTCTTCTTGCTGTGCTTGATGGCCTTGTTGAGGCTGGACTGCGCTTCTTTATGGTTCCGTTCCAGCGCCTGGAATGTAGCTTTCCGCGGGCCCTTTGGGCTAGGCGTCTCGCTTTGTTGCCTTTCATTCGGAGTATGGCTATGTTGTCATTACACCAGTACACGGGGCTGTGATGGCTCGTGTCTTTTTTCTTCGGCATTGCTGCATCGCATGCTTCAGCGACTCTGTTCATGACGGTCTCCGCTCTTGCGGTTGCATCACCTTCTGTGACGACATCGGTCGCCAGTGCCAAGCGGAACAAGTCTTCATCGAAAACGTTCGCTCGCCAGCTGATCGCGTTCGCTTTTTTTGGTCGTACCCTATTCCGCCCACAGCTCATAACTTCCCACACAATAGCCCGGTGGTCGCTGTTGGTGTACCTGTCCGTCACTTCCCAGCTAGAATTGTCTTTTGCAAGACAACCGCTGATAAATGTCAGGTCCACTATTGAGGTCGCCTCTCCTCTACAAAATGTAGGTGAGTTACCGCTGTTGAGGACGACCAGGTCCAAAGACGCAAAGACTTCCAAGAGTAAGCTCCCCTTCGGTTTGGTCTCCTTACTGCCCCATTCGACCGCCCAAGCATTGAAATCTCCGGCTATTGCCACAGGGCTGCGGCCTCGGATATCGTTGCTCAGTCTGTCTAAGAATTCTTCGAATTCTTCGATCGACATGCTAGGTGGAGCGTAGCAGCTATACAGGTGAATACCGCCGACCTTCACTCGGACGAATCCATGTTCTCGTGTTTTCATCACCTCCTGGATGTGACATTTGTTGCATGACCATATGGCGGCCTTGCCCGAGCGGTCGGCCTCCCAAGGTTTCCCGTCGAGGTTCCTGTAGGGTTCCGAGAGTATCACCACATCTGTCTTCGTCTCTCGCACAATCTGCATGAGCAGGTCCTGTGCAGCTTCGCAGTGGTTGAGATTCAGCTGCAAGATCTTCATCGTCGTTTCTGGGTTAACTCCCTGAGTGCTCGCGAGTAGGCCGGGCATCTGTTGCTGCCGGCAATATGCCAACAAGCTCTGCTGCCCTGCTCCTCACATAGCACGCAGTGCGCCTCCCCTTTACACGCTCCAATCTTGTGGCCGATCCTCCCACATTTCATGCAGCTGCCGGATCTGTCGATCTCTGCTCTGCAGTTTCGCGCTAGGTGGTCGTAGTTCCAGCACTTGAAGCACTTGCCAGGCTTCAGTTGTTCCCGGACACGGCACACCACCCATCCGATTCGGATCTTGCCCGTCTTGATGAGTTCCGTAGCTTGATCCGCTACCAGTCTTGCGATCGCTGTCTGCGTTCCCCCGTAGGCTCTGCGGAGGCTTTTGATAGAGTCCCTGAGAGATTCCACGGCCACCCCCAGCTGCCGTGCGAGACATTCGCAGATTTCCTCTTTCGTCGTTACTTCGTCAAGATCCTTTATCTCGACGATTGTCTCCTGCACTCTGCTCGTGACCGCGGCCTCTTCTCCGAGTGCGTCTCCGATGGCAGTGCGCATTTCCGCGGTTTCCGCAGGGCTCGCTATGTCGAGGATGAGGATTCATTCTCTTAGCTTAGCGGCCATTCTCTTAGCTTCATGGTGGATGTTCTTTTTATCCTTAATGAACTCGTGCAGCTTGGTGATTAGCTCTCCAAGCCGTTCGAGTGCCTGCGTCCTTTTGTCTTCTTTTGCCTTGTGCGAATGCGCTTCCATCTTAGGAAGACGCGCCGCATCGCGGTGGTCGAGGGACTCTTTATCTCCTTCGAAAACGACCTCCATTGGCTCTTCGCCCTCTTTCGCATGCCTCTTGGCTTCGCCTTCACTTGTCGTTTCGTGCGCCATAGTGGCCAAGTGGATCACCTCTACGATGCTATTCTTTCTTGTGCGGTCGTTTGATGACGAAGTCTCGAGGCCCGCTTGCGCACCCCTGTCAGACGTCGGGCCTGGGGATCCTACTCTCTGCGCCGTACGTTTATGCTCCATGGTTGTACCTTCCATAACCGGTTTGTTGTCCGGGGATCCTTCCCGAGTCCTGTTTTGGTCCGCGGGAGGTATTTTAATTGCCTCCTACCCTCTATATCTAGAGAGCGTTCCCCTATCCGCCACCTGGGGACGCGCCGCGTAGGGGTTAGACCTCCCCCTGTGTGTGTGTGTGTGTGTGTGTGTGTGTGTGTGTGTGTGTGTGTGTGTGTGTGTGTGTGTGCGTGCGTGTGCGTGTGGTCGAATATAGGAATATTTTTATAATGGCATAACTCGGTCAAGAAAAATCGTTGAGGGTCGATTTTTTTCTGTAAATACTCATTGGAAAGTGCACTCTAAGATAATCCTTGTGGTTTTTTGGAAAAAAAATTTTGGTCATCCAGGTAAACTTGCAAACTATTGCGTTTTATAAGAAAAAAAGTTGGTCGACTTGATTAAGACATTGCAATGTGACATTATCTCGCAGCTATTTTACATAATTTTTCTGACGTTAAACTTAAATTAAAAATGATTGTGAGAACGATTCTGCCAGGGCCACGGTGGCGAAATTGGTAACGCACCAGGCTAGAATTCTGGGGTTCCCGGTTCGAACCCGGGTCGTGGCAGGATTTTTTTCACAATCATTCGCGTTTTAGAAAAAATCGTCGATTGTGGCTGATTAATGAATTTTAATAAAAATTTATTAAGCAGCCACAATCGATATATAATGAGCGATCATAAGTCTCCGACCCGAGATATGTTTCGCAAAAAATTCCATCTAAAATATAATGAGCGATCACAGGTCTCCGACCCGAGATGTTTTCGCTAAAATTCCATCTACTAATACTGACCGCTATCGTCGACTCCTACTTTACCTATACCATTCTTACAACGGTCGATTCCTATCACTATATATGTCATTATCTGACGTTAAACTTAAATTAAAAATGATTGTGAGAACGATTCTGCCAGGGCCACGGTGGCGAAATTGGTAACGCACCAGGCTAGAATTCTGGGGTTCCCGGTTCGAACCCGGGTCGTGGCGGGATTTTTTTCACAATCATTCGCGTTTTAGAAAAAATCGTCGATTGTGGCTGATTAATGAATTTTAATAAAAATTTATTAAGCAGCCACAATCGATATATAATGAGCGATCATAAGTCTCCGACCCGAGATATGTTTCGCAAAAATTCCATCTAAAATATAATGAGCGATCACAGGTCTCCGACCCGAGATGTTTTCGCTAAAATTCCATCTACTAATACTGACCGCTATCGTCGACTCCTACTTTACCTATACCATTCTTACAACGGTCGATTCCTATCACTATATATGTCATTATCTGACGTTAAACTTAAATTAAAAACGATTGTGAGAACGATTCTGCCAGGGCCACGGTGGCGAAATTGGTAACGCACCAGGCTAGAATTCTGGGGTTCCCGGTTCGAACCCGGGTCGTGGCGGGATTTTTTTCACAATCATTCGCGTTTTAGAAAAAATCGTCGATTGTGGCTGATTAATGAATTTTAATAAAAATTTATTAAGCAGCCACAATCGATATATAATGAGCGATCATAAGTCTCCGACCCGAGATATGTTTCGCAAAAATTCCATCTAAAATATAATGAGCGATCACAGGTCTCCGACCCGAGATGTTTTCGCTAAAATTCCATCTACTAATACTGACCGGTGTTGTGTTAAGCCACTTTTTTCGCCAATGCGCCTCGTGACCCATTCTGCTCAATGCCGTACTGGCAGGCTTTGCTGGCTAGGCACCGGTTACGCAGCCGATCTCTCCTTCTCCTCTACCCCCGTTTCCTGACTGTCCTCTCTATTTGTTTGCCCAAGTAGGATCTCTTCTCTCATCATTCCCGACTTGGCCGTTCTTGTGAAGGACCTCGAGTATTTGCAAAGCCCAGTGTTTAATTTCCCTTTAGGGTTTCCTCCGTGAACGTTTCCTCCTCTAAGCCACATACGTCGCAATTCCAATTCCGGAAACCCTTCTTTCTCGCTTTTCCTATGTTCCCACATCTTAGTCTTGCCCATTGCTCTTTTAGTTCTCCTCTTATTTCTTTTTCCTTCCAGTACTGCTCCATTTATACCCCCCTTCTTTGATCCCTTTATGTTATAAGGCGACTTATCTACACTTGACCCCACCGCTTGGGCATCCTGCTCCTCTCTTCTTTTCCAGCCCTCTGTCAGGAGTGCCTCTATTGTTTCCACTGTATCGCCCCTCGCCCAAATCAAGTCTATGACCCTATCGTCCTCCACTCCCCTCATGGCCGTTTTAAATTCAGTATCCCATTTTGGATCCCTCTAATTTCTTCCCTTAAACAAGCATTTGGCCACCTATCCCCGTACATTTTTAGAATCTTCAACAGGTAATTGCCCGCCCTCCTTCTCGCCTCGGTTTCCACACTGCATCCCCCCGCCTCAAGTTTCCACATGTAATCCGGCGTATTTTTTGTTCCTCCCAGAGCCATTTTAGCCATTCTACCCTGCATTCGCTCTACCTCTTTCCTACTCTTCCATCCCCAGATTTCCACGCCGTAAAGTACCCCAGTCTTCACTAAGGAGTCCATCAGCTGTAATCTTTCCTTCAGTTTATTCACTTTTGCGCGTTTCATTACTCCCTACATCGAGTTTGCAGCTTTCGTAGCTTTTCCCACCATATTCCGCAAGTGCCCCCCTGCAGTATTTCTCATTGAGAACCAATACTCCAGGTATTTGAACTCGCGTACCACCTCAATTTCTTTCCCCTGGAAGTTCCACGTATCTTCCTTCCTTAGGCTCCCACCGCTTCTAAAAACCATCATTTTTATTTTTTGGGTGTTGACTTCCATTTTTGTTTTACTCACAAATTTTTTCAAAGAAAGAAGCATATTCCTCAATTCCCCTCCGTTTTCCGCGATGATGGCTATGTCGTCTGCGTACTTCAGTGCGTATACCTTTATTCTCCCTATGACTGACCCTCTCTCTTCCTTTTTTTTGCCAAGCATAATCCACATCGCTATTGCGATATTGAAGAGCAGAGGACTGAGTGGACGTCTTTGTCTAACCCCACATCTTGTTGCAATGCTTTCTGTTATTTCATCCCCGGCTATGATCTCGTTGTTGGTCCTAATATATATATATTTCTAATCATGTTGTGCATTTTCCCTCGGATACCTTTGTCCCATACCTTTCCTAACAAAATCCCTCTGTCAATCTTATCAAACGCCGCTCGGAAGTCAACAAATGCTACATAAAGTTTGCCGCCTCTTTTCTTTAATCTGTTGTTTATTAGCCCGTTTAATACAAATATATGATCTCTCGTCCCTCTCCCCGCTCTAAAGCCCGCTTGGCTCTCTCTCAATACCCCTTCTTTTTCGATCCATCTGTTTAATCTGCTGTAGTTCCCGTTATGATTGCCACACCGCATTCCACCCCTTCTCCTATTATGCCTCTTAGTGGTGTTTCTATTTGCTTGAATTCCACGTTTTTATATATTTCTATAATCCACACATTCTTGATCATGTATTTTATGTCAATTTTTATTACCATTCCATACATTCATTCTTCTACGCTACAATTATTGCACAACTCTTTCTTTATACCAATACCCCCCCTGCTCTGGCTTTCGGGCTCCTACGCTCCGCCGCCTTTGCCCACCAAATGAAAGATTTATCAAGTTTTTCAAGAGTTGCTTTTTCCTTTTTTTTTTCAGCCACGTTTTTTGTATCATCATCACCCCGAAATCCCTTAAGAAATCTTTCGTTTGCCATATTTTCCCCAGACCCGCAATATTCCACGTAACTACATTCCATGTTCCTTTATTTTTGTACACGAAATGGCATCTTTTTCATTTCCCCTTCCGTTTCTACCCAGTACCGCCAAACCCCGTTTACGCAAATTTTCATGTAACCTACGCTTACAATTTTCCCCGTTTTCTTCTTCTTTTCTGCTTCTTTCCGCAACCGTTTGTCCACTTTTTTCTCCCTCGCCGTCAAGTCGTCCTCTATCCAGATCGGCGTGTTTCTTACAGCGTCCCTCTTCTTCATGACGTTCCTCTTCTTCTCCATGGAGTCTAGAGTCACGACCGGGCATCCGCCTACTCGTTGCACGTTCACAATTTTCGTGCTGACGCCCAGTTTATCCTTGAGAATCAGTTCGATTTCTCTTGCAATCGAGTTTGCAACTCCATCTGCCCCCACTCCTCTCACGACAATGTTCCGCTTTCTCTTGCTTCGCTCCTTCGATTCCCACTACTGATCGCTTATTGACAATGCATCTGGTGTGGTCTGGGGTTCCGTCTCGCTTTTTCCTTGTTTCTCCCGTCTTGGCCGTGGCTCTATTTCTTCGTTCCTCAGTGCGGATCTCCTTCGCTGTGTTCTTGAGATCCATCGCCGCTTACATTGTTAACTTCGTTGTGGTGTTCCGTTTTTTCTATTTCCCCGCAAGAAGTATTTTTTGATTCTGTCGCCCTCTACTTTGCCGTCTGCTTTACCGACCGACCGACCAAGTCCGCCTTCCTCGGTCAACCTCTTTTCCCCGTCGTTCGGGCGCTTGGTGCGGCACCGGTTTCGTCTGCCGAGGGATCGAGTGGGCGGCTCAATCCCCAAACTCCAAATCGAAAGTTCGGGGTAAAACTCGCGATCGGGATTAAAACCCAACGAAACGGTAGCTTAGTTAATTATTGGGGTCGCGTGAAATTAACAAACGCAACTGGATGCACTCGCGGGAGCGAACGGTTGCGGAAATGCACGGCCGCTCAGTCTGCTAGGTTTGGTAGAGAGGGTCGCGGTAAGGCGCAATAAATAGCCAAAAATTCGTAATCAAATAGTTGACGAAAACTAATTTCCCACGGACAAAATCGAGAGCGAGCAACGATAACAAATTCGCATTCGAGAATGCGCGAGAACTAACGAAGCACCGCGGGGGTGCTCCAGTCACTCCGGGAAAACATGGCACAATCCAGAAATTAATTATTAATGTCACGGGAACGATTCACCGGAGCTGCCTGCAGCCAATCCATCCCATGGAGGGAGATCGAGGGATCACGAGAACTATGGCACAACGTCCAGTTCCTCCCCGGCACCGGAAAACCACTGAAAACTCAAGTTTTATTCCGTGGAATAAAACTCGCACTACGGTTACTCAACGTATTCACTATACGGAGTTTGCCGGAGTACGGGAACTACGCGAAGCCGCACGCGCGAGCGACAGAAAAACTGTCAACACGGGAGCGCTTACCGCACTCGAGGCACTTCGACGGTTTCCCGAGGAAGACTGATTATTTCAAGTAATCACCGAGAACGATTCATTATTATTATTCTGATCTTTCAAAATCCCTTACCCGAGAACTACTGCCTTCTCCCTCGAATTATTTCGTAGCGATAGCGGGAACGCAACTTGTGCCGGTAACGTAGCAGAGATCTGTACGGTCGCCTCCCTTAGCGCTTTGCGTGAAAACGGGCCTTTGCTTTAAAAAGGCCTAGGCCAGACCTAACATAACTCCACCCATTCTCCAACGCAATGCACCGTCACCGTATGGCGCCGGATTTGCACCGGTCTGCAACTAACCGCGAAAACTCATATCGGTGACTCTCATCTACCGTGCTGCTCGATTCGTTGAGCTCTCTTTCTCGCGACAGATTTGAGTGCACCGATCTCCCGTCTCCTATCAACAACAACAACAACTAAAAAATCGCCAACAACTTTCCTTAGCCAAAACGCTAAAATTTGAGGAGAGGAACCTCGAAATCGCTAGGCATAGCTAACTCGGTAACATTAAACCTTGTGACCGTAATTTTGTAAAAAATCACGTCACTTCTTCCGAACTTTCTGCACTGCACGATTTACCCTGAAAAATGCCCTCTACCTTACCGACTGCTTCGGTCTTCTCGTCCTGTCTCTTTTTTCCGTACCACAGTACGATCACTCGTCGTGGCACCGTCGCCGTCCGCGGCGTCACCACCGACGTTTTTCGCTCTCTCTGATTGTCTATGTCATCCGTCTTTCCTGCCAACTAAACCTTACATTCCCTGGGAATCAATACAGGGTTCTGTGTGGGCCCGCATGGGAATCAATTTCCTCCACGAGAACTTAAACGGGATCCCGTTAAAAATGATGTATGAAAATATTTTCTATGTAAAAACCCACGAAGAAACCCATGTAGGAACACTCAGGAAGGAACGTACTCCGGAAGACCCACACGGGAAACCATGTAGGCTTATATGGGTAAACAGGACCTACACAGAATGCCACCTATGGTCAAAGAACATGGACGTATATAGAAGGACAAAACCTATGCTTCTGGGGAAGACAAACTTTCTGCAACGCGATCCGTCGCTTGGCGTTGCTGTAGTCGCTTTGAAACGCCCGAGCGTTTTATTCGCGCGAAATTCAAAATATTACTAGCGATTTTTCCTCCGTGGTTCTGTCGACTAAGGATAAAAATCCACCCTAAGAATCGGGAAGTTAATAGAGAAATAAAAAGAGATCAGCTCGGTTTGAAATTCTCTCGGAGTATGAAATTATTCTATTATATTGTTATTTTCAAATACAAGTAAACACAAGTTAAATGTACGTAAAAAACATTTTAGAAATGTCTCATTCGACAGTCGGAATAGTTCAGTTTTCGAAATTGTAGTATTTCATTTTCGAAGTTTCGATGTGTTCCCTTCAAGCGTCATTGGTTGGGGGTGGATCCTCCTTTCAGAGTAGATTTTGGCCAATCGCTGCTGTTGCTGCTGCGGAGGTCTTCCCTCTCCGAAAGACGCGTTCGCCTGAGCCACCGTCTCCAGGGTCTGGTGGTCAGCACGTGGCCGGAGTGCGGAGTCCGCACGTGGGCCTGTTTTTGTCATCTGGAGTGGCGAGTGTTTTCGAGCTACGAAAACTGACAAGTCACGTTGTTAAAAATCTCTGTTGGCCATAAAAATCAATTGACGACGATATCCAGGCGCACATCCGCGCAATTTTTGTCCTGTGATGGCTTCGTCGACTTTCCTCAAGGGTCGTAAAAAGGAAAGCTCGTGGAATGTTATTTTTTCGTGTGACCATTTCGGAACTCTGAGATAAACATTGTAACACGGTGGAGCGTTACAATATTTTCCCCCCTCGGCCGGCTCGAAGGCCATCACACACCGCTTTTTATTACCGTTAAGTTTTGTTTTTATAATTAATGCAAGCGATATTTTGTGTAGGATTCATCCCTTTTTACCCTTCCCCCCCCCCCCCCCCCCCCCCCCTCCTTTCTGCGTATGAATGCCTAGTTGTATGACCGTCAAGACGCGCCGAAGCAACAAGGACGGATCAGAGACACTACGGCCGCCCAAGCAAAGTGACGTGGTGAGAGTGTGGGCTGGAGACGGAGAGGGGATCTGCCACGCCAACCAGCTGAGGAGTACACGCCGCGTCACACGAGGAGCCTCCACTCGTGGGGACAAAGGTTGGAGTTAGCCGCCCAACTGCGTGCGTGTACTCACTCTAACGATCGTCAGCGGCAATCCAAATCGCCCGCGGCGATCACACCGCCCAACCCTGCCACACCGTTCCGCCGCAGCACAACCCGAGCGCCACTGACCAGCCATACTCGATCCATCGATCGATGCGCAAGCGCCGTAGTGTTCTCAAGCCGAGAAATCCCGAGGATCTCCGAGCAGGACCGAAGAGCTCGGAGAAGAAGACGGACGACATCTTTCCCTTCACTTCGAGCCCCGCCGTCGTCGCGACCCGTTTGTGTGATAGAGAGTGACCGGGGGTATTGTCCCCGGTGCTGGTTTTGAGTGTGTGAGTGAGTGAGTGAGTAATTTTTATAATCTTTTTAGTTTCCGTTTTGCTCCCCCCCCCCCCCCCCCAGCCCCGTATTTTCTTTCTTTATTATCTTTTTGTACCGAGAAGACCGTCTGCCACCACGTGGAGACCGGCGCCTCTGATTACAGCCATTTTGTATTGTCTTGTATCGAGAGGGCCGGCTGCCACCGCGTGGAGATCGGTGCTTCTGATCAGAATTGTGTCTATTATTAATATTATTTTGCGTGCGAGGTAGTGTGATGGTTCATCGCGACCATCGCTCGTACATTTAGTCGTTAATTTCTTTTTGCGCCATTTCCCCCCCCCCCCCCCCCCCCCGTTTTGGTTTACCTGACCGGGGTAATAATTAAGAAGCCAACGAGTTCGGGAATTCACCCCCTGAGACCCCTCGTCCCTCTACCCTCTAGCCGCGCCCCTATTTTCGCGATTATTATTTTTCTTTTATTTTCCTTGTTAGATTACCGCGTCAAGTGACCGGTAATGTTACGTTGCTACACGTGACGTAGCTGGCGCCCAAACCTTCTGTTATTTCTATTTATTAATAAACTTTTGTTATTGCCTTTATTATTTCGGGCATTCATTGTTATTTTCTCACTAACCCCTTCCCCCTCATTTAATTAAAAGGAAGCCGGTTATAACATATATGCGCCCGACGTAATATCAATAATAAGAATACGTAACTAAACATTTGTACAAGAGTACAACGATGGCTCTATATTATTTCATGCCTGTTAACAAATATTCAATATTATTGCTAATCGTTATTATAAGTCACAATTTATTAATTTCGAGTCTCTCAGAGTATAATTATTCCGCTAATTCAACTGGTACATGCTAATGTGATTGTTCTTGCCATTTATCTTTTGAATAAGCCGCGCTAAAATGATGGTAACGTGACGCGTCACAGCTTGCCACACCTACAGGCTTGCACACACGGCAGGGTCTAGCGAATATCAGTACGTGAACGAAATTCCAGCCCTCTGTATCTTCTGTTAAAGCCATCTAAGTAGCCTCTGAATTTTGCCGCGAAATATACCGATGTGAACGCTATAATCGCCCGTGCACAGTCAAGAAGCTGCCAAGTCGACGATATCGGTACCCTCGATTTCCGAAAAAGGGACTTTCTCGGATAGTTGCGCGAGAGCACTCGAGGCGAGCGTGAGCGAGATAGAGAGTGAGTGAGAGAGAAAGAGAGAGGTCTAGAGCAAGACTAGGAGTAACGCGATTGTAAGACTTTGGAGCTGAGCGCGAGTTAAATTATAATTACGAGAGTCCGTTAATCTTAAGCTCATTTAATGTTCATTGTTAATAAACCTTGCCTTTTGGCACATTTTCCGATGAACCTGCAGTCGTCTTGACATATTTAATTTCAAACCCAAAATGAAATTAACACTTCATTGCTTCCGTCTCTGCGATGATGATGCGTTCTCTCTCATACTTTTCAAGTAATATCACTGTAATTATAATGAAAAGATTACCTGTTCAACCGATAGAGCTGAAATTTGGCATACGGGTGGAGCTGTAGTCCGTCGTTGACGGTGAATTTTTTGATATATAGAATATTACCAGAGGTTTTGATTTAATAGCTTTTTTAAGTTTTTTTAAAAATATGTACGCTCTTTAAATTTCGTAAAAATAGCGGTATTTTGTTAAATAACTATTCATATGTACAGCTACTTTTAATGTTGCTGCTTCCTTATAGCGGAAGCTTTGTTTTCATGAAACATTTTTTTTTCGAGAATCAAAGCTTTAGTCTAACATGCGTAAAAGAGACCACATCCGTACCCCAGTTGTGTCATGAGAGCGAGAGAGAACGCATCTGTCCCCCACTGCATGGGTGCAGTGAGAGCAGGAGAAACTGCATGTTTTCCACGTAAGAGCAAGGAGGACCGATGAAGGGGCGGAGCTTCATTTTACTGCTCCGCCTTGGCTCGTGTCTATGAGCAATACAAGCATACTGTGACTGCGCCGCTCATAGCAACTGGAGTACTAACTAACGCTGGTACTCCAGTTTGCGCGCCTCACCAGAAGCATAGATTCTGTGCTTCTATATATGTATATTTTTCTTTAGTAGGGTGTTGCATGTTAACATCTCCTACGTGTTAAACCACAAGGAAATCCATATGAGTACACATGGGAAGTAACTTCCTCCGCGGAAATCCACAGACACCCATATGGGATGATACGAGGGAATATTTCATGCATGGGAACCGGCAACGAAAATCCATGTAGGCAGATTCGGATAACGAACAGCACATGAGATCCCCTGAGAAAACGCATCCAATTCGGTATATTCTAAACGGTACCAATGCAGAATGACAGGGAAGATAAAACATTTGAACTGGCACAGGAGAATATAGATTATACTGACGTGCCATGGAATGGTGAAAATTCTCATATAGGTTTATACATGGGAACGCATGGCAAAGTATAGTAAAGCTAGAACGTTCATTCGAGCCTTACAAATCCCCCCAAAAAACACTATATTTGTAAAAAACTGAAACAAGTACATTTACGTGAGTGGCATTCTAATACCCCCCAAAAAATACTGTCAACAACTTGAGCCATAAACTATGGACAAGTACAAAAAGTATTGAAATAAACTAAAAATTTTTGTAGCATGTCAAGTACTTATTTTTCAACCTTCATATACATAGACAAAATATTATATTTTATTAGAGACTAATACAAAATTCTGCAAGCAAAGATAATTTCTTATTTATTTCTTGCACGTGAAATAAAAAAATAAAATTACAAAAATCGAAAAAATCTGTATAAAACATTTTAAGAATTTCCATCATTGAAAAAGAGATTTTCAGTAATTGGCGAGTTTATACGCTAATATGAACATTTAATAATGATGACCCATGTAGAATAATTCGCATACTATATATTGTAACGCTGCATTTCGCGTTATACGGTGTCCATTTTATCTCTCTCCCCTTCGACGTCGCCCGCGATGTAAAAATGGTCCCGCCAGTAAGCCGGGATTCGGCTGCGAGGCAAAATAGGGCCATAAAATAGGGGAAACTGCGGCGTCGCGCCAAGTCGAACAGACGTACGCGAGATTGTAGGAATTATTTATTGATTTTTTTCGGAAAATACTTTCATGTCACGGTCACCACTCCCACTGGCGATCCACATTCGTTCCGTTCGACGAGGAGAGGTACGGCATCAGTACCTCGAACCGATATTTTTGGATAACCCGCGACCAGGAGGATAGAAACAAGCGCACCGAGACATAGTCATTGGAAGGGCAATTCACCCGCAGCAAAGCGGATGAGACGCTGCGCAACGGAACTTCGCCGTACGGGAGTTTGGAACTCCCGCGCTACGACTAGAGCGCTCGACGTCGGGATCCATCGATCGCCATCGATCGTCGCGCGAAGGGATACGCACCCCTCCGCTCCGCGGGCCCCTGGGCCCTGTTGCGAAATTTGGCGGGCCCGGTACGCGCCGCGACTCTTCACTTGTTGGCTGGACACGCGTGCGAAAAGCAGCACGGCAAATATTGTATTGTATTATTTTGTAAACGGATCTTTCACGGAGCTTCGCAAATATCGAGGTGGGTCAGTGCATTCTGCCACCACGTGGAGATCGGCACTTCTGAGTACAGCCATTTGTATTATTTTGTATCGAGAAGACCGGCTGTTACCACGTGGAGACCGGTGCTTCTGAGTACAGTTATTATTATAGTTAATATTGTTTTTGAGTGCGAGGTAGTGTGGTGGTTTATCGCGACTATCTCGCCTACATTTGGTATTTAATTTTCCTTCTGCGCTATTTCCCATTTCACCCCCATTGTCGAATATTCCGGCGACCCCCCCCCCCCTCCGTTTTGGTTTACCTGATCGAAGTAATAATTAAGAAGCCGACGAGTTCGGGAATTCACCTCCTGAGACCCTTCATCCCTCTACCCTCTAGCCGCGTCCTCATTTTTGCGATTTTGCAGTTATTTCTTTTCTTTGTCAGATTACCGGATCAAGTGACCGGTAATATATTTGTTGCTACACGTAACGTAGCTGGCGCTCAAACCTTTGGTTATCTTCAGTTATTAAATACACCTTTGTTATTATTCTTCCTGCCTTAGTACTTTTGACATTTGTTATACATTTTCACTAACGCCTTCCCCCTCCATTAATAAAAGGAAAGCACGTTATAGCGTATACGTGAGAAAAATTTCAAAATGCTACGGATTTATTAATATGGCATATTAACCTTGAAAAAAGTGGCTAAAAGTAGTTCCTTCGAGTAAGAGATACTGCGGGAGCGTCTTGTTGGTAGGTAAGAAAGAAAGGGAAATGTACTTATCTCAAGACGCTACCGCGTGTCTTGTTATTCCGTTAGCATGTTACATACATTCATTGATATTCATCCGGTTCATAACTTCCGGATAGTCGAGTGGTTTACGCTGCATTTTCTAGCCTCACCATCAGCACAATTGAAGTTAAATTAATAACGTTTTTTCAGTGATAGTGGTGTGGAGAAACGGAATTCAAAACGTAAATTAACCGATGGAAATGGGCAAATCTTTTTTTTATTTTGGTAATTTGATTACTCGATTCAAAGTAGGTTTTTGTGCAGAGAACTCCTATGGGATCGTATGCAGGAATGTCTTTCTCGATTATAAATTTTCATGTGGGTACCTGCATGGGTTTCTACATGATTTGCTCCATGAGAACCCGGTACGAAAATCCTGTCGGAACCCGCACAAGTTTTCCATGAAGGATCCTAGACGAGAATTTTACGTGGGATCCCATGTGGGAACTTTCAGCAGGGTCATCATACCGACATAGCAAGACAGTTACAAAACAGTTGCAAAACAATCGCTACGATAAAATAATAGGAATCTTGAAAAAAGGTTGCACAGCAGTCGTTTCTTTGCTTTTTACATAGATATCTGTATGCTCATCGATTTTGCCTTTTTCATACAGGAAGCTTTGTAAAAAACCAAATATAATGAAAAACCAACATACGAGGTTTTGCATAATTTTTTTATGTTGAATACCTTTAAAATAATTTCAACGTAGCGAAAAACTTGAGAAAATGCTTTAATTTTTTCTAAAATACATACAGAGTTAGGGGTGCCGGATCTCTACCAGTGTAGAGAACGCACGCGCGCATCTGCGCACACACACTCATACATTCTTTCTGTACTTTGCGTCTCGCCGCAGTCCTATTCTGCGAGACCTGAATTTATAATATGCGAGGTTCGCCTCTCTTCTGCAATTAAAATATTATTTTCTGTAGTTTATCGTGCGCCTCACTTAGGTTATTTAAGCATGTTCGAGGACGAACTCTCTACTCTGCTGCCTCTTTATTCGCGGGTAGTAGTTCTTGGGGATTTGAATGTTGACTTGCTTGGTAACTCGTACGATGCAGTTCATCTGAGGAGCTTCCTTCTCGAACATGGCCTTTTGCTCGTGCCCTTTGAGGCTACCCATCATACGATCTCGTCCGATACTTGGCTTGACGTTTGCGCAGTAAATGATCTTTCTCTCGTCATTAGCAGCTCCCAGTCTTATGCGCCTTGTCTGGCCATAACTTAATTGAGATAACTCTAGATGTCTCGGTTTTGCGGCAGCGGCCTCGGTCCTTTTCGTATTGGGCCATTAATCCTATCGATTTGGGTGCACTTGCCGGGTTTATCTTGGGTCAGGATTGGTCGAGTTTTGACACTGCTGACTCTCTCCACTATAAACTTGACTTTTTTTGTGCGCGTATTCGCGATACTGTGCATGCTTTGGCGACCCTACGCACTGTTCGGCTCTCCTGGCCGCCTGCGCCCTGGATCGACTCCTTCGTGCGTGGAAAGATGCGGGCCCGAGATCAGGCCTACCGTCGCCTTCGGAGATACTGCCGGGATTCTGCTATTCGGCTTATGCTTGTCGCGATTTTTAGACAGCTTCTTGATGCTGCCAAAGCTTCGCTTGTATCAGCTAAACGCATGTATATTCGCGCCCATATCTTTGCCTGTCAGGGTTCGCAGCAGGCCTGGTCTGAGCTTCGGCGCTTGGGTCTTCTAAAGAATAAGTGTAGTGAAGATCTGGTTACTTTTTCGCCTGATGAGCTTAATACTGCCTTCTGCTCAGTTTTTACTCCATTTTCTGGCTCTCACACTTTTGAACCTGCTTCCCCTCTTCCGGTACTTCCTTATCCTCGCTTCGCCCTATCTGCCGTCACTCCTGAACAGGTCTCGCGCCTGCTTGCGCGGACTTCCTCTAATTCGGTGGGTGCTGATGGCCTGCCTGCTTCGTTCCTTTGCCTTGTGGTTGGCCTACTTCTCCCTCGTATTGTGAATCTTATTAATCTTTCCTTTTCATCTTCCACATTTCCCTCTGCCTGGCGCTTTGCCATCATTACGCCCATTAATAAAGTTCCCTCTCCTGCTTCTCCTCTAGACTACCGTCCTATTTCTATTGTGTGTTCTTTTGCTAAGATGGTGGAGAGGCTGGTCCACTCGCAACTCGTAGGGTGGCTAGAGGCTCACAGTCTGCTCGATCCTTTTCAGGCGGGGTTTAGGGAGGGTCATAGCACTCAAACAGCCTTGCTCAAGTTCACTAATGACGTGAGGCTTGTTATGGATAAGCGGCAGCTGACAGTTGCGGTGTTTTTTGATTTTAGCAAAGCTTTTGTTACTGTTTATCACCGTACTCTTCTGCATAAGCTGTCCATACTGGGCCTCTCGTCGTCGGCCTTGGGGTGATTCTGGTCCTATCTGTGTGGAAGGTCGCAGGCGGTTCGTTTGTCTGATGGCCGTGTCTCTGGGTGGGCGCCAGTCTCATCTGGCGTGCCTCAGGGGAGCGTGCTTGGCCCGTTGCTCTTCTCTCTTTACTTAACCGATCTGCCTGGGATTTTCCACAACAGCCTTCATCTCCTGTATGCTGATGATCTCGTTGTGTATCGCCGTTGCTCGCCTGAAGAGCTTGAACACTCAATTGCACTCCTCAACGCTGACATCGCACGAATACATTACTGGGCAGTGGAAAATTCGCTGTCGCTCAATGCCACGAAGACGGATGCGATGGTTCTTGGCACAGAGCGGTTCCTTAACCAGATTGACTTATCCTCTCTCCCCCGTCTCAGTGTTGCTTGTCAACCTATTGCGTTGGTGACCTCCAAGCGTTACCTTGGGGTCATCATCACGCCGACGCTGAGCTGGGGACTGCAGGTGCGGTCGGTTTGCAGACGCGTCTTCTGGGTATTGGTGCAGCTTAAGCGGTTCGCTGAGGTGCTTGATGTCTCCTCTCGAGCCTGGCTCGCCCGTATGTTGGCTCTACCTCATATTGATTACTGCTCGGCTGTATTGTGTGATGTCAGTGAGGGGCTCAATTTGAGATTGCAGCGTGCAGCCAACGCGGTTGTGCGCTTCGTTCTCGCGCTGCGTCGTCGTGACCGTACATCAGCGGGTCGGCGTTCGCTTGGCTGACTTTCGGTAGCGAATAGGCGTCGGTACTTTATTGCCTGCCTTTTTTATTCGATGGTTCACTCCGCGACACCGTCTTATCTCTCTGATTGCCTTCAGCATCGTTTAAGGTCTGACTCACGTGGTACCCATGGAACGACCTATTCGCTGTCTACGCCTGTCTCGCGAACGTCGGCCTATCGCAAATCGTTCTTGGTCGGAGGATCATTCTTGTGGAATGACCTCCCACTCGCGGTTACGCAGGCTTCCTCCTTGGTTGCCTTTAAGAGAAGTCTGTCCCGGCACTTCATCTTGCTCGAGCAACAGGCTACTGAGTCTGCGGTGTGAGGCTTAGTTTAATACTTAGTTTAAGACTCATTAATGTACTCTATCGCTTTTTTTTTTCTTTTATGTATTCTCATTGTTGCTTTGGTCCTTAGGGAATTAAAATTCCAGGATCTAATAAACACTCTACACTACTCTACTCTACTCTACATTCGTACATTTTGTTCTAAAACACTTTTCTCGACGTTGTAGACCATTTTAAGTGTTCTAACATGAAAAATTTGAAAATATGTCCCACACCCAAACAAGGCTTCCTCCATGAAGAAGCAAAACGATTGCGATTTGTCAAAATGGATACAAAAGGTCGTGGCAAACTTTAGGGGCTCAGATAACTAACGTCGATTGACTAAGTAATCGAATGGTTCAATCGGCGCCGCTGCAACCGTCATTCGACCGTTACCTAACCGTTGTCAGGGTCGACAGGGCCGTATGCTACAAAAACAGATTGATATATACCAATGTCTAATGAGAAGTTTTTTTATCTCCATTTAAAAAAGATTAAACTATTATAGGTTGTCTACGACTAGTAATAACAGTTTGTGTTGATTGGAATGACTGGCGATTTTGAACCTTCAAAAGATTGATTCTAGTGATTTAAAAGTTCTAACTGATTGTCTGTTCACTGCACACAAATTGTCATAACTCATTTGGCGTATTCTTAATTGCCAATATTATTTAAAACCGAAAAACATTTTGTTCTATTAAGCAGGTTTTTTTTCCAGATTTGACAAGCTTGCAGAAGTTTTGCAATGGTGTTTAGACCTGGAAATTCGAGAAGTAACGGTATATGCGTTTAGTATAGAAAATTTTAAACGCAGTAAGGAAGAAGTTGACGGGCTTATGCAGTTGGCTAAAGAAAAATTTCAACGACTCTTGGATGAACGGTGAGCTTCAACAAATCTTTCCTTCCATAAAGATGACTTCTTTCATTAATAATAATTTGTATTGTAGTCAATGAGACTTTGTATAAAATAAAATTATTTAAGGCTGCGCCAAATATATGGTAATGAATTTTTTTTTAACCTAAGTTACTTACCAAATTAAAAAGAAAGTTTATCGATTAATCGTGTGTGTGCGTGTGCCCGCAAGTATATGTATGCACTCTTTTAATAAACAAGCGTTTACAAAACCTTTTCAACTAAAGAAAATCTTTTGAAAATAAGACAACTCAAGCAGTGTTTCAGTATGTTCATTTTCATGTTTTATTGAAAACCTTAAAGCAATTATGATATTACGAGCATGATAGGTAAATAATTGCTGCATATCCGCATAAAAATATAAACCCACATACTCAAATGATCAACAAATTTTTTGAAGTTTCCGTGTTTGTTTGATTAAGACGGTTGTCTTAATCTTAAAATTTGGTATAAAATAGTTGTAAGTTCGAATTTAATTTTCTTGAACGAGAAGTATACTTTAAATATTAAAAAAATGAATAAAAATTGGATACTGCTTCATTATGCTTTTCTACCATTCACAACCATAGTTTTCTGTAATTCTTTGTTCACCCGTGGTTTCCTCTATGAGAAGTTTATAATTTATGGAATTACCTTCTCATGGGTAGTCTATGTAAATGGTCGTAACTAATGAAGCGATGCGCAATCTTTATTTGTCTTCAGGGATAAACTAATGGAGCACGGAGTTCGTGTGCGCGTAATAGGTAATTTATCAATGATTCCGGAAGATGTGCGAAAACTAATGGCCGAATCGATGCTCATAACAATGGGGAATGACAAAGCGTTGCTAAATATCGCTTTTGCATACACGTGTAAGTAAAATATTCATCATTTCTGCATTTATAAAAGTGCATCCTTTAAATTTGCTCAAGGTATTCTGAGTAGAAGATGTTAGTTTTCAGGATTCAATAATTTCCTGCTATTGTAAAGTTTGTATTTTCTTTTATGTTCGGCGTACGGCCATTTCGTCTTTTACAAAAACCTCCTTTACACTTATCATCATAGTTTAACGCGCTCTTGAAGCATTGCGCTCCCACTCGTGACTCTCTGGAGTCGATAGTGATCCGCGTGTTAATATTAACTTTCTATATCATTTCATTCGTACACTCCTCATCTTATTTTTAGAATCATGTCTGTCGACTTTTCCCCCTGACTAGTTATTTCCTTCTCACTCGTTTTTAATCTATCAATCCTCACGAAGATCCTGAAAGGTTCGCGCTGCCGAGTTGTCCCATCGAAGCCTTACTCCATTGTGCAATGAACGGCAAACGTATAAACCGTCGAGCGAAGCCCAATAGCCCCTAAAAGAGGCGAATTTCGTGTAGATTTCATGGGGTAAGAAATTCTCGGTTCGCTTGCAGTTTTTGCTCACTGGTTCTTATCGCGTTTCCAGATATCTTCTAGATCGCTTACCGTTGACTTAAGAAATTGGTACCTCCAAAATGTCACCGAAATTTGCAACGTTGAAACAACGCAACGCTCTCATCTGTCAGACAGCTAGTAGATATGGATAAGCTCCATAACTCGGCTGATTTCCAAAGACCGCAACTTTTCATTAATCGGTATTTCGACGCTCGTTTCGGCTCGATAAATATTACTAAACTTTCTTGAAGATGTTATGCCGCCAAAATCCGTCCCCGTGTTTTGGTTGCTTTAAAATTTTTAAATGCGAATTTATGGAATAGAATATTTAACACAAACTCTAGACTCTAGTTACAATTTATGCTTAATTGTAAGGTCGATGAGTAAAAATAGTTCTGAGATTCGTTACTTGAATCTCAGTTGAACCAAACGAGTACAGTTCAAAAAGTGACCGTCGACCGACTGTTCTCGGGTCCTTTTATTCTACCGAGAACAGTTACATCAGCATTTTCCGATCATTATTTATAATTTATTATTTACTATTTATTCTTTCATTCATTCTTTTGTTTGATAATTTTTATTTGGGTCTTTAAGACAGAATTTAAGAATGCATAGCATAGGTATGCATCGATCTCGGAAAATGCTGACTCGGCGCGCATGCTCGCTCGCGGCAACGCTCGGCTCTTACGCGACTTGACCGCATAACTGTATCACGGGCGTTGTACTCGAAATATGATAGTACACTCGTGCAAGATGATAGTATACTCGTGTATACATGTGCTATCGCGGTACACATACCTGTGTACCTTTTAAATCTGTCAAAGAGCGGCCTGGTATTAATGTATCATCGAGGATGTAAAGAACGCGTTGATCAAGTAAAGGTTCCATGGCCTTATCCATAGCCTTCATAAAATTAAAGGGAGTGTTCATTAGTGTCTTCGAGTGTAATGATAGCCGTGTTTTTCGCACGGTTCTGGTGCTAAAGGTATCTGCAAATGCCCTTGCATTAAGTCAAGCATGATGAACAATTCGAATTGACTTTGTTGTTCGAGATGCACGTCGAGATCAGTTAAAGGGAAACGAATTTTTTCGGTTTGCGCGTTTAGGCTTCGGTAATTAATTACAAGTCTCGCTGACCCCTCTTTCTTGTCAATAAGAAAAGCGGGATTTGCGAATGCAGAATTCGTCTCGCTGCATATACCCGAATCATTCATTTCGCGCAGAATTTTCCGCATTTTCTTGCGTTTCTTTTGACTCGCGTGGTATCGTTTCATTTAAACAGGTTTATTGCTTGGAATCTCGCAGTTGTATCTCGATCAAGTCTGCCTCACCTAATTCACTAATTTATATCGCAATCGCGTCTCTAAGATCATTTAAATTGTCGATTAGGTCGCTCACTTTATTTTCGGACGCATCGACACTGACATTAACATCATCGCATACTACTCGTCCTCGCAGTTTGTGCATATGAACCACAGATGGGGCACTAATTGCATGGCAACTCCTCATTTTACTTTTGATGTCCTATTCCAGGTGCATCGATGTACGTTCGAACGATTAGTGTGTCGTGGATTTGGCAGTCGCCAGAACCCACAGAGAAATTTAGTCCACGGTTAGTCTGTCTATTGCTATCGAGGTTGTTACAAATCCAGAGGATAGTACTTAACGTTGTCGTGAGTCAAAAAGTTGTAGATTCTGGTTGATGTTCAAAAGTCAGGTTATATTGGAGCACACACAAGGCTTTAATAGCCCAATCAAAACTGTCTGTGTCGATGAAGCCCGTCATTGTGGCTTACATTAGCGAAAGAAGCCGTGTTGGTACCCGAATTGCTTAAAGCGAGTGATGCAGCGGCGCGGCAGTGCATTTGCATGCGACCGGCTTAATTGCAACGGCGGCAACGGAGTACGCGTTTTGGTTCGGGACAATGATTTGAAATGTGTCCGAAAATATTACAATTAGAACATTTTTATTCGTCGCGTTTTTTTGCGCTGGGGTGTTCGTCGTTCGTTCGACGTACGGCTCTTCCTGAAAGGTGGCATGTAAATTGGTGCCGAGGGTTCATTACGCGGCCTCGCAGTAGAACAGGCGTTAGTTGTGGGAGTTTCAACACGACCACCCTATATTCGGTTCGTGCGTAGTTTATGTAATTGTTGATAATCCTGGAGGAGATGAAACTCATCGACGTGATCGCGTACAACCATTGCATCACAAAAATCCTCCGAACCCTAAATTCAGAGAAGCACACAGTCGTATTACATATATATATATATATATATATATATTTATCGTATTATATATATATTTTTGCATGAAAATATAGTGTAAGGATTCCCATTGGAACTTGATATCGTTGTTCCATTCTTCTCCATTTGACTGTGTTACTTTCGTGAACGATGAATGTATTGTAAAAACGCTGTCGAAAAGTCACCCAGTCGCTTGCATTGCGGCGGTAACGGAAATACCAATCACGTGAGCACGCCAGTAAGATAAGTTCAAGAAGCTTTATAGGCCCTCTCGCCTTGTATGCTCTCCCGATTCGCCATGAAGGCATCCTATTATTTAAGTTAAATCAGGAAGAATCTAAAGGATGATTAGAACTGAATTTGGGATAAATCTATAAATAAGTTTGGTTGTTATGGAATTCAGAATTTTTCATAAATTTACATTTTACTATAGCTCACGTATAATTTCATAAAAAAAGCATGCAATGTGGAACTTCGCACATCCCACAATATTTTTCGCTTGTTACAAAGCTTTCTCTATACTGAAATTGTCGAATATGCTTCCTCATAGCTTGGTAAAAATAATCAAAAATAATAAGGAAGCAATTTGCAAAGTTCGAGTTTAAAGTTCTTTTGTTTAATCCCTACTGATTTTGGTCGGTAAAAATGGGTTATTTCGTAGTCTTTCGTGAACGTACATTCGAATATTGGGTGGAAACCTACAATGAAGAAAAAAATCGTGTATTACTAAATTGTACGTTCTATATAATTTTATTTATTTTTATTTATTTGAAACGGGTAGAAAACCCAATTTCGAGGTAAGGTGAAGCACCCCCACACCCAATACAGATAGCAGTAGCTACAATAGTCAGCATACAAATGGAACAGTTGAGAAGCGTGCTTCATAATTAACTCTTAGTTATACAATAGGATTATCTATACTGTAACGGAACGTCTCGCGACTGTACCGCTACAATAAGGAATAATTAGTCTTCAACTAATTATTCTAGTCTTCAACTAATTATTCCTTAATAAAACCAGAAAACTCACTCAAAAGTCATTGCGAAAACGAGATGTTGAAATATTCTCTCAGCGTACAGAATATTTTCTGTAGTTGAGATAATATTTCGAGTTGGCACTTGTTTACCCCGAAAGTACCAAGGAGCGAGACAGAAAAACAACACCCATACCACGGCGAGCGGCCACATAGCACCGCCTACACGTACAAGAGACAAGCTAGTGGATGTGCACCGTATATCCAGCGCGTACTACCACACGCGCACACGTTACCTTGAGCGACAACCACAGACGACGCGCAGAATAGTAGGAGTGAGCGCACACCACTTAACGCTCAACGATACGTCGATGCTGCTCGCTCTCCCGTAGACAAAACATGCTCTCTCTCTCTAAAAGAACTAATTACTTAATAATTCATAAAATATTAAAGCTAGCTAACACCACCTACAACCAAAAATTAGAAGAGAGCATGGAGCATCGTTCATCCAAAAGCATCCAACCAGAACAACAAAACAAAGGAAATATTCAACTATTTAACAATTTTTGATAAATTGTTGAATAATTCCTTAACAAATCGCAGAATCTCATCAATCATACCGGAAACACCATGGAGGACACCTACTTCCAATAAATAAACAATTTGTTTCGATAACAAATTGTTATTTAAACAAATTATCATTTTGAACCTACAACGGCATAGGCCATAGCCCGGGAATACGGAATTCAACCTCCTAGGAACCTCCATGGAGTCTCGAGCAACCGAAAACGTGGCCGGCGCGCGTGACGCAATCCACCTCACGCGATAGTCACGTGACCGCCACCAACGCCGATTCCACCCGCGCGGAGGGCCCCGAAACCGTACCGTTTCACCGCCCCGTCCATCCAACGGCGATCGGGTATATAAGCGACCACCGCGGACGGCTCGGCACTCTTCTTTTCGGCAACTCTCAAAGTTCGAGTCACGTACTGCTGCTTCTCAGCAACAGTCAATTTTTCGTTTGTATTTGTAAATCAGTGTAACGTAGAGTCCAGATAGCAGTTTACTCGAACGACTCGGTCCCCTGACATTGCGTTCTTGCTATCGAGTCGGAGAGTAAACTTAGGATATTCGGCGTATTACTGTCTCCCTCGCACAGCGCGTAGGCCGGCATAATACGTGCGCATTAGGGCCACTTTTTCGTATTTGGGTCCCCACACACAGCGTTGTGGCTATCCTCTGCGAAAAGTGAATAATTAAAAATAGGAATTATTGTACCCCGAGCACTGCGCATCGGCTTGCAATAATTCCCACAGATCTTTTCAGTGTAAAGAGTTCTCAGTTGGCAGATAATACGAACACAAGTGTGGGTGCTTCTCACTCACACTTGAATCTCTGCGCGAATCGTGCTTAACACGAGCCTCGCAAAGTTTGGTTTGGTCGTATAGAATCTGCGAACTCGGACCTCGTAGGTAATTCCGACCTTGAGCCATCCTTCACACCCAAACACGGAGTGTGAACGCCTTATCGTTGGCAGATAACACGCACACAAGTGTGGGTGCTTCTCACCCATACTTGAATCCCTGCGCGAATCGTGCTTAACACGAGCCTTGCAAAGTTTGGTTTGGGCGTGTGATCTGCGAACCCTGAGCATCCCGGTGTCTTACGCTAAAAAAGACACCCGGTACGCACATTCGCCAGTACAGTCGACGCAATTAGTTCGCGCTCTTCTAAGAGCGCTGATTGAGAGCGTGGGCCGAGTATCAGGCGATCACCAAAATCAAGCATACAAGGGGGCAAGGAAGGAGTACCTGACACCGGAGCACATCTGTGTCTAGATAAACAACAGTTTAGGGATCGCGACACAGACAGACGACTATCGAGTAGGCCTACTCACGCGGACTTTACCGACAGACGAGACGAGCCGTCCGTTAGCGTTTAGCTGTGCCACAGCAATAGATCTCATAGCTCAAATAACAACGATCGAGCTCCGCGCAGATAAACTAATTCGCGAGTTTATTATTAATTATAAATTATATAATCAAGTATCCGATGATTACAACAACAGGACACGGAAGAATCTCATGATTTTTCAATATGTTTCTGTGTATGAGGATAAATCATTAGTAACAATAGAGAGAGTGGCGCGAAACACTCAAATTGTTGTTATTAGGCTACAAGCGTACAGTCGCGGGACACCGTAGTCGTGTCCGACCACCGGGACACAAAATTCATCTCCATTACGAGCTTATCAATCAATCCATCACCATCTTTGCGAGTTGGGTGTAAAGCCCCGCACGGAAGCACCTCCGACCGTGCGAATATAGCATCATTGAAATAATAGACTCAGGAAGTTATCCTGTTTACGTAGATTTAAGTGCGTCCCGATAGACGCAATCTTTTGCAACCCTTTTTGTAAATTGAGTGTAGAGCTCCATACGGAAGTACTTCCGACCGTATGAATTTAGAATCCGTCAAAGAAATCATAACTCAGGTCAAAGCCTGTTTACGTAGTTTTAAGCGCTTCCCGATAGACGCAATCTATTGCAAACCCTTTCTTTTTGTGAGTTGAGTGTAGAGCTCCACACGGAAGTACCTCCGACCGTGTGAATTTAGAATCCATAAAAATAAAAATTGTCCAGGAATATTCCTGTTTAACGATCCCAGGTTAGGACAAGCGCAAGTAGTGGGTAACCCCATTGTATCCTGGTTCCCCTCGTACAATCCCCTACCCCCTCACCCGAACCGCCTTCACAAAATTTCTCCTCGGAGAGCCTATGATGATGAAGGCAAACTCTCGTCGATAGACACATGAGAGAATAATAATTTAACCTAATCTGAGGCATCAATAAAAAACCACAAAACCCTCCAACATCCGATTTCCCAGTAGATCATTCGAGTCCTGAACACGAATCCTGAAGGCCACCACTTGCGCGTGTGGTATCAAAACAATAATAAATACATCGCGATTTGATATAACAATAATTTAAAGGTCAGGTGTCCAGGGAACCCGCACCCTCTCTTAGGCACAACGAAAACCCAATTCTAGATTAAAATTAAATCAATTAATTTATTAAAACGACCGAAAAGGGACTCAAAATATTCTAGGCGAACTCGGTCAATGTTTGACCCCGACCCCTCCAGATTGGTTCCAATTATTTGTATGTTATAGTCTTCGGCTGAAAAAACGCTCTCAATTTTTTAAAGATTTTTTTTACAGAGCCTCATTTTTAAATGTTTGTTTGAAAATTCAATCATTTGGTCCAAATTTTAAAATCTCAAAAAATTATCAAAAATAGTGAATCAAATAACAAATTTTTTAAGCCTAATTCGAAAGTGGGCCGACGCTTAGGTTCGGTGTTAGAAGGTTTCAAAATAATTGCACAGGCGTGTCCTATGCTGCGGAGGAGGATCACGGAAAAAGCGAGGTTAATAAACTATGGCTAGTGGGGGACAGTCACTAGCTACGGATTATCTGACTGTATGTCATGTAAATTGTCAATCACTCGGTCAGCACTTGTGCGAATTTCGGAGTTCCAAAATTATCACCTGACATGCATGAGTGGGACGTGGCTTAGGGCTGACGTAACTGATGCGTTTGTTGAGCTTCACGATTATTACATCCCACGCGTTGATCGAGAGGGAAAGCTAGGTAGTGGAGTAGGCATTTACGTGCATTCTAGCTTGCGGGCACAAATAATTGCAACGTCGCCGAACACATTTTGTCGAGAACCAGAGTTTCTTATTGTCAGTGTGGAGACACCGCGCGCAAAGTTGTTGCTTGCTGTGGTGTACAGACCTCCGAACTACGAGTATTTGTCACACTTTTTGGATATCTTTACTCAACTACTTCCTGATTTCTCGCAAGCGTTAATATTAGGTGATTTTAATTGTGATCCAGCGTCAAACTTATCATGTGCAACTCAATCAGTTGAGTTCATGGCGCTCAATAGTTTATGTTTAGTGGATCATGGCCCGTCACATCACGCGACAGCTTCTTGCTCGCGCATTGACTTATGTTTTGTTAGTGATTCATCTAGGGTTGTTAGCAAGGGACAGTATCCTGTGCCATTCCTTTCTGCACATGATGTATCCACATAAAATATCAAGTTAAAGTGCCAGAACGCGTGCCGACTTCTTTTCGCTGTCGCAGTTTTGAGCAGCTTGATATTGACGCTTTACTCTTAGATCTGAGTAGGTTTGATTGGTTATCGTACTATAATACAATACCCATCGATCATAAAGTGCAAATGCTCAACAATGCCATCTTATCGGTGTTTGATAAGTATGCACCGGTACAGCAGGTGACGGTCAGGCGGCGACCTGCTCCCTGGCTTACACCGGAACTTAAAGAGCGTATGAGACTGCTGTACTGCTGCTATTCGACTTTTCAAAAGCTTTTGACTGCGTCCCGCATCACCATCTACTGCGAGAGCTAATAGGTCTTAATTTTTCCCCGAGCACGGTGGACTGGTTCAAATCGTACCTTGATGGTCGGAGTCAGGCTGTTTACGACAGAACAGGGACGACATCCACGTGGGGGAATTTGAATTCGAGGGTTCCTCAGGGCTCGTTCCTAGGTCCCCTGCTTTTCTCAATATTTGTGAGCCGATTTGCGGGCGTTGTGACATGCTGCGAGTACAGTTTTTATGCAGATGATCTGCAAATCTACCTGCACTGTCGCCCAGCTGGTACCGTTGCCGCGATTGAGAGTGTAAATCGAGATATTGCGGCGGTATGCAGGTGGGCGTCAGGATGCGGTTTAAGGCTTAATTCTGTAAAAACAAGGGCGATAATTTTAGGAACGCCGTGAAATTTAATCCAACTTGACCGAGCAAACTCGCAAATCAGGGTAGATTCTGTTGTTGTCCTGTTGTCAACCTCTGTAACGTGTCTTGGGGTATGCATTGAACGCACTCTATCGTGGCGAGAGCATGTGCACAAAATTGTGAGGAAGGAGAGTGGAATCTGCTACCAGCTGAGACAGTGCAGAGGCCGTCTACCACAAGATGTGCAGAGAAATATGGTCCTCTGCTTGGTCATACCGCATTTTGATTATTGCTGTCTGCTTTTAACGGACCTAACTGCGGAGCTAGAGCAAACCCTACAACGAGCCCTCAATGTGGGTGTACGCTTTGTTGTCGGGGTCGGCGTTTCGAACACATTACGCCTTTCTATCGGCGGCTCGGATGGCAGAAACTTGATGCGCGGAGCAAATTTCTCCTAGCCGTATTTATACATACATTACTTGTGAGTGGACAGCCGAAATACCTATTGAAGCGTTTAGTGAAGTCGGACGTGAGTACTGGACATGAACGTAGGCCACTGAGGAGCCTAGATTTTGTTATCCCGACGTGCAGAACGAAAAAGTACAAAAAATCATTTGCGGTTTAAGCTAGCTATCTCTGGAATGGCCTTGACTATGAGATGAGAGCGTGCGAGCTGAGAGGAAAATTCGGGCAAGCGATATGGCGCAAATTGATGCACAATATGGATGTGCTCTAATTTATTTAAATGTGATTACATGTGTAAGTGAGCTTGCGTGTGTGAGAGTTGCGTACTTGGTATGATCTGCGCAAGACAAGTATGTTGTATGCGTTAGCTATACGTTAGTTGTAAGTTTTTGGCCATATATGCTATGCATACATTGTAAGACCCATATGTATACTTTTTTGCAGGGTGCTCTTAGGGGGCTCTGCCCCAGAGCACGAAATACACGAAACATCTATCTATCTATCTATCGCGCAATTCGGGGCTTTCCAACTTCTGCCCGTGTGGTGTATACTATTTTTCTTCATACCCGGTCGAAAGTACGGAAAAATAAAAAATAAAAAATAAATTGTATGTATTGACGCCTGCCCGACATTTGCGGCACGAGAGAAGCGAGTACTGCTGGTCGGTGGGGCAGATATCAAATAAAGAAGAAAGGTAAATATAATTATAGTTAAAAGAAAAATTCCTGAAGCTTATTCATGTTCTAAAAATGTTGGGTTCTAAATGTTAATATCGCCTCTGCACCTAAATTTCTTAATACTTATTCCTCGTCCATTGATTCTTCAGATGGGGATGATTCGTTAATTTTTCTGTCTTGCTAATTCATACCCTAGCATTTGTGGCAGCTAGCGCCATCATTCGAAAACGGATCGAATTAATTTGTACATCTAATATTTCTCACATATTTAAAACAATCGAGTGAGTGATAACGATTGCTGACTGGCGGCCGCCTCGTGTATCGATGTCAGTGCATTACCAATTTCTTTCTGCCCACTGTAGCAGACTGCATGCGTGTCCCTAGCAACGCATAAATGTTAAACTTTCTGCTTCAAAGTCGAAGCCGAAAGCACGTACTTTCGGCCGAGTATGAAGAAAGAGTGGTTCCCGAAACGGGCTAAGCGAGGCAACCAACTGTATTAAACGTAGTTTGCTCGGTAAAACGGAACGTAAAATAGCTCAGTGTTTCTCGTCGATCTCTCCTCTGTTCTGAGACGAATCAGCGAATAAAGGGATGGGGCGTCCACTGTCCCAAGACATAACCTTTGGAGGAATGCGACGTCGGCTACAATGCACCGATCTTTACATGTATCGAGATTCAATAGATGCATAATTCGCGATTCGAAACGTGGCGAATCGCAAAAAACGATGCAGGACGGTTTCGAGCAGTTCACATTCAACTTTCGTGTATGGCCCCCAGATAACAGACGCATATTCAAGATGTGAAGGCACTAGACGATCACACATAGACAACAACGCTCGAGGATTATCGAAATTGGCCCTAACCCGCTTCACGTACGCCTGTATACGAAATACATCACGTTTGGCATACATCACGTATGCCAAAATAATTAAGGCCCTCATAGTCTGCGAGTTTGAAGTTGAAGGTCCCGCCCTTGGCAGCCAATGACGACGATGACTCGTTATTTTTAGGTCTAGGAGGCTACCAAATGCGTTGACGTTACTATTTAACTACCCCAAGCCCATGCTGCCGAGGTCGGTTGCTAGTGTGGAGATAGCAAGATGTTTGTTGGTTGGTGTTCCTTGATACCAGGTTGCTTCGGATATGACCGCTCTCATTTGCCATTGAGCATGAGGCAATTTTTAGTGACCCACCAAGAGAACATTGGGGACCCCAAGTGACGCAGAAATTTGTCTTGCGCTCTCACAGTGCGCTTGATAGAGATTGTGATTTGCTACAAGTGGCAAATAGACCGCTCCGACTATGAGATGAACCAGGCCTCCCGTGACACTCACAAAGAGCTGCTCGAGAGATGTAGTTGAGGTTCCGACGAGCTCGGATCGCAAACGTTTGGTTACTGTGCACACAGATACAATGCGCACCCCACAAACCCTCGAGGCAGCGCTTCTTAGATAACTCCGATTGCAACGAAAGACATTAAATACTCCCAGCTCGAGCTCGGACGATACGAATAAATTATCTAATCATGTCTCGGTAAAGATTATTATATCGTAGGAGACAGCACACGTTGATAGAGATGAAACGAGCTCAAATAATTTAGTCTTGAGACCACGCACATTGTGGTAATAAATCTATAGAGACCGAGCAGTTTTTAGTTTTTTGGACGATCACCTTTCTTTACCACGGGAGGAACTCCCATGATGAACTTAATCGTAAAATCACTGTCGCCCTGACGCCTTAGAGCATCAAGGTCCACTCTCGCTGTGGTCAAGAGAGTCCGTTGGCCCACGTTTGGTCGTTTTTCACTTGAATAGGGTGACTCTCCAGTTGGAGTTCGTTCCGGATCTTCAGGACATGTAGCGCATCGGCACTGCAGGAGAATTTCGTTGCCCGACGGTTTCGGTCCTCAAGCTCAGCCAGAATCGCTGCTACCGGCATGCCTGCTGTGCGTCCCTGTTTTGATCCTGCCTTTAGATCATCAACTTCCCTTCGAAAAACAGCCGCAACGACCCAAATTTCTTTTAAGGCGGCTAACTGGTCCGTGAGATCGGCCGCTGCAGTACTCAGATCCTCGACCTTCACACCTGTGGCCGCCTGACGACCCGAGACGTGTGTGGCGTGTTCATCGAACAAAACCGCCATGGCTGCTTCAATATCCACTTTGGTCTGCAGTCGGGCTGCTCAACGGTTCTCTCTGATCTGCGTTCGAGTTAGATCTAGGTCCTATTTGGTCAAAGCGTTCGCAGGTGTAGTTGCAATGACCGTAGGGTTGAGGAATAGACTGGGCAAAGTCGGTCTCGACCCACAGCACTTCGAGAATCTCCCGTTTGCAATTTTTGCGCACATGTCCGCACAAGACACGTGGTAGCTTGCATTAAACATTGGACAATGTGCTTTTTGGTACACGCCAGCGGGATCCAGCCGCGAGAGGCAGAGTAGACGCACAGATCCACAACTTATGTTTGTCCGTATATTAATTTTATATTGTTCATTAATATATTTGCGTTTGTGCTCTTATTCTTGCACAGGCCCGCGCGGCAGGCGATTTTCTGAGACGGGTGAGACACCAGCCTGAAGCGCCAGCACTGCACGCTTGTGCGGCAATCACCTGAACTTCAGCGCAGAAGTCTGGTAGTTGACCCGGATCTTCTAAATTTTCGGAAAGCACTATGACATGGCCGCCGTTGATCACAGGTAATCATGAAGAGAGCTTCTAATGGTCCTTCGTCTTGCGATAACTGGGACAACTAATCCCCACTTTCGGCCCTCGATTGCCGAAATTTAACGATGCGTGCCGATTGTCTCCCTTCCTCATCAGAAGTCTGCTCTTCGTTACGCTGACGTTCACTAATAAAAACGTTGTGGATTTCTCCATACCCGACCCCGAAATAAAATTAGCCTGTTGATTATTTCCAAACTGGTAGCCGATCACTCAATGGTTTTGAGCGTGATCTCTTCTCACTCATAAGTGGCTTGTCGCTTTCGGGGATCCGAGAATTTCCTATAATCTTAAGTGGCTCCGCCTTAGCCTGTGGTGCGGTAACAACAGTGTACCGGCCAACGTTGCTCTTCCGCAGACCCCGTGGGCATCTCAGGTGGTGGAGGTGCCGCCTCACGGCTCGAGAGCGCCACGAGATAGATCTGGTACGAGGGCTTCGTAGCGTCCTTGAAGCTACACAAAGTCCAGGGGCTGATCTGGGGCATTTAACTAATTTTCCCACCAAACGTCGGGTACCTCATCTTTTCCTCAAGTTTACGGTTAAATGGTAGAGGTCTGTTGCTCTAAGCGGGCAGAGCGGGGGCTACGGTGGTAACCTTCCAGCCGTACGCTGCCTCAAATTTTGGATGCCGCCGACAGGGTGGACGAACTCACCGGGCAATCCAACCTCCACTTGGCGTCCACTCCTCGTGAAGGTGAGGAACGAAATACCACCCCTCAGGTTTCTCACGTCCTTCGGGGTTAATGCTGTCCTTGGGAACACGGGACAGCAGGTTGCCAGCCAACGAAGACGCAGACACCTGAATGCTCATTTCCAACGGTGGTTGAGAGCCCGTGAGACCAGTGAGGTCGGAGCTTACAAAAGATTCCCAAGTTACACTAACTCACCAAACACAAATTCCTACACAAAAATGGTTCTTAACCTAATTGAAATATAATTCTGTGCCCTGGAGAGAGCTCGACAGTGGATGTTGTGCCAATTTTTGCCCGACAGCACCAGTAATGCGGTGTGCAGAAAAACACCACGTTACGACTGCTACGTGCTATCACGTACGGGTAGCAGCTGGTCCTTCGTTCATTCCTTCGTCTTCTTTGTCTGACATTGAATAAAAAGCAATAAAAAAGTCAATTTTGTTTCTAAGCAATACATAAGGCATGTTACAGTGCTGAAGTATAAGATTGGCAACGATAGACTTTTGATGAATTTTTCAAATAATTGTCTAATTCCGATAGTAGAGAATAAAAAAGTAATGAAAAAAGCTTCAGAGATTTTTGTCCTCAGCCTATTTTTAAAGTGCTATTAATTACCAAAGATTTTTTTTTGCAAATGCAAATACGTTCAAAATAATACTGGTGAAACGAAGCCTTTGCAGTTTTGTTCTGTGCAGACATACTGCATCTATAGTTTGTTATGATTTTTTCAACCAAATAATACATGGAATCATTTAGTTATCGGTTTATCTTAACAATAGAATGACGAATTTAGTTATTAATAATAGAAGAGATTCTTAAACCTTTCTGTGCATTAAGCCCTTTGATGCATACATTTTTCTTTGGGTTCCATGTACTTGAAATGTTTCACTCGGGGGTTTTTAGGGTCGCTGATTACAAATCTGAGCTGGAAATTTCGAAATTTACTTGATTGCGATGAAATTCGATACTTAGGGGTTTTCGGGGTTGCTGATTACGAATCCGAGCTCGAAATTCGGGAATAAAAAAAGCGGACCGAAGTGTGAAAAATTACATGATTGAGATCAAATTGAGTACTTGGAGGGTGTTGGGGTCGCTGATTGGGAAAATTAAAAAAGCATAAAAAGATTTTGAATAACAAAAATGAAGGCAACATCTGCCACGTCCTCGTTCGTGTCTGCAGATTCGGTTGAGAGCAGTCCATTAGGCTTCGAAATTTCACACTAGAAATTTTAGTTATCTTAGTTATTTTAGTTAGCAGTATATGTTGGGATCAGTTTGCGTTGTAGAGTATTCAATATCGTTTATTTGAGAGATTCGAAATCAGCAATATGACCAATCTTCATATCATTACTTCTATAATAAGCAGAGATTTGGTCCGCCATATTCGCTTCCGTAATTGTTAATTTCATATATGAGTAACAGACTCGGAATCGATCAATGCCTGTGGGTTGTTACCTATGCACATTGATTTTTGTTGAAATCGGCAATAATTTTACGAATTTGATCCACCATTAGTATCACAATGTACTATTATTGTTGTTTGTTAGTTATTATTAACAAATTCACAAGAAAATTTAGATAACAAATTGTATTTTTGAATTTTCCAACGTGTTATAGTCAATCTACAAAAAAGGATACAACGTAGAACCTTGCACATTGCTTCCTCATTTAATTTTGCTCTTTACATAGCAATCTCTACGAGGAAGTATTGTAATTGATTTTGGCTTCCTCATAGAGGAAGCTTTGTGAAGAGCAAAATTAAATGAGGAAACAATATGCAAGGTTCTACTTTGCATCCTCGTTTTGAGTTAATGAATAAATCACCGGCACATCTCATTTTTATTAGGCAAAAACTTTTGTTTTACTTTATTAACTTTTGCGGAGGTTATAGCGAAAATCGCTATTTTTTCAAAAATTAAAAATTGTGTAATATTTGAACGACTTTACCGATCACCACCAAATTTGGTACACAGTAGGACTGTATGTTATTTTTCGTTTATAGAACATTTCAGTTCATTGGCTGAAATTTGACGCGATTTATAGCAAAATTTTGATTTTCACAAAAATTCAAAATTCTATAAAATCCGAACCACTTTACCGATTTTGTCGAAATTCAATACCAAACAGCATTTAGCGTGTCTCTAGTTATGAAGAACTATTTAGCCATATCGGCGAACTTTTACGAAAGTTAGAGAGTATACGACATTTTTCAAAAAAATTAAAAATTCTTTAAAATCAGTATACATAGATATATTTTCTTCAAAATCACCGCAATTAAAAAGGAATTACTCGTCTACTTGTACGCCGAATTTGAGCTCGATCGATCGTGCCATTCGCGCGTTATCGACCATTGAATTTTCAGTCCCTGGAACACACACATACACACACATACAGACAAATTTTCTAAACCATTTTTCTCGACGTTTTAGGTGATTCTAAGCATACTGACATGGAAATCTCGAAAAAAAAAATTTTCATGAAAACAAACCTTTCTCTATGAGGAAGCAAAATGTGGTTAAAATAGTAAATATTGAGATCCCATTATCGCATGGCACTCAAAAATCATATTTTAAATCATAGAACAGTGTGAATTTTTTCAGATTTTTAAAAACGGCGTTTTTGAAATTGGTTTTCTTCGAAGATTCAAAAATGTTACTGGTGGTGAAAAAATCTGAAAAAAAAATTCGAGGCCTTTAGGAGTCGGTAATAACATTATATTAAAAAATGAACAAAATTGATGAGGGTCAGGGTCATGCTGCCTGCTGATTTGACGTGAAATGCCCCATATCTATAATTTAATTTTTTTTTTTAATAAGAGAACAAAAATGGCTAGACGATCCTGTCTTATCCAAGGATAAGCTCGACACGGATGTCGCCTGTGCAGCGTCGTACCACCTCGTGTGTGCGGTTTCGCTGTCCAAAACAAAAAACAGGAAAAATAAGGGTTACCTAAGAAATCGAAACTTCGCAACAAGTTCTCCAGTGACACCTACGGCACGGGGACCAAAAAAGATGCCCCAGCCGCTTCGTCTCGCGAACGTGACGCGCCGCCTTCTTGAAGCTCCGGCGTCACTTCTTCAGTTGACGGACGTCGTCTTCCAAATACTTAAATTTCTTATAAATCTTCTCCAATATTGAGTCATCAGTCTTTTTGTCTAACTCGGACATCGTCGCCAGATACAACCAAACAACTTTGAAAATTCTGAAAATTCTGAAAAGCAACTATGCACTGACTGTATCTCCTCCGTGTACATCGAGCACGAAAAACGTTATGAGGGTCTACGCAGCGGAACGGCGGAACAGTGGTCACAGTGCTAGCGTTCCGCTGTTTCAACTCTAAACATTCGTGACCTCTTGCGGGAGTGGACGATACTACATAGTAATCTCGAAGAACGAGACGAAAATATAATGCATGTTTCTCCTGACTGCGTTGAACTAACGTGATTCCGTCCCTGAAAAGCGGCAGGCAACTTGTCGATATCCGACGGCGAGCAGTGGACATGCGCAGCGGGCAAGACATACGAGCCAACACTCCCTAGGGCATCCTGCCTCCTATTTTTGCCCGCTTTGAGGTTTGCAGCGCGAGCGCCGCGAAAGCTTCCTCTATGAGGAAGCCAAAATCAATCACAATACTTCCTCGTAGAAGTTGCCTTGTAAAGAACAAGATTTAATGAGGAAGCAATGTGCAAGGTTCTACTTTGCATCCTTTTTTTTTATTGTACCTACTGTAACTATTGCGGGTTTTTTCCTTGACGAAGGTTTGAGGGTAGGTTCCTCTATAATTGACCGAAAACTACACTAAGTTAAGGAATTAATTGTGGATGAACAACAAGACGTAATAAGGTGGTTTTTTTAAATCTTTATTTATGCTTCAATTGTAATAAAAATGTTTTTTTTTTTTTTTTTCAATTTATACGACATTGCGTCCAAGATGGCGGCTGATACATGAAGTGCCCTCTGGTTCCATGCAAAACTGCGTGCATTCCTCACTCGTCAATTTTCAATCTAGAATCATGAAACAAGTTTCATTTTAAAACTGAATAAATACAAAATGGAATGAACCTAAGAAATCCAAAAAATATTGAAAAATGACAAAATGGCGGACATGTGAACTTGAAAGTTCGTTTTTTGGAGGTTTTTTTTTTCACTCACATGTCCGCCATTTTGTTATATTTCAATATTTTTTCGATTTCTTAGGTCCATTCTATTCTGCATTTATTCAGTTTTAAAATGAAACTTGTTTCATGATTCTAGATTGAAAATCGACGCGTGAGGGTTGCACGCAGTTTTGCATGGAACCGGAGAGCACTTCATTTATCAGCTGCCATCTTGGACGCCATTTTGGAAAAAAAAACATTTTTTAATTACAATTGAAGCATAAATAAAGATTTTTTTAAAAACCAGCTTATTACGTCTTGTTGTTCATCCACAATTAATTCCTTAACTTAGTGTAATTTGTACGTCAATTATAGAGGAACCTCCCCTTAATGATTCTAATTAAAGCTTATTGTCGAGCATTGACCCGGCAAGGTGACAAAAAGAAAAATAACTCCTCGAGATGAGAGATTGTGGACCGATAGGATTCGTGTTCTGGACTCAATAGTTTCTAGGTATTTTAGGTGAGGGGGAATAACCTCAGTAATCCTTATGCCATTAAGCTAGGACATACTCAGCATTGGTCTAGGATAGGGTGAATGACTGTAGGTGTTCCGGCAAAGCGTCGATCTTTTCGTTCTCGCTACATTTAAATGTATCCGTTATTTCTATCTTTGCGAAGCTACCGAATTTCTTAACTTGATGTCAACACTCACATACATACACATACACATACACTCAACCACTCCAACACTTGTAAACACACTCCGTGCTCTCGTTGCCTAAACGGTCTCGCGACCTTCTGGGCAGTACGCCTCTAATCGTTCGGTAGCTCGCACTGTTGTTGTCTCTAAAATACATCTACAGTATCAGTTTAACGACTCATCTCTTTTCTCAGAAACCTCTCAAATTCCTAGTTATCCCGATTTGACCGCAGACTCTCCTTGATACCTCGATATTTCTGGTCCTTCGAGCCGGATCTGTGGTAGGATCGGTACTAGTGGAAAATCAGTGATAAAATATTTCACGAAATCGAAAAAGACAGTTCTTGTGAAAGTACGGTTTAACGGCTCGCGCTTGAAGACCGCGTATTCGAACGATCTTCTCTCATCTCGTTCTTCTCGCCATTCTCGTCTTCTCGGTGCGTGAGTGCTTCAAAATTTATTGCAACAGTGAATACTCCCAGCTTAGGTCCGCACATATCTCTATCGTGCGCATCGCGTCTCCTATATTCGAAAATTAACAAACGGTCGAACGTGCGTGCACTATAGTGTATTCGCCGACTCTCAGAATCTCGCGCGCGCTCGGTACTGTTCTCGAAGTGTACAGTGCCGTCTCTCTTTCGGACTCCCGCGCGTCGTGCATCGCTGTGGCGAGTGTATAGCGCGATCTCATTCTCTCTCTCATTTCCTCTCTCTCGTTTCTTTTCTGTATTTCTCGAAAAAGTTCACGTACAGAGTATTTTATAAATCATGTCGGAAACAACAGAATCTATTGTGGAACATCAACAAGAACTTTTGGGTTTCATTAGCCGGGCTCTAAGCAACGTTGGAAAATTAGGAGTGAAAAAACGGACAGCAAGAAATGTGCAAACGCGAATAGATGCTCTCGATGCGAATTGGACTAAGTTCGTAACGTATCACGATAAACTCAGCTGCCTTAAAGCCGCTCAAAAAAAGGAGTTACTATATTTTTCAAAAAATATGCATAGTGAGTGCGAAGAGACATATGTTGACGTCAAGGCCGAGATGCTCGAGTATTTCGATGAGTTGCAAGAAACGCATCAAGACGGTAACGATGGCGCGAACACCACTCTCAGCGAGCGTCGCGGTCCTGGTCCGCGTCAACTACCACGCATCAGCCTTCCGCACTTCTCAGGGTCATACAGTGCCTGGACACATTTTCGCGATTTGTTTACATCGATGATTCGGTTTAATACAGAGCTTACCAGCGTCGAGAAGCTACAATATCTCAACATGAGTTTGACAGGTGAGGCAGCTCAGCTGTTGAAAAATATGTCTATAACAGGAGAGAATTTCGACCGCGCATGGACAGCTCTCGTATCTCGATACGAAAACAAGCGTGTTCTTCTCGAAACCCATCTCACCTCTTTAGTATCTGCTCGACAAGTTCCTCATGAATCTGCGAACGAGCTCAAACGACTTCTCGGTGATGTAAAAGAAGCTATCCTTGCCCTCGAAGCTATCGACACAAAAGAAATATTGTGGAATAGTATTCTCGTCTATATGACAACTCGGAAACTCGATCCCGACTCGCTTAAGGATTGGGAGAAAAATCTTGGGAACCAGGTGGAGCCACCCTCATTCGCGGACCTCGAAAATGTCCTGCTCGGACGTACGCGTGCACTTGAAGCATTCGAACGAGTTTCGATCTCGAAAAAACCTCGCCCAGCTTTACCAGGTCCTCAGAAATCGCAATCTTCAGTAAAATCGCATCAAGCAAGTGTGAGTACAACCGCGGAAAATACAACGGCCCCTCCCTCCAGTTCTACACTGTTATCATGCGCTCTATGCAACGCAACACACTATATTTCGTCTTGCCCGGATTATCGCAAGAAAACTCCGGAACAACGACGAGAAATAGTAACACAAAAGAATCTGTGTTTCAACTGCCTTGGACCACATCAAATTCGCAACTGCCGAATGTCAAAAAGGTGTCAACAGTGCGGTCAGCCTCATCACACCTCTATACATCGACCTAGTGGCACATCGAGTGTCTCGCACGTTGCTCCACCGACGCAAGCAGCCGAACCGCTCTCAGCACCGAATACTGCAGCCGCGCTCGCGCCTCCGCGTCGCGATCCCAGACAAGGTGGAAGTACAGCAACATCTCATGTCGCCGCGACAGTTGTTGGTAAGTATACGCCGGTTTTTCTCGCTACTGCGCTTGTTAACGTGGTCTCGTGCTACGGTGAAATAATCGAAATTCGTGCTCTCCTAGATCAAGGTTCAGAGGTCTCGTTTGTTACCGAATCTCTCGCGCAAAGGCTTAATCTTGCGCGTCGACATGTATCTCTGCCGATCAACGGGATCGGTGGAAATCGCTCCAGTATTGCTCGTCAGCTATGGTTCTCACGATACATTCGCGCTCGAATTCAAACTTCTCGTGTTCGGTTGATTCGTACGTGTTAGCCAAACTCACCTCGTACTTGCCGCCGATACGTGTCGTCGCGAGTGCGTGGCCACACTTAGAAAATCTCTCTCTTGCTGACCCTGAATTTTCGTCAGCAAGATCAATCGATCTTGTGCTTGGTGTAGAAATCTACAGTCGAATTCCGAAGACGGACTTTGGAAAGGACCCCTCGATACTCCGGTCGCGCAAAACTCTGCTCTCGGATGGATCATCTCCGGTCCCGGGACTGTCGAGCTCGCGCGATAGCGATCCCTCGGTTTCAGGATTGCAGTGCTCGGTCGATCACGAGCTACTCGGTCTTATGCTGCGATTCTGGAGTCAAGAGGAAACTTCGTCTGCTCTAACAAATACGCACTCGGTCGACGAAGCTCAATGTGAAGAGCAGTTCGCATCGACATACTCTCGGACAGAGGAAGGACGCCACATTGTCAGACTACCTTTCAAGGGTCTTCCAATCAACCTTGGCGATTCGTATGGGCCTGCATTTCGAATGCTCGCACGCCAAGAAAAAAGGTTTGCCAACGACAGTTCTGTCAAAAAATCTTACGCCGATATCCTCAGCGACTATGAAGCTCTCGGTTACATGACTCTCGCTACAGGAAATCCTCCCCCATCTCAACAGATTTTTTATCTTCCTCATCACGCTGTTGTACGCGAGAGCAGCACTACTACCAAACTTCGAGTAGTATTCAACAGCTCTCAACGCTCAAATTTCGGTATTGCGATTAACGATCTTCTCCACGCGGGACCGAAAATTCAAACAGATCTCGCTGATGTAATTACACGCTGGCGAGATGATCCAGCAGTCGTACTTTGCATCGGAAATTCAACAACTCAGCGAGAAGAAGCAGCTTTCGCGCTCAAGCCAACTCGTTCGACTTGCTCCATTCGTTGACGCTCACGGATTCCTCCGCGTCGACGGAAGACTCAAAAATTCGCTGCTCGACTACGACGAAAAACATCCGCTAATACTGCCGCGTGACTCCCCGCTCACGACTCTCGTTATCGACCACGCCCATCGAAGAACTCTTTATGGTGGAACCCAAGTGATGCTCGTAACTTTACGCAGGCAGTACTGGATTCTCGGCGGTCGTGTTTCGATTCGCGATTTTTTTATCGCTGCATCCAGGGCGTTCGCTATCAAGCTACTACTGGACTTCAGCTTATGGGACAATGACCGCAATCTCGATATCGTCGCGCTCGTCCGTTCCTCCACTCCGGAGTGGATTACGCAGGACCGATCTCCATCTCTACTTTCCGCGGACGGGGTGCAAAAAGTTTCAAGGGGTACATCGTCGTCTTCGTCTGCCTCTCCTCGTCGGCAGTACACCTAGAGCTTGTAAGTGATTATTCAACAGAAGGATTTATCGCAGCGTTCAAACGTTTCACAGGCCGAAGAGGTAACTGTACTACTCTCGCAAGTGACTGCGGAACGAATTTCATAGGAGCCGATCGTGAACTACGAAAACTCTTTCAAGCTTCGTCTCGAGAATTCTTAGCTCTCGCAAGCCTACTCGCTAACGACGGAACTCAGTGGAAGTTCAATCCTCCATCTGTTCCACACTTCGGTGGAAAATGGGAAGTGGCTGTAAAATCAGTCAAATTCCACCTCAAACGCGTTATCGGAGACACTCTTCTGACGTTCGAAGAGTATTCAACTCTTCTCG
Source organism: Clistopyga incitator (assembly GCA_947507545.1). NCBI lineage: Eukaryota > Metazoa > Arthropoda > Insecta > Hymenoptera > Ichneumonidae > Clistopyga > Clistopyga incitator. The sequence continues at coordinate 7,745,161 of OX382172.1, read as the reverse complement.
TTCAAATCGGAGCTGTTCTGAATTCTCGACCGCTCCGTCCGCTCTCGGACGACCCTTCGGATTTGACTGCGCTCACGCCAGGTTATTTTCTCATCGGCAACGCCCTCACGACTGTACCAGAGCCATCGCTCACCGAATTGCCAAAATCTCGACTATCTCGCTGGCAACTGCTTAGACAAATACTCGACCATTTTTGGAACCGATGGTCCTCTGAATACCTTCAGAAGCTTCAAACTCTCTCGAAGTGGCAGCAACAGCGAGAATCTATCAAAATCGATTCTCTCGTGCTAGTGAAAGACGAACGGTGTCCTCCATCAAAATGGGCTCTCGCGCGCGTTATCGACGTTCATCCGGGCGATGACGGTCTCGTTCGCGTAGCAACAGTCAAGACACAATCGTCTACGTTTAAACGGCCGATTGTGAAGCTGTGCCTGTTACCGGTCTCATCGCAGAAGAAAGAAGAAGACATCTCCGATTCTAAGATCAACGTTTCAACCAATTGATTGACAATCCCGGCGCGATTGCCAAGGCGGGCGGAATGTTCCGGCAACGCGTCGATCTTCTCGTTCTCGCTACATTTAAATGTATCCGTTATTTCTATCTTTGCGAAGCTACCGAATTTCTTACCTTGATGTCAACACTCACATACATACACATACACATATACTCAACCACTCCAACACTTGTAAACACACGCCGTGCCCTCGTAGCCTAAACGGTCTCGCGACCTTCTCGGCAGTACGCCTCTAATCGCTCGGTAGCTCGCACTGTTATTGTCTCTAAAATACATCTACAGTATCAGTTTAATGAGTCATCTCTTTTCTCAGAAACCTCTCAAATTCCTAGTTATCCCGATCTGACCGCAGACTCTCCTTGATACCTCGACATTAGGAAATATTGAGAATGGTTCTCCGGGGACAACGTACTACTTTTATTTCTAAAAGATATTTCTTTTCTTTTTATATAATTGAAACGCTAAAATTATTGTTAGAATTCACGAAAAGCGTGATCTCTAACAATAATGATAATAAATGCGAAATGATTAACAAAGGTTTGAAGTTAAAGGTCGTGTACAGAGCTGGTGACTGTACACGGAGCATGCATAGCTCATCGCCAAGTGAAGTTATAGAGCGTACTAATCAACTCCTAGGGATTGCTGAGTTGAAGAAAGGGCAAGTTATAGTTCCTCAGAGAAGTACACCTATATGGTGAAACATCTTCATCATGGGATAAAAGTTTAGTCTGAGATTATTGTGTGGCCTCTTGCTAGAGTTTATTGTTAACTGTTAATAAAAAAAGGGAGCTATCGTTTGAGGCAAATGTAAGAATTAAAATAATAAAGAAAGGAGTTTAATTAGCTTTGGATGCAATTACAAATAAAAGGAAATAGAGGATCTAGTGAGTTGGGCTATCTTCAGGAGTTCTACTAAGAAACTTGATTCTATATTTGATGTCTTATTATAAGTTGCCGAGAGTCTGGGCTCAAATTACAGATAGAAAAATTCTGAAGATTGGTTCTCGAACCGCGTGTGTTGGGCTATCACCAGTAGTTCCTATAGGAAACGCCGACTCGAGACGAAATTCTGGGAATTCACTATTGTAAGAGTAATTGCTAAATTGGATTATCTGCTGTCTAATAGGAATTAGCCCTTTTTTTTGTTTATTCGGTAGACTCAGTAGTCACTGATGCTCGTGAATTCCCGAAAAATAGAGAGAGAGCCAAATGTTCTGGGTCGCTGACACCAGTACCGACAACAGAGATATTCTACAGTTCAAAACTCAAAGTCTTGACTGTGTACTGTCGCTGAGTTAAAGTACGCTTGCCTCTGTGAGCGCGTTACGTGGAGCCGCGCCAGACCAAAGTTTGAGAGTGTAAACACTCTCGTTTTTTTCTTGCTCCTCGCCGCGGAGACGAACTCGATGTCTGTCCCTCGAATCGTCAGGTCTACTACGGACGGTATAGCTATAGCTATCCTCAAAAGATCGAAAGCAAGAGATTGCGCTCGTAGCTAAGCTTTTGACTTTTGATTATTTATTTTATTCGGTTTATTTCTTTAATTTGATTGTGATAGAGACGCGGTATCGTGGTCAACTACAATATTAATTATTTTCGACGACAGATGAGCGAGCCAATGAAATATTGGAGCTATCTGCTAGTAGTCAAATTAAATTACTCTCTCGAGGAATAAAAATAATCTTGTTTTTGAGATTGCTCTCTTTGCCGCAGCGCACAGTGGTCCGAGATCCCGAAAAAGCGGACATAATTCTGAATATGGGTAAAAATCTGTACTCGAGGGTTTTTGGGGTCGCTGATTACGAATCCGAAGTTAAAAAACTCAAAAATAAAATGGCAGACCCAAAACGAAAACAAATTTCTTTAAAAACACATTGAATCCGGGTCAAAATCTGTACCCGGGGGTTTTTGGGATCGCTGATTACGAATCCGAAGTCAAAAAACTCAAAAACAAAATGGCGGACCCAAAACGAAAACAAATTTCTGTTGTGCCCGAAATTGAGACGAGTGATCAAATCGTCTTGTTTCCGGCTGTTTTATAAATAGTATTTGGGATCGGACCGATTGAAGAACTGGAGTTCACGCGATTCTCGAAAGTAATACAATGTTTTATTGGTTAAAATAGGATACAATTAGTTTCTTAAGTCGTAATTACGCTAATTACGATTGCAACGAGTCCAGCCTGACTAAATCGAGAGCCGATTTAGTCCGTTCGACCCGCAATTGCTGGGTCAGCATAATTGAATGCCGATTCAGCTTCGAGTGCATTGACACCTTGCGTGCTCGAAGCTGGTGGCGAAAATGATTAATACTTGAATTATTTTCGCAACGGCAATGAATTCCAACGATTTATTTGTAGCACATAATATAAAATACCAAACTAGGAGCGAGCGTTGCTAAGACGATGTTTAAATGTTTGTTTATTAAAAAAAGAAAGCAACGAGAAGTTAGTGAGTTGGTTCGGACGTTTCAAGCAAGACGGACGTAAATTAATAAACGATTATGATTTAATTAAAAACGAGTCTGAGTATTAATTGATAAAACTGACAAGATATTATCTAAGAGTACGACAATTATCAGAAGTGGGATTATAAATCCAAAAGCTGTGAGTGTTCGCGTAGATGAATCCGGAATTCATTGGCTTGAGAAGCAGCGTGAGTGATTTGGAAAAAGAAAATTGACACGAATCCGGGATTCGTCGTCTAATCCAAGATACACGCTGGACGTAAACGCAGAAAACACGTCACAGAAAAAGAAGCGAGGACGGCCAAAGAAAATTCAAGTGGACACTCTGATTAATACGCCAGATCAAAGAATAGAAGAAACTATGCACGAAACTCCAGTACAATCGACATCGGGTCTGCAAAATAATGTGCGGAGAGGGGAAGATCGACGAGATCAAGAGGACGATACTGCGTTAATGAATCTCGGAAGTCAGAGGTTACAACGCACCCCGATTCCTACGATCTCCGGACAAGAAGAAGCAAATGCTACGGGAGATGAAGCAAATCGACAAGGAATGACGAACAATGTACAGTTATTGGATCTGGAGCCAAATTTTCCAGAGTTCGATCGACTGAGCCTGCTGAATCAGACAACATCTCGATCCCGAAGCTTTATGGATTTATCGAACGTTTTGCCGAGCTTTGATCCAGTCGACAATAACGCCGATGTCAACCAATGGATAGAGAAAATCGAAGAGTACGCATATATGTATCGTTGGGACGATTTAGCGACGAGACATTATGCATTGTCCTAGTTACAAGGAGTCGCGAGAAGATGGGAGGATAGCTTGGAGAGAGCAAATAGATCGTGGGACGATTGGAAGCGGCTTCTCAAGCAGACCTTTTTATCGGAAGATTCGGGAATTGGAGTAACTCTCGACGCGCAAAATTATAAACGGCGCTCCAATCAAAATATTACGGAATATTTTTATGAGAAACTGACGAAGTGCAATAAGGCGCGAATGGGCAAGAGAGAGACCATCGAGTGGATAGTCGACGGACTGGACGATCACCAATACAGAGCATATCTGGGGCCTCTGTCACGGTATCATGAACCAAGCGATCTACTTCCGGATTTGAAAAGTGGCAGCAACTTCATAAGGAGCAGTAACGTACGAACAACTCCAAGGCCGACATCCGCGAAGAAGGATGTCCAGTGCTTCAAGTGTCAGCGCATGCGACACACGGCGAAATTTTGTCAAAGAAACAACGGCGAGAAGACGGAGAAGACATCATCCGTTGCGGTAGCGAAAGAAAATAGGGTAGTTACGTGTTTTAAATGCGGCGAACCAGAGCATTACGCGCGTAACTGTAGTTCTAGCGAAAAGAAAGAAGGACGCGGTAAGAGTAACGACCGAGAGAAAGTATTGCATATCAAAGTAAATTCTCACGCGAAATTTTTGAAGACTGCGTTGATCGGGAATAAAGAGATTCGATGCTACATTGATTTAGGTAGCAGCGCGACAGTCATTCGTAAAGAAACCGCGGATAATTTGGGGTTGTCTTATTACGAAGGTAAGATTGAACCTTTAACTGGTTACGGGGGCGGAGAGGTTACGCCGATCGGGATTATGACTGTGGATATCGAAATAGAGGGAGTAGTAGTAAAATGCGATGTGTACGTCGTGCCGAACGACTCGCAAATAGTTCCTCTATTGATTGGGCATTCGTACACTGAACATCCACACGTGCATATTTTGAATACTTACGGTTCTTTGCATATCTCGAATGATATCCGTGAATTTTGTCAAATCGAGGTGACAAAACAAAACAAGACGAAGCTCGTATCCGTAGAAAACGTGACGATTCCCAGAAATTTTTTAGGTTGCATTACGGTCATGGGCGATATTCAGGAAAACGAGTTGTATGTCGAGGGTCGTATTCTGGAAGGGGGAAACGCATTACCCAGATGCATTATTAGCACAAACGAAAACGGAGAATCTGTAATTCCGATAATGAATATTAGTGGTCAAGAAATAAAAGTTAAAAAGGGAGAAACTGTTTCGCGCGGCGAAATTTGCGAGGAGAGAGAGTACTCGCAGGAACTCAATGCGGATGAAATAACGAAAGACGAGATTGACTCTGATCTGAACCGTTGTCGAGTAATTAATCTCGGCCTTCGAGAGAGTGCGGCTCGCATAGCATATAGGCAAATCTTCGCCGACCGTGCCTTGGGAGCGGATTGCCCCGATTGCCTTATCAGAGGCGTCTGTGGTTACTGAGAATTGCCGGTCGAAGTCGGGGTATTGCAGTACGGGCGCCGTGGTTAATGCCGTCTTCAATTCTTCGAACGCGGCGTCGCATACTGCAGTCCACTCGAACTTCGTCCCCTTTTTTAATAAGCCGGTTAGCGGTTTTGCTACTTTCGAACAATTCCGAATAAATTTTTGATAGTAGCCAGCTAATCCGAGGAATGATTGCACCTGTTTTACGGTTGTTGGTGCGGGAAAATTTTTTACGGCGACGAGTTTCTCCGGATCTGCTCTTACTCTCTCTTCCGAAATGATGTGTCCTAAGTACTGCGTTTCTTTCCGTAGGAATTGACATTTCCCAGGTTGTACGGACAGCTTGGCCTCGTTCAATCGTTGGAACACTTTCTCCAACCTGTCGTTATGCTCTCGCAGCGTTTTACCGTAGACGACTTTATCGTCGAGGTATACGTAACACTTTACTCCTTATATGCCGGCCAGTACGGAGTTCATTAACCTCTGAAACGTGGGAGGAGCATTTTTTAATCCGAAAGGCATTCGGTTGTATTCGAAATTTCCTTGAGGGGTCGAGAATACTGTTTTTTCCTTGTCTTCTTCCGCCATCGGGATTTGATGAAATCCAGATGCGAGATCGAGAGTTGAAAAATATTGGGCTTTTCCCAGCTGGTCCAATATCTCGGTGATGTTAGGCAGTGGGTAGGAGTCCCCTATGGTGGCTTCGTTTAATTTCCGGAAGTCCACCACCACTCGATGTCGCCCTCGCCCTTGGATTCCCCTTCTTGGTCCATGTACGTGGCTTCCACCGAACGAGGTTCCTCTTCTCACGTTGATGCCGAACTCCCTTACTAAACTTTCTGCTATGCGGGCGTCTTCCGTGCCGGGGGTTCCGCCCGTCGGCGAAATCTTTTTAAGGGCGCGTTGCGTCCTCACGGTGATATCGCCTACCGCTTCTTCTAGGCCGGTGGTGATATCTACGCCATCGGCTTGTATTGTGGTGTCCACGGAGCTCGCTCTCCGCCGCTGACGATTTTGGTCTTCTCGCGGCATGTGATGCGATGACTCAGCAACGGTTAAATTTAATTTTTATCGCGAATAGGGCAGTTTTTAATTTTTGTTATTTTCCCTTACCCGAAAGGTGTTTTAATTATATATAGATAAAATTCTTTTAGTTATGATGGACAGTGATTGGTGTTAGCCTGGCCTCCTGCCTTTCGCGAATTAATACCGGAAATCGTTGCAAGTTTGTAGCAACTTGCAAGAATTTGCGGGTATCGATTTTTTTTTAACGAGAGATCTGGGTTCGCGGGCTCAGTCCTACGGATTTAATGCCTTAATCTCTACAAATTGTTTAACCCGTTTTTCTGGCTCGGACTAATAGGCTCATGCAGAAATAAAAATTTTTTGGCAACCGCCACTTACAGTTTCCAGATCCCTTCCATGGCGCAGCTGGACTTCGAGGTTGTCGTCTCCGTTGCCGTGATGACCTTGACATTGTTCCTCGACTGCGGTGTCGTGTTGACCTTGCTGGTTAATGAGTACGCCCTTCCCGGCGTAGTCGATCCTTGGTAGGACGTTCGTCCCTGTTGACTGGACGTTCGTCCTTCGGTTGGCTGGACGTTCGTCCTTCGGTTGGCTCCTCGTCAGTAGTACCTGACCGACGTCTTCTTTAACGATTCACGACTGCATGTGAATCGCACCAAGTCGTTTACCCCAACGATTTGGAGTCGAGTTTGACTCTGGGTTTTTCCTTGTATACCTCACTTTTCGGGGTTCGCTTACGGTGTATCCCACCGCTGCCACCAAAATGTTGTGCCCGAAATTGAGACGAGTGATCAAATCGTCTTGTTTCCGGCTGTTTTATAAATAGTATTTGGGATTGCAACGAGTCCAACCGATCGTTACTCCGATTTTCTAAAGACTGACTAAATCGAGAGCCGATTTAGTCCGTTCGACCCGCAATTGCTGGGTCAACATAATTGAATGCCGATTCAGCTTCGAGTGCATTGACACCTTGCGTGCTTGAAGCTGGTGGCGAAAATGATTACTGCTGGAATTATTTTCGCAACGGCAATGAATTCCAACGATTTATTAATTTAAATTTTAACACGAAAAATCTGGGATACTACATTTCTTTAAAAACACATTGAATCCGGGTGAAAATCTGTACTCGGAGGGTTTTTGGGGTCGCTAATTACGAATCTGGAGTCAAAATTTCGAAAAACTAAATTGTGGAGTCAATATGGACGGCTACTTATTTGAGAGTCGATTTGATTTGCACGGAAATCATTTTTTAGTAACCTCAAGGCTGCTGATGATAAATATGAAGTCAAACTCTAAAAATCATGATTGCCAATAAATTGAATAGAACATTTTTCGGATACTTCACATGTGAAGGGTCGGGAAGGAGAGGTTTGGAATGAAATAATGAATCCCTATCATGATGATAATGAAAATTTATTCCGATAAAATTTTACAATGTCTATGGCCTTACTCGGTATCTGATGCATACAGTGGAACATCATTGTCATCTTCAGATTCATCGCTTTTATCGCTATCAATCGAAGAAATCTCATTTGATTCCTCAACTGAAGGTATTCCAATAGTTCCATTTTCCGTCCTATTCACTTGTTTCCACCTTTTCATGAATTCGGACACTAATGTTTTTAGGGCATTCTTTTGATCTGGCGGCAAAATATATGAATGCTCCTGTTTTTTTAAACCTGTGCCTCAATCATTCCAGCGAGCACGTTGATGTCTCGATTTAATACCGGTTTCACGATTTCGAAGATTTCCCTCTTCGTGAAAAAAATTTCTTTGGTGTCATCCGAAAGATCAGCTAAAATTCACAAATATGATTATTTAACATAATTATTATTTGAGGTAATAGAAAGTAATAGTAGAAGCTGACGCAGTGTCAGGGCCTACTGGAGCTGGGCTGACTCAAGGGAAAGGACCGTGCTAGTCAGTGCAGTACTGAGATGCACGGGTGAGGCTGGGCTATGGTCAGAGGTACGTGTAAGAGCCAGGCGCTGTGCTGGAGCTTACGCGTTGGATAATTAGGATATTTCCAGGAAGAAAGATAGGTTGTGAGTGAAGTGTCAACTGTCGCGCGAGGCCTCCTTATATATCGGAGTCCCCACTAAATCTGGTCGCCCGCGTGTGGGGAGTAGACGACAGCGGTGTAGCTGTGCGTGCTCACGTGTGCGTGTCCGAATGTTTTCCCGGCGTGCTCTTCGTCGGGGTAGTGATCATTTCGTTCCACCATATTGTGACTACCGCGGTAAGAATGATGGTGGAAATAACCAAAATAATGGTGGCCAAGACGGCGGGCTCCCATTAGGGGGAAATCTGTGCGGAAACGGTGATTCGGTAGTAGTTTCATGGTGTGCAGAATCCGATAGGGTACCAAGTGGGGAACTATGCAAACGATATAACTCAAAGTAATTAACTCATTGTAAGCTGAATTTGATCTATACTGCAATAAAATTGGAGGTTACTCGTCTCTTTTACCAACATATTATTGAATACGTTGTTCTTATTTTGTCGCATTTGATAAAGTAGTTAATAATACTCATAATCTCTCGCTCGGTTTCGTCCGGTAATTTCTGAACTACCGTAACATGATGTGCTACATGATTTTATTGTCCTCTCTGTCTTCATTGTGACAGACGATTTCTCACTTGCACTTATAACCACTCTTTGTTTTATAGCACATCACCTTAACTAGTAAGACCGTCGAAGCACACCGATCGCTCAACCACCATTGACGATTTCTGCTTTCTCATCGAAGAAGTTTTGTAAAAAGCAAAAAATTACGAGGGAACGCATTTCTACCTTGCATCCTTGCTTTAAAGACAGTAAAAAAACCTTATATTTAGCGAAATTTTAGGGCCCGCGGAAAATACGTCGAATATACCAAACATCGAAATCAATTGGTCGAATAACAATTCGTCAAATAGCTTAATAGTTTAAATTTGTGCATCTTTCCCATACAGTACCTTAACTTTAAAATTGGCTATTTTGCTTCCTCGTAAGAAAATCTTTATTTTCGTGAACATTTTTTCCCAGATTTCCATCTTAGGATGCTGGAAATGCTCTAAAACGTCGAGAAAGATGATTTTCACTAAATGTGTGTACGTATTCGGATTCGTGTTAGCACGATAGTGTACGCAGTTTTCAAGATATCGCTCTGAAGTTTGGTAGACAAATGTAATAAGGTAGAATGAATGAAGTTTTAGCAATTGAAAAATTTTGAACGAAAAGAATTGTGGGACTTGAACTTTTTTGAAATTCGAAAAAACAAAATGAAAATTTGAATGAACAAAAATTTCATAAGAGGAAGTAATGTGATGATTTCAATTGTCGGCTTTGTTTCAAATTGTTATTCTATGAATTGATACTTTATGTATTGGCATGCAATACATCATTATCATTATCCTGTGAATTGTTATTCCATGAGTTGTTTTGGATAATTTTCTGTAAATTACTATTATTGTAAATTGGTGTTTTTTGGTATCTGGTATGACGTTAATCAATGTTTTCATATTTGACCACTGTCGCGATATACCGAGGTTGTCTTTTTTGTTAAGAATTTATGTTTAATCAATTCTTAACGGTTATAAGTTTTGAAGCCTGATGTGGGACTACTTGGTAAGGATAAGGTAACGCACCCCAGACAGAGAAAATGACGATGTTGCTGGAATTCGAAAAGGGTTATTTTCATAAATATGTTTATTATAATTCTTACTAAAATATTTATTATGGTTTGATTATTACAGCCAGAGACGAAGTTACCGAAGCCGTGAGGGCTGTCGTAAACGGAGTAAAACGTAACGATATAACACCCGAAGACATAAATGAGGAGCTCATTACGAAGAGTCTTTACACACTTGACTCACCCGAACCAGATCTTTTGATTCGTAGTTCGGCGGAGGTTCGGTTTAGCGACTTTCTTCTCTGGCAAGTAAGCTGATCAATCACATATTTATTTGAAAAAATTGACCGAAGATAAAATTTTCTAAGTAATAATATTTTTCTTATGCGTTTTTATTTTATTCTTGCAGATAAGTTATGCTTGCGTATACTTCGCCGAACCACTTTGGCCTGAATTTAGCATATGGGATTTGCTCGCCGCAATATTTCACTTCCAAAGGAATTATGACGGTTTACGTGCAATGGCAACTGAACATCGTTCTATACAAGCGATATACAATAATCGTGTTATCGCTTATGTTAATGGTTTAGGGAAACGATTTATGCATGCAATTCTGGCGGCAAGTGCTGGAAGCGCGAAATTGATTGATGTAAATTAAAATATCTCAATATACGTATACTCTAATATAGGCTTCCTTAATCCAGGCCAAATTGTTATCGGCATATTTAAAAATATTTTTTCCTTTCAATATTTTTAAGGGGGGTTACAAAAACCAAACATTTGAATTTATAATTTGTTTTGGATATCGCTTCGGCTACACTCATCAAAAATGTTAAGTGCTAATATGGACTAGAATTTCGATTTTCTTGAGGTTTGTACAATATATTCGTTGTTGACAAGTGACTACTTTAATTATAATAGTAAAACTTGAATGGCATAAAAAATTTCGTAAAACCATATGCAGACTTCCAAAAAAAAATCTTGCTTCGAATTTTCAAATGTTGGTAGTTTTTTCATGACCAAATGAGATACTCGGTATTCAACACGAATATAGTCTGGGCGAAGGCACAACTAATAACAGCAGGTGAACTTTTTGATTAGAAAAGCAAGTGCTGTATGGAGTTAGAACGCCGATTTTAGTCTAATTATATGTCGGCCTTATTCCCAATAATCACTGTGTGTAGGATAGCTGCTTTCCACTAGGGGGAGCCACAAATTTAGAGTTAACGGTTTTTTTTGGCTAGGCACTTTTGTTCTAGTCTAGTGGTCGTCCACTATCTTACCTTCATATTGTTCTTCGTTCTTGATATAGCCATATTGACATACTTAATAAATTAAAAGAGGGTCAAAGAGTTTTTTTCGCATCAACGATAGACCAACAGAAGAAGAAAGCCGATTTAGGACATTTTGAACGATTCCTGAAGAAGAGCCTTATAAGAGTGGGTCATTCTGTGATTAACCTGGCCGGATGACACCGAGAATAAACCGCAGGTAAAATGGCGTCAGGAGAAGACGAGACTGCGTTAAAACATGAGGGTACTTCGTCACATGATGAGGAGAGTGGAAACACTCTTCTTTAGGACAGTACCGGTGAGGCGGACCGTACCGCTCGAGATGTCCAATTATGGACAATCTATTCAGATGTTCGATCATGAATAATCTTCTGACTGGTCACCTGCACCACATAATTTTCTTAATTTTCAGATGCGTACCTTTTTCTACCAAATGGTGACAAAGAAAATCAACTCTCCTGGTAACCCAAAGGAAGAAATTTCCACTGCAACTCAGCTTGACGAAAAGACTTTAAGAATCCTTGGCGAAGGCCCCGTAGGTGCCTCGACGGTTCAAGTCGAAGACTTAATGTTTCTTTCAGAGCTAACTCTTCACTGAAAGAAATAGATGAGATTTCTGTTAAAGTTTTATGAGTATATCGATTCTCACTATGGATTACGGTGATTAAACAGAAAGTTTATTTAAGAACGAAACGGACATGCATGCTGATACAGGAAGAATGAATTGTCAGCTTCTTGCTAAACAAAAGAACAAAAAACAAATAACTAATGGTAGAGCATATCTATTATACTGGTGGCCAAAGAAAAATTGATGTCCAACTGTAGAATTGTCTCAATCGTTAATTTCTTCAATAATTTCAACGGAAATAAAGAGAGCAATTCTGGACAAGTACTCTGGTCGTGGAAATATTCAGCTCGAAGCACCATTGTTGAACCTAGTACCTAGTACTTTTATGTCAACTTTATGACACAGGAAAAGTGCTGATGAAGATTCAATATGGATGATCGAGAACCAGAGTTTCGCATATTCTGCCGAGCGTGCCTAACGCATTTACGGCGATCTTGGAGAAAACCACATCGGATATGTTTCTGTTAGACCTGGATCTGGGCGAGATGACAAGAGATCCGAAAGCAGTCGCAAAGATTAAAAAAAGTTTCGTACCAGAATAGCCAAAAACGGAGCGTCGAATTCTCGAGGCCTCAAAGCATGGAGGCTAGAGGTAAGGACAAAGAAAATGGACGTATATAGAAGCACAGAACCTGTGCTTCTGGTGAAGACAAACTTTCTGCGATACAATCCGCCGCTTGGTGGTGCTTTAGTCGCTTGCCACACCTACAGGTTCGCACACAGGGGAGGGTCTAGCGAATTATATATTAGTACGTGAGTGAGACTCCACCCCTATGTCTATCTTCGTTGCTTCCGTCTCTGTGATGATGATGTGTTCTCGCTCATACTTTGCAAGCAATATTGCTACAATTATAATGTTCGAGACAAGTGAAGCTGTAGCCCGTTTTTGACTGTAAAATTTGTGACGAAATATTAGCATTCGGCTAATGACCATAACAGTAGACGCCGTAACAAATTTAACAATATATATATATATATATTAGCAGAGGTTTTAATCTAATACCTGTTTGAATTTTTTCAAAAAAATATGTACGGTCTGTAAATTTTGTAAAAATAGCGAAATTTTGGTAAATAATTATTCATATGTACGGCTACTCTTATTGTTATTTGGTATTCAACTTGACAATAAAAAAAAAAAAAAGTGATTGCCCGAGAATCGAACTCAAAACCAGAGGAGTCAACGATACAGAACATGCTTTAAGTACCACGGCCATCGCTTTTCTCGTACATGTCTAAGACAAAAACCTTTACAAAAGTTGTGGCACTCATACTTTTGCGGAGAACTTCGGTTCAACGGCTTTTGTTTTTTTATTATTGACATGCGTGTAATTAAAAACGCGTCAGTGCACTAACGCATTCCTGCCATGAGAGTAAAAGACATCGCATCTGTACTTTGGTCTAACATGCAAGTGAGAAAGAAAGCATCAGTACTCCAGTGTACTGTTGCCATGTGAGCGAGTAAGACCGCGACAGTACTCCAGTTTTGGCATAGGAAGGAGAGAGACCGCATCTGTACCCTAGTTGTGACATGAGAGCGAGAGAGACCACGACTGTACTCCACTTTTGGCATAGGAACGAGAGAGAGTACATCGGTACCCCAGTTGTGACATGAGAGCGAGAGAGATCGCGTCTATACTCCACTTCTGGCATGGATACGAGAGAGACCACATCTGTACCCCAGTTCTGACATGAGAGCGAGAAAGAACGCATCAGTACTCCAGTGTATCGCTGGCATGGAAGTGAAAGAGACCGCATCTGTACTCCAGTTCTGACATTGGAGCGAGAGAGAACGCATTAGTACTCCAGTGTATCGCTGGCATGGGAGTGAAAGAGACCGCATCGGTACCCCACTGCATTGGTGCAGTGAGAGCAAGAGGGACTGTATGCTTTCCACGTAAGAGCAAGGAGGAACGATGAAGGGACGGAGTTTCACTTCACTGCTCCTCCTTTGCTCGTGTCTGTGAGCAATACAAACATACAGCGACTGCGGCGCTACTAGCGACTGGAGTACTAACTAACGCTGGTACTTCAGTTTGCGCGCCTCACCAGAAGCATAGGTTCTGTGCTTCTATATCCGTCCAGTTTCTTTGGTAAGGAGTAGAAACGACTATGGGAAATGCGGTTCTCAAACACTCGCGGAATCGTGGAAAATCTTTTCGACGCGGACCGATGTGAAGTGGGCGACAAATCGGTGTGAACCGAAGTAAAGTGAGCGACAAGTCGGTGCGGACCGAACTGACGTTGGCGGGGACTGAAGTTTCTGAACGCAGCCCTGCGGTTTGTTGTTCTCGCTCAATACAGAGATGAGCAGAGAGATCCCCAATGCGGCGATTTTCCTGTTTCCACTTTTGATTTTCAGCGCCCGACGTGCCATCTGCGGAGAGTAATTTGAACGCTCGAGAGAGCTCAGATTACGTTTGCGTCTACCGTGCGGCCATTAGAACCACGCTTTTTCTTTTTTTCGTTTCAGTCATCATACGGTCGTTGGCGTATCAAGTTTTTTGGCGTTTTATTTTATTTTATTTATGCCATGCAAAAATGTGTCTTCTTACCATTCGTTGGTGGGATGATACATTTTTTTTTTGTAAATATGGTGGATAGGTAAAGTATATTCAGGTTTCGAGTATATTACCCCAGAAGTGCACGGTCGTCGTGTGGATACCGTCGTGGCTTCTCAAGCGGACGACCCGGGTTCGCGACTGCAGATGGCACGTCGGGCGCTGAAAATCAAAAGTGGAAACAGGAAAATCGCCGCATTGGGAATCTCTCTGCTCATCTCTGTATTGAGCGGGAACAATAAACCACAGGGCTGCGTTCAGAAACTTCAGTCCCCGCCAACGTCAGTTCGGTCCGCATCGACTTGTCGCTCACTTTACTTCGGTTTACACCGATTTGTCGCCCACTTCACTTCGGTCCGTGTCGAAAAGATTTTCCACGATTCCGCGAGTGTTTGAGAACCGCATTTCCCATAGTCGTTTCTACTCCTTACCTCTAGCCTCCATGCTTGTCCAGTCGCGGAGTCAATGAAGGAGGGGCGATAGGAATTATCAGTCTTTTTAAGTAAAGGTAACCGGGGATTTAGATCCGTTGGTAAACGCTGTTCGCTTACATCCTCAGCTTCTTGACTATTGTTTAGTAGTCAGAAAAACCGCAGGTGTGATTTTTATGAAAACACAACCTAAACTTTATTCAATACATATAGAAAAGAAACAAAGATTAACATAACGATTTTTGTGGTTTCACTGCTGCTAGTCGACTAACCGACGCGAGCGGAGAAGGTATGTCGAATGCAGCTCGGAAACGCTCGAACAATCGCGAAAGAGTGCGAGTTCGAGAAGTCTCGACCACGGTCTTACATACAGGTAGAGATGCACAATGACCGTCATTTTTCGTTCGCGTCAATTGTCACAAAAATGACCGACAAATGACCGTCATACTGTAATGTTTCGATTCTATATTGTGCAATGACCGTCAATTTCTTTGACCGTCAGAAATATGGTCAAAACGACTATATAGGTGCACACTGACGGTCATCTTATTTTTTGTCAGAAATTTGATCAGATTTTTTCAAGCAAAGTTAACAACGAGTGATTAGTTTTTAATAATGATATTGAAATCATTCCACTATTATGTACCAGCCACTGATCCAATAATATTGTTTACATTTCTTACAATGAAAAATCCATGAGAAAGGTTGAATAATCCCAATTTTATTCACCTCAATAAAACTTCGACATTATGCTATTCTTTTGTGATAGAAACTGGCTGTAGAGGTTATGCTGGGTTCTAAAACAAAAAAATGAGCGAACACCAATACAGCATGAACAATAGATCCTCTCACTCTATCTTGCATTAACAAATTTATTGTATCCCAACAAAATTATAAAAAGATATTACTTATTGTGTGCCCGAAATAGGGACGAGTGATCAAGTCGTCTCGTTTCCGGCTGATTTATAGATATTATTTGGGAACGGTCCAATTAAAGAACTGGAGTTCACGCGATTCCCGAAAGTGATTCAGTATTTTATTGATAGGAATATGTAGAATAGTCGTAATATGGATATTACGAGTTACAGTGGGTTTTCTTAAGTGATAGTTAAGCTAATCACGATCTTGCCACGAGCCCAACCGATCGTTTCTCTGATTCTTTAAAGACTGACTAAATCGAGAGCCGATTTAGTCCGTTCGACCCGCAATTGCTGGGTCAGCATAGTTCATGCCGATTCAGCTTCGAGTCGAAGTGCATAGACACCGTGAGTGCTCGAAGCTGGTGGCGAAAATAATTATTGTTGGAATTATTTTCGCGACGGCAATGAAATCCAACGATTTGATTAAGTTAATTTTTTATACAGAAAATCTGGGATACTACATTACCAAGTGAAAAGAACGATCGCTGAAGTGCAGGGAAATACAAAATGGTTGTTCGGCTTTTCGAAATGGCTGCCATGATTTAATTACGATTTCTCCGGAAAACAGTAGGTGGCGGAACTGTTGTCACAAAAGCGTCATTTTTCGGTTTGTCATTTGATCGTCACGTGACGGTCCCATGTCCAAAAAATGTTCGGTCAAAAAATGAGCGTACATCTCTACATACAGGTTTAGAAACTCCGCCGAATTTGCATGGTGGGAGGCGATCGCTTATGGATGTAGTTTTTCTTTCGTGAAGCTGCCACGGCATGGCGCTCCGATCGAGGAATAATACCCATGATGCAATGGAAATACCGGCTAAACAACAAACATAACCACTAATTGAGCCGGAATCGAAATTTGATTATATTTTCGGCAGTTTGCACTCCATACGGGAGTAAATAGTTATTTTATGTGAAAACAAAAGTGAAAAGAGGTTAAAATTACGAAACCGTGCGTCGTTCCTAAGTGCAAGACAGGGTACCCGTCTGAAACTGCCAAGCACTCGGTATTTCGTGTACCGAAAAATTTGGAGCAGCTCCAAAAAAAAAAACTTATTACTATCTATACATACCTATAATTGATACTTACCTTCTTTATTAGACGCGATACCTGAAAAAAAAAAACTTATTACTATTTGTACTTACCTATTATTCATACATATGTTTTTTTTCTGTTCAAATATTAATTTGAATATGCTTAGGAAGAGAGACAGAGAGTGACGATGTATATCTTTCTCTGTTTATTACCTTTCTGCAGCGACTTTCACGACGAAATAACGAATAACTATTGGTATCCGTAAGCAATCGCCCCCCACCACAGGAGTTTCCAGACCTGCATGTAAGACCGTGGTCTTGACCATTCGGGAATACCGGTAATTCGAACGAGGTTTTCAGTGCGCATTCAACAACTATCTTCAGGATTTTCGTTATTAACAGTCGGTAAAGTCTCAAAAAACGCAGGTTTCTTTCTGTGGAAACCGTAATAGTTTCTCCGTTTACTAATATTGAAAAAACAACGTCGGAAGCACGTTTAATTACTTTATGAGGTCCCTCGAGAGGCTGTTCAAGAGATCTTTTTGCGTCGTTCTTAATAAAAACACGAGTACAATCAAACAAATTTTTATGCACAAATGGTTTTCTCTTACTATGGTGGGCGGTAGGTAAGGGTCGTATGTTGCGCATAAGGTTCGTAACCTCTGGACATAAATTTGCTGACTATCATTATCTTCATAATCGACGAGAAATTCTCTATGCCGCCGTGGTTATAATGTCATCCTTAACACTCATTCTTAAACAGAGAAGAATGAGGGGAAGATCTACCCATTCCGATGTTTCATGATACATTATACATGATTTTAGTGACCGATGCCACATCTCTATCTTAGCGTTGGAAGCTGGGTGATACGAAGTTGTTCGGATTCGTTCGCGGCCTACGAACTTGATGAGAGCTTGGAACAACGCAGATTCAAACTGCGAACCTCGATCGGTTGGTATTGTAGCAGGAGCATCATAGCGGGAAATCCAGGAAGCAAAGAAAGCGTTGGCTACCGATTCAGCAGTAATATCATGGAGCCTAGACCACAGGAGGACGAACGCTTATGGCGAGAGCGCAGATTTGTGGTCGACTTAATTGACCCTCGGAAAGGTTGTAAATATCATCACCTGCGGCGCTGTCTTCGCTCTGCACTGGCGTAAAGTGAGGAGGGTGAGCGTCGAGAATCTATTTCAAGTCGATTGTGTAACGTTGTGTTGGAGGCTTTGTATTGTAAAGCACAATGAATTTTCAAACTTCGACGAGTGTAATAAGTATAAGGAATAAAAAATTCGTACTATTGTGCAGCACAAAACTGATTGATAACAAGTTGATGTGACCCTTCCCAGTATTATTTCTGTCCCATCTTTATTGCTTTTATTTCTTAAAATAATATAGTCCAGGGTTATAACACGTGGTGTTGAATTTTATTTTCGGAGCAATTGAGCAGAAGTAGATCCAGCTTTTCATTAACGAACGGGCCTGCTTTGTTCTCGTTATTCAGAATCTTTTCTTTACCCTATTTCTAAAACTACTCAATTCGTCCTTTCAAAAACACAACTCAATTTTCTTTAACTTAAATAATTATACTTTTCACGCGTCCATGAGGTTCTACTCCTTCTTCACTTCCCGTGCGCTCGCACACCCATTCTCTCTCCATCTCCCTATCACTCTTATTAAGCGTCACGCTTGCGCAGTTATCGCTGCTTCGTCGGACATGCGCGTATCACACAACTCTCGCCAGAATTATTTTGTCGCTTACACTCGACCATCCTGACATTAATTTTGAACCCCCAAAATGTTTCAATTTATATTAGTTTTTCGTGTGACACATTTTTTTTATACAACATAATCTTGTAAATATGTCGGTGGTCGTCGTATGCGAACACTTCTCTTCCTCCTATTATCACTAATATCACATTTGTCATTAGAAAATTGTTCTTTTTCAGTCGTTAAATCATTTATTTGAATAGTTTTTGCCTTTTACCTGGCTTCGTCACTTACATAACTATAGTCGTCTTCGAGCATCACAGATTCGTCTTCAGACTCGTCGTTTTCTATTACTTCATTATTCACCGTTGTTTTTATCTACGTTTCTATTTATATAAACATCTTGTCCTCGCCATAATTTTAATTGCGTAACGTGAGCGGTGGTGGGTCTATCTTCTTTTTTACTTCCAACTAATCGGATAATCTCGTAAGTATCTTTAGTCACGCACTGCGTTATCACATACGGACCTCTACGCCGTCTTTGTAGTTTCGTACTTTCACCCGTTGCTACAGGTCTTACGTCGACATAGACCGTATCGCCTACATTGTACTTCACATTCGTTCTTCTCTCCTTATCGTAACGCTCTTTCATTTTCAATTGAGATGCCTCAATACTCTTTCTGATTTCCTGTTGGATATTCAGAGGATTACGATAAGTTTCACATTGCGTCGTGAGTTTTCTTAGTAGTCCATCACCAAATCTCGGCAAGTATCCTAATACACTCTCAAATGGTGTTTTTCCCGTCGCTTGACAAACACTCGCGTTTACATCTCGCTCGATTTCTTTTACCTCGGAATCCCAATTGGTTCGGTTTCCTGCTTCCGTTCGAATTATCATGGCAGGCAAAAGGGTACGATTCATCCTTTCTATCAATCCGTTGGCCTGCGCATATCGACTCGAATTCAATGTATGATGAATTCCATGCCGAGCACAGAATTCCTCAAAAGGTTTGGCTGTATAGCAGGTACCACGATCGCTGATAATTCGTTCTGAAGCACCGAACCGATTTATGAATCCTTCGAGTTTCTTAATGGTGAGTAGAGCACTGGTATTTTGGACTGGTTCAAAGATCACGAATTTTGTGAGAGTGTCAATGATTCCCAAGATAAATTTACTTCCTTTGCTAGACGTAATAAAAGGACCTACGTGATCCACATGGATCACCGAGAATGGGCGTTTCCCCGGAGGAATAGGATGTAACTGACCAAATCTAGGTCCAGTTTCTTTCTTACTTAGAATACACTTGTCACCGATGCGCGAAGTGCAAGCACACAGCTAAAAAATACAAAAAAAATACGTCTAGTCAAATACATTGCTAAGTCCAAAATTCGATTATTTAGATTAATTAACAAATTTGAAAAAAAAACTGGATAATTAAATTATTGTGGATTAAAAAAAATGTAATTGTTTAAAACATATTTACAAGTTAAAATTTCGGTTATTCAATACCATTTTTACACAGTTTACTATTCAAGTAATTAAACTATTTCAAGGTTCCTCTATTCCAACACACCAGTGAGTTCAGTATTCGGTCATTTAGGCAAATTTATAGATTCAAAAGTTCGTTTATTCAAAGCTAGTGTTGAACTAAAATTTTTAATTAAAGATTGCAAACTCGGTTATCCAAAATAAATTGACAAATTCAAATAACGCTATTCTTTGTAATAATCTAATAAATTCAGAAAATTGGTTGCTCTAAGGGATTTAGAGATCGAAAATCCGCTTTCTCTGTAAATAATTTGTGTATCCCAACACGAAATTGTTTGAAATTAATTTATCAACGAAAGAACTATTTATTTAATTTCAATAAATCGATTAATGTAAATTTATTTAATTTCAATAAGTTAATAAACATAAATTTGTTTTTCTCTAATAAATTAACAAACGGAAATTGGTTTTTTCTAATAAATTAATCAATAGCAATTATTTGTTTCCAATAAATCAACAAATAGAAATTGTTTCTTCCGAAAAAAATTTTAAAAAAAAATAAAACAAAAAATGAAATTTTGTCTCCTCTAATACATTAATAAACATAAATTTGTTTATTCCACTAAATTAACAAACGTCAATTTATTCAATCTTATTCCATTAATAATGAGTAAATTTGTTTTTCCAAATTAATTAATAAATTCAAGGATCGAGTATTTGAATAAATCAATAAAACCAACATTTTTACTACTTTTAAAATTGATAAATCCGAAATTTCTTGTCTCAAGCGAAAAATAAAATAAATTGTAAATTCAAACTTTTCAGTAAAAATTTATAAATCTAAAGGTCGATTATTTTTATGAACTCATAAATCTAACATTCGAACATTTTTGTAAAAAAAAATTTACAAATACAGAGCTCGCTATTCTTTTTATGGAATTGAAGCATTTTTAGCCGAAGGTTAATAATTTCACAAGAACAATAAGCCCAGGATTCAATTATCCAACTGGAATAATACCGCAAAATTGTCTATTTATACAATAATAACAAAGCCAAAACGCAATTACTTAAAAATAAACCAACTTAAAACCCAGTCATCCCAATAATTTATTGAAGCCAGAATTCGATGATGTTAGTAATTGTAAAAACTAGACTCTGACTATTGAGCAACATTTATGCAATAATACATAGATTATACACTTTTCCACACATAAAAAGCAAAATACCATTATTTATGTATGAACTTGTGCAAACAGCAAAAATTGAATTAAAGCAATAAATAAATAACAATTACACCAATTATTTAAAATAAAAACATTCCACAAATGGTATATTGATTTAAATTATATATATATATATATATAGATTTAAACAAATTGGTCATATTATTTAAAAGATGAAATAATAATCAGATGAATAAATAAATCAGTAAACAAATTTTGTTATATTCTCCGCATTATTCTTTTTTTTTTAACTTTAAACCAACTTATTTTCCAAATTGTTTATTCTTGCAAAAACACATAAACAAGTATATTGATTTTTTTTTAAATATTTAAAACCCAATTAGCATTGCTCATTAACAATACGTACAAAATAATTTAAATAAAAATAAAAAAATAAAAAAAAGATTTCGACGGTTTCCTGCTGTTTCTTGTTTGTTATACAATTTTGCTCATTTATTTTACCTGTACTATAAACGTCTTATATAATATATAACGCGATACCCACATTTGACGGGAAGAACATCCCTGTCGAACACTTCACACGCGCTTGCGAAAAAGCAAGAAGAATCTTGCCGGAAACGGATCACGCTCGTTTTCTGGAAATGGTACAATTCAAATTATCGGGTAACTCATTAGACCTCGTAGATTCAAAAACATATGTAACGATATCCGCACTTGTTCGCGCCTTTCCTATTTTCCTCGCCGGTTTGAATCTCGCGCTCTCACGGGTTCGTCGTCGCGTCATAGCGCACGCGTGTAGGCGCCCGCGGTCTGTAGGTCCGCGCGCACATCGGGCCCGCGCAGGCGAGCACGTGGGCTTTTTGTTCTCTCGACGCGCGCGGAGAGAGGCAGGTTCACTACACAGTCGATCGACAACGATCCACGAGTAAACACCTCGCGGATTATTCTCCCAAACGTTCGGTCAGCGAAGCGACGATTAATCTCCGATTGCGTTGTAGCTTCTCCCCTTCGCGGTATTTTAATTACTTTCGCAATCTAGTAATTTAGTTCGCGTATTAGCCCGATTTGTGTGTGTGCGTGAATGTGTGCCTCCAGGCGACCTTAGGAAACTGTTGGGGAACGGTGTCCACGTTTGATACGTGACCCGTTCCAGGGCGAGCACAGCAAGCGGCAACACCCGGGTTGCCCGGGCATCACGCGTCTGGTTCCCCAAGACGTTGGGGCGCGCGTGGTGCGGGTCGAGACCATCCTCTGCGCTTCCCGTGACCGGCTTGACCACGCTTCATGGCTCAACGCCGCGTTTAGACGGCTGGTTTGTAACGCCAGTCCGGTATTCGTAAGTACAACGAGATCTCTCGCGATAGGTTGCGGAATGATCATTCCCTAGTGATAGTTATCGTTCGCGTCGCGCCTACAACATTGTCCGCGTTATAAATTCTTTATTACGTAATGTAGTCCATATTTGTCCGACATCTGCCAGTGGATTCACTATATTTCTTAGTTATTATTTGTTCTGTAAAGTAAAGCTATATAAATAAAGAATTCGCTTGTTACGGCTTTTCCCTCTGAACCGTGAGGGTTTTTACGCCGTAACAAGTGTTTGTTATTTTCGCGAAATTTGTATTTTATTTGTAAACCATTCACTCACTCATCCCCACTCATTCCTGAAAACTCACGACCTTATATATATATATTTATTCGCATGATCTAATAAACAGCACTTTTACAAGACCTTAAAGAAAATTTTGGTAACCAAGTAAAACTTCTTGACCTGGAACTAGAATTAAAATCGATATTTCAAAAGCGCGACGAAACGATAAGCGCAGCTCGCGCTAGAACTTTACAAAAACGCGTCATCGGACGATTGAAAGAAGTCTACAACACCGTAGCCCAAGCACCGTACTGTACGGACAGAATTTCGGAAATCCGAAAAGCAGTAGTCAGAGCGTTCATCAGAGGCCTACACGGCCGAATTGGACACCTTTTAATACATCGGCAGCTGGACACCCTCGAAGACGCATTAAAGGAAGCCAAGAGAACCGAACGCGAAATCGGAAGAAGCAATTCGGTACACCGGAATCGTCAAGAATCAGGGGACTCCGATATACCACAAACAGCTAGAGTACGATTCGCCGAAACAAGAAACAAACAACGAAGCAACGTTTTCTGCGACTACCACAAAAGCCGTTCCCACTCAGCTACGGATTGTATAACTGTGCAAAACGTCCAAGAGTATAACCACCGTCCGAACACACAAAGCACCTTCGACAAATACCGCAATAATTCACGTGACCGTTTCCAAAACAACTATCGCAACGATTCTCGAGACAGATACAAAAATAACTATCGCAGCGATTCGCGCAACGGGTATCAAAACAACTATCGTAACGACTCTCGAGACAGATTCCAAAATAATTATAACAACAATTCGCGCGACCGGTATCAAAATAATTATCGCAGCGATTCGCGCGATCAGTATCAAAACAACTACCGCAGCGATTCGCGCGACCGAAATCAAAACAACTACCGAAGCAATTCGCGCGATCAATATCGAAATAACCAGCGCAGCGATTCTCGCGACCGGTTCACAAACAACTACCGGAGCGACTCACGCGACCGGTACCAGAATGATACACGGTACAATCCCCAGAATAGACCATCTCGCGACAGATACGCCGGAGATTCGCGCGACCGGCGCTACGACTCACGAGATAGATTCCAGAGTGGCAGGAATCTTGACGACTCAAGAGACAACAGGTACTTCAACGCCGCCTCAAAGCAACCAAGAGACAACGCTATTGAGGACATCACAAATACAGTAGCAAACATGGATCTAAAAAATTCCACACCAGCCCCGCGGAACAGCGCGACGCGAGGCAGATCTCAAGAGCGCACAATGACGAACTAAAAATTCAAAATCACGCAGTGATAACAATAATCAGGAAAGCAACGATTTCACTGGGACTCATAAAAATGCATAAACCTCCAACTGTAATAATCAAGTCTCGTGATCTTCAAAACAACAGCGCTAAATTTCTCGTAGACACTGGATCGCAAATAAATCTAATGAAGAAAGAAGTCGTCTCAAGCCACGTACAAATGGAAAAGAACATTATCTACGAACTTTCAGGCATCACAGATAGTACGATTTTCAAACTGGGTATCGTCATAATCAGCATCGAAAATCTTTTTGTCGAATTTCATGTGGTCAACAATAATTTTCCAATCTCTCAAGGAGCAGTTCTAGGAGATGCCTTCTTCAAAGGAACCCCAGCTGACATTCTGTACACGGAATCATGTATTTCATTTGGCAACTACATTATTCCCTTCGAAACGCACGACAAAGTTCATATCCCGGCACGATCAAAATGCGTAATTCACGTCCGTGTAAATAGTACGCTCTCTGAGGGATACATCTCAAGACTAAAATTCAAAGATCCTCACCTCTACATCGGCAATTGTAAAGAATAACAACGGGATCGTATACTTGGCCGCAATTAACGACAACGACTTCAACATCCGCTTCACAATCTCGACGGTAGAATTGGAACCAATTGAAAAAATCTGGGAAATTCCACCACCCGAAATGGAGCCAATGCACCAAAACTGGGAAAGGCCAACAAACTTCCAGACAAACGATTCTCATGAAATTCAGTCCGAATATCGTGTAGCAATTCGTACTATGGCAGTAAAGGAAGACGGATTCGAAGTTATAAAACCGCTCTTACAGCTAGACGATCTAGATGACAAAGAGAGGGATCATGCTCTCGACCTCGTCCAAAAACACTCACACTTGTTTGCCCTGCCTGGGGAACTGTTGGGCCACACAACTCTAGCCAAACATGAAATTCACACAACAGATGATAAGCCGATCAACATAAAACAATATCGATTTCCTCCAATACACAGAGAAGAAATTCACAAGCAAGTCAACAATCTTTTGAACAACGGCATCATTCAACCTTCTTTATCACCATTCAACTCACCGGTCTGGATTGTGTCCAAAAAACCTGACAACCAAGGTAACAAGAGATGGCGAATGGTCATAGACTTTCGCAAATTAAATGATAAGACGACTCCGGATGCGTACCCTCTACCTAATATCGCAGAAATCCTTGACCAACTAAGCAACTCACGTTATTTTACGGTGTTGGACCCAGCGTCAGGTTTTCACCAAATCGAGATGCACCCGGACGACAAGGAGAAAACAGCATTCTCCACTCCCAACGGTCATTACGAGTTTAACCGAATGCCGTTTGGGTTGAAAAATGGCCCAGCAACATTTCAGCGCCTAATGGACATCGCGTTGACTAGTCTCCAAGGCACAGACATTTGTCTATTTAGACGACATAGTTCTTTACGCCTCAACTCTTGTCGATCACGGACGGATATTCGATAGGTTGGCACAAAGATTGACCAAGGCTTGGTTAACGCTCCAAACAGAAAAATGCCAATTCCTTCGCAAAGAAGTAACATATTTGGGACACCTCATAACGCAGGACGGCGTAAAACCCAATCCAGCTTTAGTCGAATCAATAGAATATTTTCCAGTTCCAACAACCAAGAAAAACATCGCACAGTTTCACGCTCTCGCAAATTTTTACAGACGTTTTATCCGCAACCTTGCAACAATAGCCATTCCATTGACAAAACAATTGTAAAAAGATGCAAAATTTGAATGGACGGATGAATGCCAAAAAGCTTTCGACTGCCTAAAGAGCAAAATCATGGAACATTCCATTTTGCGCTATCCAGATCTCACAAAACGATTCAAACTTACAACCGACGCATCGGATTACGCTATTGGCGCAGTGGTAAGCCAGGAACACGACGGATTTGACCACCCAGTCGGATTTTACTCGCGAGCCCTGAAAAAAGCAGAACTATCATACGATGCAATGCGAAAAGAGCTTTTAGCAATTGTCAGTGCATTAGAACATTTCCAATACTACCTCTACGGACGTAACTTCGATCTCGTCACAGACAACAGAGCTCTCACCTATCTGGTCAAAAAAACTAATCCGCCACAACAATTGCAACGATGGCAGGCGGTGTTCAACAACTACACCTACGAAATTTATCACAAGCCCGGAAAACTGAACGTCGCCGCAGGCGCACTCTCTAGAAACCCCGTATCTGTACTTCCAATAAGACCACGTGAAACATCATCAAGCGATTCAGCAGGCCATAACGATAAGAGACAGAAAACATATCAGCAACCGTCACCGCTAATTCGCAGTCACTCAACAACAGACGAAGCCTCAGGAAATCCAACACCGAAGAAAAAACAACGTGCAAACGAACAAACTACTGAATCGGAGAACGACACCGACCAAGAGCAAACTGACGTAGAAATGGATGAAGTACCAAGAACATCGGATACACAATCAAAAACCGACTTAATGAAACATAAAACACCGAATAAAGCATTAAACGACCCACTAACAATAAACAAAAACGAGGAGAGTGCACAACTAAAAACAAATTCATCAATCGATGACGATAACTACGAATCTCCACCAACAGAAGATGAAGAACTCACATCAACAAGGATAACGACCAAGCGAACGAAAAAGGAATATTCTCAGAATCCAGTCACACGAAGAAAGATGACCAAGCAAACTCAAGAAGGTACATCGAACGAAGGAAATATTGACCAAGGCGAAAAATCAAGGATATTATCGAAAACGAAATACGAGTTCGAAAAAGGAGGAAGCCCAACAAGGCGCGACAAAACGAGCCCAACGAGGCCAAACCAAACTAGCCCAACGAGGCACAAACAAACGATTCCAAAACTAAACGACGACGTACAGGCTCAACGAAACGGAAAAGAATTGGCAACCGAGACAGCAACCAAAGATGAAGAACCCGACAAACTTGGAAGCACACCATCACCATTACTGATCGGAGAAGCGCCTGGTAATCCAAACGCAAACGAACCGGCAGTACGTCCAACATTCAGGTCACCAACTATACTTGATGACCATCAAACCGTTAAGTGCTATGAAGACCATTTGGCGCAATTAAAGGTTAAACCAAACTTGTAGTCACCTCTTGCCCATGCAATCAGAAGAAGCGCAGACAAAAATACCGAACATCGACCGTTTGATAGCAACGACATGATGCAGCCATCAGCAAAGCCAAATTTCCGCATACCATTAATATCCATCAATATATCTCAAGTCAAAGAACTTTTTCACAGAACACTCAAAATAGTGAATGCATTTGTTGTGAATCACCAAAAATACAATGTCTCGGCTCCATTCAATCACCTTTTTATGTACAGGTGACTCCACGATATTCATCGATTCAACTACATTACCAACATCGCTCTTCACAGATGTTAACCTTTCGAAATATCATACGACAATCACACATGAAATGTCGTTTTACAAAAAAAATTAAATATATAAATACATAACGAAAAATATGTATATTACAAAATTTATACGCAACAAAATTGTTGCTTAACGACACACACACACACACACACACGCACGCACGGACCCGAATTAATAATTTCCTTTAAAAATAAAAATAAAAATAAAACACCGTATGTTAGTTTTGCTTGCCAGTCGACAGAAACAGAAACATTATAATAATTTTAAAGAAAAATCTATCGAAAAAAAAAAGAAAAATTGAGTTGAATAAACAGATAAAAATAATAATAAAAAAATTAAAGAATGCGTTATTTGGAAATAATTTTGATTTTAGTATACAAACAAATCGATTTTGCTCGATGAATTTTATATTTTCACAAAATGTAAACGAACTAAAAGAAGTGAGAGAGACTACGAATCAGTGGGAATTATTGACCTATCATTTCAAATATAATTAAACATATTCACAGAATCTTTTCAAATGTATAAGTTAGCTGCAATAGCCATGAGTCATCTATTCGACCTGTCAAACAAAAAAAAAATCAAGTAGCTGTAACATTTTTTACTGCTATCGAAACATTGTCATCTTGGTATTTATATATATATTGTTTACTGCCTCACACTTTTCTATCCGTAGACATCACTACAATCCAACCACTTCCAAAATAACAAGTACTCGTCTACTAACCCTTCCCTCTAAACTAATTAGAGTAAAATGTTACAGGTCCAACCATTCAAATAACCACAGATATCAAGAACCAAGAAGGAGTTACAAAACATACGACAAAATATATTGATGTGAGAAAAAAAAAAAGATTTAGAAATCACCCTAAAATATGTAAACATTAAAGGAAAACCGAAAAAAAACTCAAAACAAGGAAATCACTACAACGCTGATATTTTTAATTCGTTTTAAACAAAAAAAATTATTAATTCAATATTTAGTACATAAAACCAAAACCCGACCTAATCCGCTTAACAAACTTCATCCACTAACACGAAAACTAATGCACAATTAGTCATTTTCAGATTACCAGCATTCAGATAAAGAACGAGATTCAGGGAGAACGAGGAAAGCAAACGTTTTTGGATACTCAATTGGAGATATAATGAGCAATAAACCAACATCCCAGATCGAAATCTGCTCCACGCCTTTTCGGGAACCAATCAACAACCAACAATCAACGATCAACACACATATATATTCATAACGGCCCTGAAAAAATCGTTAAATACCGACCTATTAACCCCAACAATTATATTGCGAACTAAAATCAAAGCTCCAACAACGAACGACATCTTTAACTTACTTTTGAAAAACTCAAAATATTTAATATTTTATAGAGTCATAATCTTCCAATTTTTATGTTATATAAAGTCAAAAGTTACACACGATTCGGAGCATCGTTTTTAAAAAGACCAGGAGAATAACTATTCGTTATTACCAAATTATTATTGTATAGAGCCAACTGAAGGAAACCAAGTTGTAAAAAATTACCATACGATGCGGAGCATCGTTCAGCAACAGGGGGAGTGTAACGGCAGCATTATGATGCCGTCACCTTAGTTCGTGGGATTGTTTAGGTCAGCAATCCCACAGTAACCCTTATCGCACTAAGCGCGGTCCGAGGGCCTGCGCGACGCCCGAGGATGCTTCAGTTCTATATCACATCTTAAACGACCAACATCCCTCATATAATTACTGTGCAATCTCCCCGAGTTATAATAAAGACATTTATAAGACAAATAAGTTCATTCATTAAACTCTCGTCGTGATGTTGATAGAGAAGAATTTTTTCTTCCGTTCGCATAACTTGGAAGATTTGTGCTCTATCAATAATCTCCTCTTCAGAAGGTTCATCGACTGGGGCTCGAGATAAAGCATCGACATGCTACATCGCCGTTCCTTTACAATGTTATATTTCGAAGTTGGACTCAGAGAGTGAAGCAACCCATCGAACTACTTGTGGATTAATTGTTTTATGAGCATTCAGATAAACTAGGGCTTGGCAATCTGTCATAATCGTGAACTTTAACGGAAGTAGAAATACTCTCAAACGTTCCACAGCCCATACCAATGCCATCAGTTCAAGCTTGCTCGAATGGTCTTCGCTCTACTGCAGAAGTTCTTCTACTCACAGCAAAGATAGGATGCAGTTGATTGTTATTGTTTTCTTGCATCAAAATAGCACGTAACCCTTCGGAACTTGCGTCTGTGTGAAGCTCTGTTTTCGTCGACTTTGGATTATATATCTCTAGACCCGGTTTAGAGGTTAAAATTTCCTTGATTCGTGCGAATGCCAAGTCTTCTTTGTTCGTCCATCTGAATTCAACCGCTCACCTCATTAATTCCGTTAATGGAGCAATAATTACAGCAAATCTCGGTACGAACCGACGAAAGAAACTTGCCATTCCGACAAATCTTCTGACCTCATGAACATTTCTTGGTCTCGGAAATTTTGAGATTGCTTCTACCTTTACAGGACTACGTGCAATACCTTCGCCGGATACAACAAATCCGAGATACTCTATACGTTTCATACCGAATTTACACTTAGACAGGCGCATGGTTAATCCGGCTCTTTTCAGCGCCTCGAATGTTGTGCGAAGACGTTGTTTCAACTCATTCTAGTCTTTAGCAATTACTAGTATATCATCCAGATAGAAAAGAAGAATTTTATTTCTCAGGGGTCCTAGAGCTAGTTCCATCATCTTTGAGAAATAAAATGAGGCATTCATAAGCCCAAACATTGCTCTTGTAAATTCCCCCGTAGAATCTGGTGTAATAAACGCCGTCTTCACACACGCTTCTTCCTTCAAAAGTAGTTGCAAATAACCGTGGACACGATCGAGAGTCGCGAAAAGTTTTGCTCCAGACAGAACCTCGAAACATTCATTAATATTTGGCAAGGGAAAATTTATTCGCTCCGTTTGAGAGTTCAATTTCTTATAATCTACAACAAGTCGAGAATCCCCATTCTTTTTTAGTCACAAGTAATACAGGACTCGCATAAGGAGATGAAGTCTCACGGACCAGTCCAGCATTCTTCCATTCCGTTACAATATTTTTAATTGTCTCTCTCTTTCTCTTGCCGATTCGTTCGATAAGGACGTACACAAACAGGAACACTACCCTGTTTCACTTGAATGTCCATTTCTATAAGACTGGTTTTACCAATTTCAAAAATGTTCTGTGCGACACAACCTCCAAACTCTTTTATTAAACTTACTAGATCTTGTCGTTGAGAAGGCGTTAATGACTCATCCGTAATGATTTCTTCTTCACGGATGTCGTCTCGTCTAGGCTGCATCACAGCCGGTTGTCGATCGACGATCATCATTCTCGTAGTTGCGTTGATACCTTCCTTCAGTTTTACGGATCTTTGCTCGCAGTTCATGATCGGAAGTACGAGCGATGACTCGTCCGAAATCACATTGATAAAATTAATGGAGGCTGGTGGTAGCTCGATTTCTCGTTTCAGGATTGGTTAAACATCTCTGTTTGGTTGAAAATCTGGTAAAATTTGCGACAATTCGAAACTAGTACGATCTAGAAATAATAATGAATTATCAATTTTAATATAGACTATGTGCTTAAGTTCCGTGAAAGTTCTTCCAATGATCACGTCCTCCGATTGGACGTCATCCGGAACCATGCGAAACATTATTCCGGACCCGCTGAGACTGTCGATATCAAAGGTTGCGTTAACTACCCCACAAGATTTTACGACGTTCGAGTTGGTTCTAAAACCACTCAAGAGGCTGGGTAGACGAATAATCGAAAAGTCGTTATATAAGACAGCGGACGCCTTGATGGTACAATCAGTACTCCCCGGATCTACCATCGCGAGAAATTCCACCTTGTTTACCTTAGCTAGCTTGAAAAATTTAGCTAAATCGCTACCTTGCGATCCATTGGAATTATTCTCATTAGCTGTAGGATTGTTCACAACGTTTACAGTCACTTGAGTATTTATAACGTAATATCGAAAAGTATAATATTCTATGAAATTCTGTCTATAAAATCTTAAGATCAGCACAATATATTGACTACATTTTCTTTTATACTAATCAGAGATAATTAGCATTATCTGAATATTTTTATGTCAACATTAATTTGTATTGGAAAGCGTCGTAAAAGTCCCACGATATCAATATGAACATGACCGAAACGCATATCTAGTATGAGAATATGTTTCGGTATGTTTTTATTGTATCGAGACACCTTGCTTCGCTGACAGGGAGGGCAAGTGCATTTCCATTCGACCATATCTTTTTTCATAGAAGGCCAAACAAATTTCTTCTGGATCAAGCTTTTCGTTGTTCTGCTGCTAGGATAAGAGAGTCTATGCGTTGCGTCGAAAATGCGCTTCCTAAACGGCGCCGGAATGTACGGTCGAGCTTCTCCCGTTGAGAGGTCACAAAATACAATTTTGCCCGACTTGTTCACACGAAGTGGTACATGATTTAAAGCCGTGTTGGAGTCAAGTACATTCTGGAATTCATTGTCGACTAATTGAGAAGCTGCTAGGTCGTCTGTTGAAAATATGTTGATCATTTCTATCCTCGAGAGTGATCAGCCACCACGTTGTTTACTCCACTTATATCAGTAATAATATTAGTAGAAAATTGCCCAATATAATCCATTTGACAAGTTTGTCCCGGAGTAGTCGCTACGTTGCTTGAACCCGAACTATACTTCGCTTGCGCAGGAGAAAATTTCCGAGAGAAAAAACCGAGTGGCTCTGAAACTCCATCACAAAATTGTTCCAGAACAGCACCCATTGACGAATCAAACGTGCTCGTCTGCAGAGTCAATGTTGAATTCTCGAGAGGATAAGCGAGGAGTGTTGCGTTGACTAGTTGGGTTTTGCTCTCGAGAAATGCTTCTCCTGCTTCAGAAGTCCAAAAGATGGGTCGTTTGCCCTTTTTTTAGCATCTGCGAGGTAAACGTTAAGTGGAGCGTGCGTCCGGGCAGCGTTTCGCACAAATCTACGATAAAAATTTATTATACCGAGAAATCGACGTAGTTCTGACATTTTTTCGTGTTTTTCATAGTCCATAATAGCTGCGACACGATCAGGAAGAGGAAGGGTTCCGAACTCGTTTATTTCATAACCCAGATAACGGACACTCTTTTTTCCAAAGTCGCACTTTGCAACATTAATTGACAGATCGTAATCTTCGAGTCGTTTGGAAAGTAGACGTAAATGTTGACAATGTTCCTCGAAATCTTTTGATGCAACTAGAATATCGTCAATATAATAAAACACAAAGTCTAAAGCGCGAATTACAGGGTGCACGAATCTTTGAAATGTCTGCGCCGCATTACCTAGTCCAAAGGTCATTACGGTAAACGATAAGCTCGAATCGGATGGATTGTCGAGAAAATGGTACACCCGCGAAGACGATGCGAAAAATCGTTGGGATATGGTATTGGGAGCAATATGAACTTTGCCCTCGATTTTTAAAAATCTTATATTTTTTTAGTTCATCTTATAAATTTTTGTTTGTAGTTGATTGTAGTAACAATATTTTTATTTATAGTTCAACCAAAAAAAAATTCTGACCCGTCAAAAAATGACAATCAAGTCAAAAGGTAAAAAAGTTGTACGTAATTGATTTTTAGTTTATTTTATATTTCAACGGTTCTTCCTTGATTTCCGACGTACTATAAACGAAAGGGACACTACGACAAACAACTATAAATAGGTTTCGACCCCAGCTATGCAGTAGTTCAACGTCACGTTTATAAGCAAACCGCTTGCCTTTTGCTTTGCGGATTCTTAAAATCGATTCTAGATTTCACGAAATAAATTCAAATATATACACAAACAATATTATCCCAGTTCTTTATATTCTTTGAAGATTCTGGATTAATACGGGATCATTATTTTTCATCTTGTAACCTCAGTTTTGTTAATTTAATGTTCCCCATTTCTCGCTTCAATATTACATTAATCGTTTCACTCATTCATTTCCATACCAGACATAGGTCAATATCATTTCCGTCATTTTCACATTTCAATATAAGAGCGATGGTCACTCAATTTAAACATTATTCAATACAATTTCAAAAATGTTTACCTTTCAACACAAGAAAAAGCGCTACTTAACTACACACCGAGTCAGGTGGACCATGCGGCTTTCTCCCACTCCTTCCACCGGAGGGAGGATGAGTTATCGATTATTATCGATCACTCGTGACGGGGTCTTGCTTTGACTGCCACAAATATTTGAACGGTTACGCGTTGATACTCAACAAACTACAAACAAAACAATCGCTACTACAAGCATATGTAAACGAATAAATAGTCAATGTTTGGTTACATCAATTCCATGAGGACATCCCGGGTCCAGAATTGTTTGTAGTTGTTAGTAAGTGGCTTTGATTCATTTGATGTTCGTCCAAAACAGGCGTGGAGGATCCGAAATCGTTTGTAGTTTTTTGTAGTAGTTTCGATTCGTTTTGTAATTCGGTGAGAACAGGTGTGGAGCGTCCAAAATTGTTTGTAGTAGCTTCGTTCCGTTTGTAATTCGTCGAACATGGATGTGGACTGTCCAAGATTGTTTTTAGGAATATTCAGAATTGGGTGTAGCAATTTCTTTCTGCCCACTGTAGCAGACTGGACGCGTGTCCCTAGCAACGGATAAATGTTAGGCTTTCTGCTTCACTGTCAAAGCCGAAAGTACGTACTTTCAACCGGATAAGAAGAAATGAATATTCCTAGACTTCTGAGGATGCACAGGAACCACAGTGCACTAAACGCACTATACTAGAGACGAGAACTTTCCGTTTAATTTACAGAAATAAAACTACTGTAGCACGAGTATGCTTAGCATACGTAACACACGATACGAAGCGCGATAACTACACGGAGATGCGCGCGCGTACGACACAGGAGTATCAACTCGGTTTAAGCCTCGAAGCATCTCGGCGACGGCCCGCGGCAGACCGATTATTTCGATTAACACGTTCCCTGCCAGACCGTTTTTTGAAGACTTTCCGTTCAGGCCGCGTGGGGCGTATGCGCCTCTGCTTTCTACAGTGATAATACCAAATGGCGTGAACGGAAAGTTCAGCGTGGGGCGCATACGCCCCACGCGGCAGGGAACGTGTTAACCATCGAGAACGATTCATTTTATTATTGTTACGTCCCAGCCATTTTTCCATCCGTTTCCTGTATTTTAATAACTATTTCTTCCATTTTATTAAACGATTGTCTGAAATTTCAATCGAGTCATATCCATTTGCGAATGACCGTGAGTACTAGGGCACAAAATCCACGAGTTTTTTACGTATTCCGTGAACTAAGTAAAGTTCACCGGCCGCGCGTGCAATTCGCCGTCAGCATCGCGTCGTCTTTCCACGATCACTAAAATTTCCATGTCTGCGCCCACCTATGCTCTCTTCGGTTCGTCCGATACTCCTACTAATCAGTCTTACTTCCAATCTACTACAATGAACACGTGAATCAATTATATCGTGACCCGCGAGGTCTTTCGAAGCGTCGATTCTTTTTTCCGTTAATAATTAATTTTTCAAGTAAGCCGCGTCGAAGTATAACTCCGCGACTTTACTCATTCGAATTCTGTGAGAATGATTCTATATTTATTGTCTTTTGCATTGAATATTGTGAACGCGTCACAATAATAAATAATATCGTATCTCCGGCTTTAAACAATTCGTCAACGAATATTATCATTCCCTTGCGATCATCGCTAATTCAATTTGTTTTGCCGAATAAATATCATTATATTGAAAACCTATATCTTTTCGGGTACTAATTCGAAATCTGGAATTTTAATCCCTTAATCGAGCAACGACCCCAATAATAAATAATAAAATATTCATTTGCGTTCAGTTCTACCTATCAAAGTAGACCGGGACGTAAAAATTATCATTTTGAATTTCTCCAAATTCCTTACCTGAGAACTATTGCTCTCCTACTCGAATTATTTCGTAATGTATTGGGAACGCAACTGATACCGGTGAAATTTTCGAAATCTATACGATCGCCTCCCTCAGCGCTTCGCGTGAAAACGTGCGTACACCACGCAATTATATTGCACCATAATGTCCCATTCTACGCGAAAAAAAAACTTCTCTCAAAACAACACAAATCATCAACGAAAATTCTCAACAAAATCGAGAAGAGGAACCTCGAAATTTCTGAAAATTTAACTAATCGGTAGCATAAAACCTTGTGATAGTCATTTTTTAGAAAGTCACGTCACAAAACCAAAAT
Source organism: Clistopyga incitator (assembly GCA_947507545.1). Lineage (NCBI taxonomy): Eukaryota > Metazoa > Arthropoda > Insecta > Hymenoptera > Ichneumonidae > Clistopyga > Clistopyga incitator. Next base: position 7,709,405 of record OX382172.1, on the reverse strand, counting down.
AGTTTTCCATTCCGTTATTATTTCCACTTTACTGCAGAATTGTAGTTGCATATTATTTTTCACTAGGTTACACAGACCTACGGTGGGGATCAGGGATGGGCAATTTGGACAAAATGATTTTTCACTCATTATTTATTTTTGCTTAAAATAATGAGTGGTTTTTCATTTAATATCTTTTCAGGTATAAATAATGAGGTTTTTCATTCATTATCCTTTCAGTTATAAATAATGAATGGATTTCCCCTCATTATCATTTCCAGTTTAAATGATGAGTGATTTTTCACTTGGCATTCAACTCATGATGAATACACCAACAGATACTCGCCCGTCTATTAATTAAAACTGGAATTAAATTGGAATAGAGCGGATGCCATGAATATAACAAGAATAAATATAATCATTTTATGAATATCTTTTTTATTTTGGGCACATCACGAGTTCATTTGGCTCAACGCTAATTGGCCAATAAAAGTGGCGAATCGCCCAGTTTCGTAGAAATCCATTCGTCATCCAAGCTTGAAAAGATAATGAGTGAGAATCCATTAATGATTTAAACTTGAAATGAATTATGAGTGAAAAAAAATCATTATTTATACCTGAAAAGATATTGAATGAAAAGCCACTCATAATTTTGAGCAAGAATAAATACTGAGTGAAAATTCATTTTGTATTTAAATGGTGTATTTAAATACTTTTTTATTCGAATGGTCCCATTCCTGGTGGTAATAATCAATAGTATTTATAATAACATATATATAGTTAACTAATAGTCAATAATACTAATAATAGCTAATAGTTAATAATAATAGATGCAAATGGCGCGATATAACTTGCATATAAATTATATTGAAGTAGATGATTATTCTTATTCCTTTATTTAAAAAATCCTCAATTATTAGAGATTCCATTCTCATTCCACTGTTTCTCGAAACGAGCAAAGCATCGTTAGGTATGACATTGATGTACGCATTACCTTGAATTTGAAAAAATGTACTATACTCAATCGTCATTTTTATCTATTCACGTTTGATTATTTATCTCACTATTTCTTACCGTACTGAAATATTCGATATTAAGTACATAAAATCTGCCAGCGGTCAATTGACATGGTCGAGTGCATCTCAGTATCAACAAATTCAGAAGTTTTCGTGTTCGTATTGAAGTCAAGTACCAATATGACCTGAAATTGAGAAATATTGTGTATCATTTTAATCACCGTTTCATTGACAGATTATAACTACATGATTGAACTTACGTGAATTGTAAAAGATGCTCGCTTTCAGTTGCGACACACTGCGGTGGATAGCTTGACATGAATAGCGGAAACATTTGAGCCAGCATGAACGATGCATACCTGATAGATTCTTCCGGGTGATCGAGTTTCATTACCGCCTGGAGCAATACATAAATTTGTCAATTAATATTTTTTACTTTGTCTGGCTAATGTTTAATAGGCAGTTGATCACTAACCTGAAATCCCGTGAAGCTTATGCATAGCATATTAATACTCGTCTGACCCAAGAGAGATACCGTGAATGCAGACTCAATCATCTCTACGTATCTGTATGCCAATCAGAAAAATAACTGTTTGCTCTAAGTTAAGCTTGTCGAATCACCCAAAATTTATAGACTTCATGTATCTCTATGCTATGTTTTAATTTGTATTCCCAACTCAACATATTGACTAGGTAAGAGAAAGACAATTTATGCCTTTTTTCTTAATTTCGAGTAGTTTGGCACTGTTTTTTGATAAACGCGTTTTCATGTCATCCAAATAAATACCAACAGCATAGTGAAGCAAAGGGAAAAATATTGTACGAATTCTACGGATAATTTATATGTATTGTGAAAAATTTCTCTAGCGGGACTCACAACCCCGGCTCTCCTCGCCGCGACACGACCCGCAACTCGAAATCGAACCACTCAGCTAAACCGCTCAAAACTCATCGTTAATTATTTCAATAATGCAAAACTCAACATGGTTCACGGATCCAGCTCATTGGTGACTGGACGCCAGTTACCGAGGTACTGCCAATTTTCATCCACTTATATTGTTGCCAATGAGATAATGTCAGAAGCGGGTCGCGCGAGGACGCGGTGAGAAGCCACAAGGCACACGACTGGCTCAGGCTCTGCGAGCTGATATATGGTAGAGGGACTGGATGAAATGATGAGGCGATAGAATTAGAATTTCAGAGGAATTATTTGGTTTATTAACCATTTCCCGGGCGTCACATGAACAACGTACAGGCGCATTTATGATGACATGGTGGTGGACAAGAATGAGCATAATACTCCGGCGATTCGATATGAAATACATAAATGAACGAAAGCAAAAGAACCAAATTAATCAACGCAAGTAGTATGGTACAGCACTGGGGAGACAGACCCTTCCCCCTTCCTTCCTACCCGCTGGCAGCGCTGGGGAGACAGACCCTTCCCCCTCCCTCCCTGCCCCTGACAGCGCTGGGGAGCCAGGCCCTGTCTCCCTCCCTCCCGCCTGGCGCCTTGTCTAGTCTAATTAGCATAATTCCCCGAGTTTTGATTGGTTGTTTAAATCCCCTCTTCCTCCCCACTTCTTTTGTTAAGTAGGTGGGAAAAATTAGCATAATTCCCCGAGTTTTGATTGGTTGTTTAAATCCCCTCTTCCTCCCCACTTCTTTTGTTAAGTAGGTGGGAAAAATTAGCATAATTCCCCGAGCTTTGATTGGTTGTTTAAATCCCCTCTTCCTCCCCACTTCTTTTGTTGAGAATTCCCCAAGCTCTGATTTGTTTGTTTAAGGCCCCTCACTTCCTCCCCACCCTCGAGCGCTGAAAATCTGTCGATGCTTCGGCAGTCAGTAATGTAGATATTTTTTTCCTACGATCGGTATCTCGATTTTCCGGGTGTCGATAAATCGAAATCTGATCGGTAACTCGATTTTCCGAATGTTGGTAAATTTTTTTCGAAATCTCATCGGTAACTCGATTTTCCGAATGTTGGTACATTTTTTTAGGTAGGTAAGTCGTGAAATAAAAAGAACAAATATTTTTAAAAAATGTGCATCGATTTATTTATACATCGTTCAATTGTATGTGCAAAAATAATACAAGTTTGTGTGTGTGTGATTATCTTAAACAAAAGTTTCACGATAGGTTTTTGCAATTGATAGTGTTGATTGTGGTTGATCGTTTGTTGATGGTGGTGAATTATTCTGCAGGCACCGTTCGCATTCCCTCTTGGTCGGAAGGCAATTGTCGATTTGCATCAGTAGATCTGGTGAATCTGTGTGTTCTACGCAGAGTTGGTGAGATGCAACCTCGGGATCCATTCGAATGTGTTCGGGTAGTTTATCCCAGAGAAAATGAATCACATCACCCCAGTAGCGTAGTAGCAAGGGTTTCGGTATATATTCCAATTCTTCTCTGGTGAGTTCCCATGGATCTTTGCCGCAATCGATAACCAGTATACCGTTTATAACCTCCATTTTTAGGACGACTGTTGCAGCTACCACTGCTGTTTCACAAGTGTGGTTAATTGAGCTAAGAGTAGCTGCTTTTATACTTATCAAACACGTAGTAGTGGTGGTGGTGGTGGTAGTAGTGGGGATGTCCGCAGTAGTTGTAGTTTATTTTTTATAAACAATCACAAATACACACAACACACACACGGATTGTCAAGTTTCTTGTTTATTTATCGTTTAGATGTATATTTACAGATGACATCCAAAACGAGGTGTGCATGTTTGTATACATGATCCTGCACATATACCGCCGGCTCCCTCTAGTCCACTGAACGCTGCATTTCTTGTATAGCGTGTTTTACGTGTCACATGTTTTAATTTTTTATAGAACCGTCGCACAATATTATCATTTTTCAACTTATTTGTCGAAAATAATTGTAGAAACCTATCCAGGTTATAACCCCGAGACATATAATTGAGAAACATAACACAGTATTCTCCACACACTGTAAACTTGATGGATTGTAGACTTCGGGTATTCCATTCGTAGGTTGTGGTGTTTCGACGTACAGGGTTATGGTGTTTGTTAACGAGCGGGGGTAGCCTGTAGCTATCGAAGAAGATGCCTCGACCATTGTTGTCCACGTAGATGGCTACCCAATGAGTTTCCGGTTTAGTATGATCGTCTGTATTGGCGACTATTGCAGAGGGTCTAGACCAGCGACTCGGTATACGATCGGCGGCAAATACTCCTTTCGTCTGAGCCGGTATGTGTCATAGTGCGTTCAGTACCTCCAGACTGTTCATTATATACTTTTTCGGGTGTCGTGTGGGGGCGACGTTTACGTTGATGATGATGATGATGATGATGATGATGCTGTTGATGAAAATTATGGCCTCCTCCCCCTCCTCCTCCACGGGTGTTGGTGGTGCTACCTGTTGTCTGTCCTTTTGGAGGCGTCGGTGGTGGTGGCGGTGAGCGTAGGGTCGCACGGAAAAGGGTTACGATCTCGTCGTTGGCAGGTACCGTGCCATCACAGGTGCTCGGCGTGCTACTGTTGACACTCTTCACAGGTGCATGGGGTATATACCCTTGACTCACAGATACAATCTCCGGTTCGTTAAGTATCTCTATACGCACAGATTTTTTTATCGCGTCATTTGGTTTTTCTTTCTGGTAGACAACTTCAATAGGTTCCGTGTATATTGGGTTTACCGTGTCCACAGTTGTACTCTAGAGGAATCGTTTTATTTTTCCCACGTTATTTAATGCACATTTAGCATCATCCTCCTTGGCGAGACCGTGATAAATACACCATGTGTCGTATGGTGGCATTTTTTTGAAGCTTGGTCCTTCGTAATCTTCCAAGTTGATAATATCTCGTCCCAATACATCTCGTAAAATTTCGGCCTTTTGTGCTCCACGTGTGTATATCCGAAAAGCGTAGCGACACATGGCTTTCAAGTTAACGTAAACACAGTGGTGTGTCACCGTCAACCCATTCGAGTCCATGATGGTAGCAGGTTAATTTATTATTACTGCCACGTATCTCTTTCGGTAAATCACCAAAGCCGTATGGTGCTTCAACGAGCCAATGGCCTATATTATCGCCTTGTAATGTAGTTACTGCAACTTCCTTAGGTACGAAATCTCCTTGTTTCCCATACAGCGCTTGGATATCCACTATAGCGTCCATGATGAGAACTTGTGGTGAACTGTTGTCGAGCATGTGTGCTCAGCGGTTCTCAAATACTATTCACGGTGGATCAGAGCCCGCTTTTGCCCCCCAGAACATCTTGACAGCGAGGACGATGGAGGGGGCGAGATTTTTATCGATTTCCGTTGTTTTTTCAGGCACTAAAATCGGTAATAACTTGACGTGCCGAATCAATTTCAATAACATTGTCGTATTCGGCATAAACAATACAATTTATAGTTGCTTCGAGAGACCTGGCGAAGCGTACTTCAATGCGTACGCTACCGTGTCTCACAAGATTCCAGTGGGTGAAACAGTTTGCCGATAAGTCCGGTGTCAAATCAAAGGCAAATAAGCAATAGTCTCTGGCGTATGCCTCACGGTCAATTGCCAGTCATTCGTTCTGAAAATGTATACCTGTGCCGGAGAAAAGTGTATGATAGCTCTGAATCCATGTGTTGTTACCGCCAAATTCCGGTTGAAGTGGTTTTCCCGGAATCTGCTGACCATCCACGTAGAGCGACAGAACATTTATCGAATGATGTTGGAAATTGAAGGGGTTCAATGTTTTGTCACCATTGAAAGCCTTATTATAGACAAAGCCGAGTATTATACGTTTCGGCAAATGTCCGAGTATCACATTATCCAATGTATCGCCGATAATTCCACTATGCATGGTGAATGATTTGACGTCCTCACGTGTTATCGGATATTTCGCCGTTGTCTTAGCGAGAGTTTTTGCGTGTGCTATAAGCACACCAGGATTAATTTTTGCTCGACGCACTAATAGGGTCACATCGGTTATTTTTATTTTGTGTATAAGTCCCTGTATTGGCGCCTCCATAAGACAAAACTCGTCTTTCGAGCGTACGAGTCGTAGTCGTACTTCTACACCATTTAACAAAAACTTGTCCTGGTTGAAAACATCGCAATGTAAATGCCCAATCAAATCCAGGGTTTTGCCGCCGCTTATATAGTGCGATCTTAGCTCTTGGCCATTATTCATGAGGGTTTTTGTGCCAGGTAGAGTCTCAAACCTACCGGGGTCATCAGCAAACCATAAAGCCGTCGTGAGATGTGATTGTTTTGTGGCAGGGCCGTAATTCAATAATGTCTCAATGTACGCTCTATAGGCGTAAGCATTATTGGGTGGTGCAACGAGTTTTTGATTGAAAAACACGTCAACCTGATTAAAGAGGCTGTGTAAAAAATTATTAACAGGTGCTACTTTGTAGGGTGAGTCACCAGAGGCGAGAACTTTGAGTTTTACGCAGAGCATTGTGTGGGCTAGATCGAGATATTCCTCGCCGTGGCCAGGTATAACAAATTCAACGGGGCCATCGTCTGACAGTGAGGACACGGGTTTGTAGTGTACGTATTACGACGACTCTATGGATGTCTGTGTTGGTGGTATGGTGAATAAGTCGAGCTCCGACTTCATACATTCACAGGAGTGTGAGTGTAGAAAAGACATTTTTTTTTCAAGCACTTCCGCAAATATCTCTCACTGTAGATCTTTTCCTCCGTCGTTTGGTATTTCCTTGTCGTGCTCGTTTCCTCTTTATCACTTTTCCCCTTGCGGTCCTGCCGCTCTTCTTCTTCTTCCTCCTCTTCTTTGCCGTCGACGATGATGATGATGACGACGATGATGATGGTGCGACCCTTTTACGCCTCTTTGCAGTACGTTTTCTCGCAGAGATACGTGCAGGTGCTCGGCCTGTTAACGACTGCATTGTTCTCGCGGCAATCGCGTTATTATACCCAGAACCATTCATGAGTAGTGCTATTTTTTCGTTAGCTTTACGTTTTGAATTTTCTCCTGATTCTGCGGCGCGTCTTTTGAGCGACTCTTTGAACGGCACCTGATTACCGCTCACAACCTCGAAAACATTTAGGCCTGTGCGTAGAGCCTCTCTACCGATGGCTTTAGCGCCTCTTGTCAGTAGCGGTAATACACTTCTGAAAAGACTACCGAGAAATCGTCCGATTCCGTGTCCTCGTTGATACGGTGCACCGACAAATACATTTCCTATACGACTGGCGCCACCACGACCAACTTGATTATCGTAATATGTCGTATAATGAACCACCATCGTGCGTAAAAAGCGCACGATCCAAATTCTAAGCGAGACGTTTAAAGTGAAGCGTTAGGGTTAACGTTCCGTTTTCGAATGCTATTGGTTTCCCCAAATGATCTCTTATATCTATCTCCACTGTGCGAAAACAATTGTTCAGTAGAGGTATGTAATTCGCCGGTGAGAAATATTTGACTTGTGTCCAGCCATACGTATAATGCACTGTATCCAAATTCACTATACGTAATAGAGCAGCTTGAGTATCGCCCACTGTATAGGGTATACAGAGATCGGTATAGACAAAAAGTTGTTCAGGTAGAGCACGAGATATACAGACAGGTGTTTCACCCTCTCGTTGACGTCCACGAACAAAACGCAGGTACGAGGCATCGTCGCTGCTCCAGTCATAACCGTCTTTCACATTAAAACCCAGTATACGTCGTATCTTTTCGCCAATGCGTAAGGCATTTTTATTTATCGTATTTTCTGAATCGCATTTTTCCGTCAACTTTTCACCTTTAATAGCCGCGTAACCGTTTGCTTTTCTAGCCGCGACAACTTGTATACCCGCTTCTCGTAGACCTGGAACATTATTTATTTTATTCATAAGTTCTTCAGGGCTTTTGTATATACCATGTGGTATGTTACCTCCCGTGTATTCTTTGTCACCACACTTATTCCATTTGATCTTCGTATCTTCAGGCTGTAAATGCGTCATTGTGCAGGGTATATGTATTTCCGATAAACCCACAGCCGATTGACAGTTAAGGTGTAATTCGCGTGAAAGTTGTGTAATAAAATGCGTTGTCGTATTATCAGGATAGTATTGCATGCTGCTGTTACTCGGTAATACGAGAAAAAAATTTTCTTCGTTGTACATAATGAGGTGGTGGTGGTGGTGACACGAGTCGATGAGTTCGTCAGGTATCGATATTATAGGCGTCGGACGCAGGTATCCAAGAGTTAAATTTCGAAGGGTAGCCGATCCAGCTGACGAAAAGTTGTTCCTTCGCACCGTGTCCTTTCGTCCGTAAGATACGATCGATTTTGAAACCTCTGTCTTCTGTTATGCGTTTCTCGTGTACAGGTGTTATTTCCTCGGTGTAGAAGAAGCCATCGACTAATTCTCCCTCGAGATCGCGTAACTCGTAAATTTGTATTCCCTGACGATTGACGGCTTTATCAATTTGGAATATTTCTTCACTCCAATTTCGCTCGTAACCCTTCGCAAAGGTGCCTTTTGTTCGACTAATCCGCACGTAATCGCCGCGTCTATATTTAACCGTAGTGTGACGTTGTTTTTCACGTTGTTTAAGCGAAGCGTTTGTCATATTCCTCGCTGCTATATCGGCATTGTGTAGTGTCACAGCAGCCGGTTGCATTTTTATCGTCGAGTGTCATGCATGATTATAGGCTGTAACGTGGTGTATTTTCTGCACACCCCGTTACTGCTGCTGTCGAATATCGTAGGTTAAGATCTGGCCCACCGTCCGCAGTCGAGCTCTCTCCAGGGCAACAAATTAGAATTAAGTTAGTTTAAGAAATAATTTTGTGTCATATTTGTGTGCTTGTGTGTTAGTTGTAAGTAAGATTTTGTAAGGTCCGACCTCACTGGGCTCTCAACGTCTCGACCATCGATGGAATGAGCCTGAGGGGTCTACGTCTTCGTCGCTGGCGACCTGCTGTCCTGTGTTCCCAGGGACAGCATTAGCCCCGCAGGACGTGAGGAACCTGCGGGGTGGTATTAGTCCTCACCTTCACGAGGAGTGGACGCCGAGTGGAGGTTGGATTGTTCGGCGAGATCGTCCACCTCGTCAACGAATCCACAATTTTGAGGCAGAGGGCAGCGGACGGCTGGAAGCTTACCACCGTCGCCCCCGCTCTGCCCGCTTAGAGCTACGGACCTCCACCATTTAACCGCCAACTTGAGGAAAGATGAGGTACCCGATGCTTGGTGGGAAATCTCCTAAATGCCCGGAGCAGCCCCTGGATTCTCTCTAGGTCCAAGGACGCTATGATGCCCCCGTACCAGATCCATCCCGCGGCGCTCTCGAGCCGTGAGGCAGCACCTCCACCATCTAAGATGCCCACGGGATCTGCGGAAGAGCAGCGTTGGCCGGTACACGGTTTTTCACCGCACCGCAGGCTGAGACGGGCCCGCGTAAGGTTGTCGGAAGATTCGTAAATTCCCGATGGGCGAAAAGCCTCATGAATGAGGAAGGATCACACTAAAACCCTTCTAGTGATCCGTTATCAGTTGCGCATAAGGAGCTGAGAAAATTTATTCCGCAGTCGGGTGTGGAGAACTCCACAACATTTTTATTTAGTTAGAGTCAGCGGAACGAAGAGCAGAAATGAGCGACGACTTTTGATGAGGAAGGGAGACGATCGGCACGCATCGTTAAATTTCGGTAATCGAGGGCCGAAAGTGGGGATTAGTTGTCCGAGTTGTCGCAAGACAAAGGACCATCGAGGACTCTCTTCGCGATTACCTGTGATCGACAACGGACGTGTCGTGGTGCTTTCCGAAATTCAGAAGCTCGGGGACAGCTACCGGACTTCCTGGAGAGGATTGAGAAGAGTGTCGAGGTTCAGAACCAGTGAGGGCCGTGAGTACCCGTATCCCGGGGTTTATTCTGTCATTTGCGGAACTGTGATTGGTAAAGTACAATTTATAAGATTTAATAAAATTTACGTTATTACCGAGTGAGATACTCGCGTAGTTTAAGGCCCTGGAAGAGAGGCAGGAGTCGCGAAGGTGCTACTTGTCTCGTTTTGTCTTGTGTGCTGTCTAGAATTTTTGTTGAATATTTATTGATGAGAATTACGTTAGAGATTTCCCGAGGTTGCCGTGCTGTCGTACCGGACTCAGTCTCCTTGGAGCATACCGGTGTTTTAGTATTGCCTTCCTAAGCCGGATTTCGGGAAACTAAACTTCCGAAAAGAATTGAGTTTTCGGAAGAACTATCGTAAGTTGTGAGTGTGATGTAAGCTGAGTTAGTTCGTGAGTATTGAGTTTATGAGTCAGAATTATTGAGGAAAATTAAGTTAGAGATTTCCCGAGGTTGCCGTGCTGTCGTACCGGACTCAGTCTCCTTGGAGCATACCGGTGTTTTAGTATTGCCTTCCTAAGCCGGATTTCGGGAAACTAAATTTACGAAAAGGATTGAGTTTTCGTACGAATTATCTTGAGTTGAGAGTTGAGCGGCGAGACAAGTATTAGTCAGATCGTTATTCGCGCTGTCGCATTAGGAGATTATTCCTACGAGAACTACGCGACTGTAGTATTAAGTCCCAGCCGATTCTTTAGAGAAGAGAGCGATCGTGAGTCTTGCCGCGGAATTAGTTAGTGTTTGTCCGTTCTATTTACGTATTTATTTTCCGATAACGAGTCGAGCCGATCTGTGCGCTGTCGACCTTAGTGGCGACCATTACGAAAAATTATTCTCAGAAAATTCTCTAGTTTGTGTTATTGGATTTCATTAATAATAATTATTCTGCGATTCAGTTACGATGTCGAGAAGTGAGTGGAATCTCTCAAGAGTGTGAGAGCCCGAATTTAATCGTCGGTTTATCGCTGTCATTGTTGCCGGAACAGCGTTCCTTATTGCTTGCGACGTATTATTTATTTTTGTTACTACGAGAATTCGAACTTTCCCTTGCCAATATTATAATTATTTATTCTTCTGTTTCAAAATTCACATTTCATTATTCACCATTTCCAATAGTAAATAAAACTTCTAATTGTTAATTGAGTGATTGTCTTCTGACCATTTATTGTGTGCGTGTCGGCCCCGCCCCTCTACCGTAAGTTCCTGAGCTAGCGGCTAATGACCGTCGTTTTTCCTGCGCTGTCGAATTTAGCTAGTGGCCGAGTCAAATCGGTGAAATTTCATTAGGGCCGTCTCGTGGCGGCTGGCGCCCGCGGAGACAGTCGCGGAAAACAGGACGAAGGTACCGGAGAATTATTTTCTCGGTTACAAGGCATACACAAATTGTTGTAGTACATCGATGTAGCGATGTGTATTGCGATGTGTGAAGTAGCGCCACATTCGTTCTTTCAAGGTGCGATTAAAGCGTTCTACAATTGCGGCTTTTATATCGGGATTACTTGTCACTCTGAAACGTATATCGGTCTTTTTCAGAAAAGCCTGTAACTCTTTACCCACAAATTCCTTGCCTTTGTCGGTCTGCAGGTATACGGGTAAACGACCCTCGCTGCGCTCGAAAATTCGTTTAAACGCCTCGACGACAGAGTGCACAGTTTTGTCTTTCAATGGTTCGACCCATGCAAATTTACTTAACACATCAATGACCGTGAGTAGGTATGAGACATTATCGTTATAATTTTTTAACGATCGTAAATCAACGAGGTCAGCCTCCCAAACATCGTCTATATTTCCGATATTATAGTATAGCCGTGGAAATTGGCGTCTGACACGTTTATGTAGTGTATACGCATCCTGTTGGGTTAACCAGTTATAAACATTGATTGGTTTATATTTTTTATTGCCAGTTAGATGTCTTGCTCCAGCGTAACTCGCAGGATGAGACGGGTCATAATAAACACTTTCGAATGACATTTTTTTGCACACAAGTTAGAATTCACATTTTAAGCCAATATTCAAATCCTCTTGGACCTGATGTTTTTCTCGTAGAAGTGGTGCCCCGGGTCGTAGTAGTAGTAGGATCCTTCTTCTTCTTCTTCTGTTTTCTCGTCGTCGTCGTCTTCATCGTCATTTCTTGAAATCCGCCACGATTGTTTCTCGATCGTTTTTCACCAGGCTCATAGTTCTCCGGTGCGTCGCCGCCGCCGTCGTAGTCGTGGTCGTCGTCGTCGTCGTCGTCGTCGTCGCCAATGTTATAATACATTGGATCAGTTTTTTTCCGTTTTACAGCAACACTTTCATCGCCCATGGTCCATAACTTGCCATTCCCGATAAATTCGTGTGGTACGGCACTGGCACGAAGGCTCTGAATAAACTGACGACGGCCATTGGCTTCAAAATCTTTTCTCCAACGTATTGCGTCATTAACAAGATCGAGAATGTTTGAATTGTGAATGAGTACACCGTCAATTGTCACACGTTCCTCGCTGTCCCATGTGATGCGTTTTGAAGCACTCGATGAATTCCGTATGTAGTTTAACAGACCATGAGCCCGGCGTTTGTATTTTGGTGGTACACTGTTTAATATATTAATTTCATTAAAATCTTGATTCTCTGATGGTGGTGGTGGTGATGGTGTTGGTCTTGTCACTCCCGGTAAAGATGGGTCTAATGGTCCATTTCGTGTCTCGACGAAAAATAAATATCTTTGTAGTACTTGTAGATACGCTTTCCACTTGGAGGCATCATCGGGATATTTTTTTGACTTTAAAATACCATCGAGTTCAGCATCGAGTCGCGAAATAGGATCGCCAGGTGTTTGTACAAATTTTTGTATGGTTCTACCGCCGTCGCCGCCGCCACCAATCATTGGATCTTTAGCTACAATCGACTCCTCAGCCGGTACTAAAATCATTTTTCTCGCATGTTCGATTGTCAATTACTCGACACTTCCACTGTTGTTGTTGTTGTTGTTGTTGCCGCCAAACAGTCTACTAAACAAACCCGTGATAATGGGTGCCAATAAAAGGGGCAAGAATGCTCCACACCCTTTTTGCATCACAATGCGTTTTTTCACTCTCCAATTGAATTTTCGTCGTTTACGTCTGACGATAGTAGTAGTGGTGGTGGTGCCATCTATGTGTCTTTTTCCACCACCACCATTTTGATTTTTCCTAGTTCGTTGTCGTGGTCGTCGTAGACACGTCGACATAGGTGGCGCTAATTGTCGTAGAACATTTTTGAATTTACTCAAACGTTTTTTAATAGATGGTTTAAGTTTCACTATACCGTGTAAAACATTTAAAGCACATTCACAAATGCACTTTACGAGTGATTCATCGGATGCACGTAGAAGCGCTTTTTGTTAATCTCTACTAGGATGACAGAGTGCATTGAGTAAGGCCGCGTGACGCTGACCGATCGGCAGTCGTGTACCACTTCCGATTTTTTTGCTGTTTTACCATTGGACAGTTGTTACCGACACCCCCCCGATTGCGTAATATCGATGTCGATCGTGGTAATACTGAAGTTTTTCGTGTACGTACGATACCTTAAATACCACCATCGCCGCATTGCCTCTCTCTCTCTCGCTCACGTTTGTCGTGCTGAGCGTTTATTTTTCGGCACGTATACCTGCATTTGCGGATCATCGGGAAATATGGTTGTACGACAGCGGCAAATATCAGGCGTTGACTGCTTCAGGTCGAGAAGTAGATAGCCGTGTGGTTGAGCAGTGGCATCGTAATACGCTTCGGATAGAAATCTCGAATCTTCGGGATATACTTGCCTCGCAAGATGTTGGATTTGTGCTCGATCACGTGGATTTTTAAAAATAACAATATAATTAGCGTTAAATGAGATATCCATGGTTAAATGAGATGTCCATGGCTTTGATGAAAAATATTTTGCGTTATAAAGATAACGCTGATATTTTTATGATGACTACCTTTTGTGAATAAATCGACAATTGTATTATTTGACGATTCACGCATTAAATCGTCAATGATGACGAGTTTTTTTGTCTCATTGTCGTGTGAATAATCTTCCGCTTGTGGTAGACCCTCGTGGAATTCAATCGTTGGTACGGTCGTCGTCGTCGTCGTCGTCGTAGAAGGCATTTTAAATAATGCTTCTGTATTGCGATCGAGATTATCACCATAATACAATAAAATTCTATCGAAGACAGTGTCGCTCATTGCCTCGAGATTGCACAAAAACGTCGAACAAACACTGTTTTACCGCAGCCTGTTGGTCCACAGATCAACGATGTCCATGGATGTTTCCAGCGCACGTCCATTTCGTTTCTCTCTCTCTCTCTCTCTAACTACTCTACTCTACTCTCTCTCTCGTTTTATCTCCAATTTCTATAAACTTTTTCCACAGCTAAACTAAAAGCTTCTTGGCGGCGGCGGTGGCGGCGGCGCGACGGACACACGTCACTATAAGCTACTACAACGTGTGCGTGACCGGGGAGCTAGAAGATCTTATACGCGCGCGCGCGCGGGGACTCACGATCGCTCCAACCGGCTAATGAGCGAGCGAACGTGAAATTTAGCTTTTATACTGCGGCGGCGGATACCTACCAGCATACTTACCTCTCTCTCTCTCTCTCTCGTACCGGTTCTTGCTCGTCGCCATTCCAACAGCAGCAGCGGTTCGTTGTTGCGCAGTCGCGGCGTCGTATCAAATATTCATTTATATATATATATATTTTGGATAGCGGGAGGGGATAGAAATTTTCGAATTGACAAGCATAAACATGGAAATCGACTGAAATTTTTTTTTTATTAAAAATGAACTTTTTTTTTAAGCGAAATACAAACAAATTAATATAAAAAATCACTATATCTAAACATTGTAAATTTTATAAAATATATTTATGTTTAATTATGTTTAATTATAATTAACAATATTTTTTAACTTTTTTCTTTTTACATTTTATTTTTATAAATTTTACATATTATACATATATATATATAGATTAAAAGTAAAAACACTCACATACACGTTCACACTAACAATTTCAACACACACACACACACGAACATTAAATAACAAAAAGTAAAATCTATATGGCAATAACAACGACAATGAGGATGACTAGAGGACTGTAGCTACAATAACGGGGATTACCTGCTAACCTTTATAGCCGAAAGGTAGCGATAATGTGTGCGTTAAATGTCGACGTTTGCGACACACAACCCCGCAGGTTTTTGTCTCTTTGTGGGTTATCACATCGTGAAGGGCTGTTCTTTGAATTGAGGAGAAATTGAGTTCAATCGATTCATGATTTTCTCCAGGCAAATCACTTTCGATCATTGCCCGGATCGATTTGAAATTAATTTTTTGTGAATTCTTATAATTCAAAGACAAACCCTTCACTTTGCACTCGGTTTTAATAACTTTTCCGGGGTCGGCGCTATTCACAACCTCGTAGCCATAAAACTTCGGGCCTCCAGATACAAACGATTTGATGTAGTCGCTCGGATCCTTCAGCTCGTTCGTCATGTCCCCGAGAAAGTTGCCGAGTGGTGGCACCCATTCACCCGATTCACCGGTGCTGACAAAAATCACCGAGTCTGTGTCGTAATATAGGACACGTTTTCCCAACCGTTCGAGGTAGCTGTAAAGTTTTAGACGAGCCTGCGTCGTCGTGTACGCCGCAATAACGACGTTAGTTTGCGGCGACGGGACAACAGCCTCGTCAATACACGACCAATTTGCGTACAACACCTGATCATTCACCGGCAATAAACGATGAACTTCTTTGTCGTTGTCACCGAGAAGCAACAACAACTCTTCACGACTGTTGATGACGGTCGTCTGTGTTAGGTTTGACCTCTGTCCGAATTTACCCCAAAACGAATTAAGGCAGAGTTTCGCGACAGCCCGCAAGCCTGAATTTTTTGCGATTTCCTCGCTATCGAGTCGGACACCCTCAGCCCGCTCATATTCAGCGATATAGCGAGCTTTGGACTCCTCGTCGATGCACTCTGCGGGCCAACCACTAGCCTCTTGCTTAATTCGCAGGAAGGTATTTATGTACTCGACAAAGAGCCCTTCCTCGCGTGTTACGGGGTCGTATTGAGTCATCTCGTAGTCCCAAATAATTGAGATTTTCTCGATGCTGTAGCCGACCTCGAGCGCCTTCTTAATCTCGTCCACGACCCAAGTACCTGTAAGCACGCGGTCAGCTTTGTCCTCGTGAGAACACGCTGTCTGTGCTGTTTCCTCGGCGCAGGTACGGCACAGAGCAAACAGCAACTTACCGTGCATGCGGAAAGGTAGCACAGGCTGAAAAAGATTTCTCGGCGGTAGCACTGTACACCTGATCATCCCGTTGACCGTTGTACCAAGAGCGTCAAATGAGCCATTCAGCAAACGCTCACACTCCGTATCCACGTATATCTTTGGGTGGCCCTTCGGGAAGCGGCCCACCTTCGATATATAGGGATACAACGAGCAGATATCGATGTAGCTGATTTTCTCGTTTGGCGCTGCATCATACACTGTGACAGTGTTACCGGTACGCCCGCCGTAAAATCCGTCACGAGGGTTCAAAGTCGCGCATTGCAGACGTGGATGGTCGCGAAGATAATCGTCTATTGACGGATTCGACTGGCGTAACTCTGCGAATTCACATTCCTACATCGTCTCCAGCTGATAACCTGCTGAACGAATTTTTGCATCACTTGTAAGGGTGCGCTCATAACGGCTCTCGTACGTCTCGACATTGGCACGCGATTTTTGCGTACGATTGTCGGGAAAACAACGAGGGCAGCCATGCCAATAACACCCGTGAAATTGAAAAACAAGACGATCGTCAGCGAGTTGCAGGAAACCATCAACGAGTGGGCCTTCAGGTAGTCTGAATTCTCGGCCCGTAGTGGCGTGAACGATCTCATGGGCTAAGCCGTTCTCTACCCACAGAAGCCACGCGTTCGCTTGTCTCGAGTGGTGTTCCGCGAGCCTATACCCGCCGTTCGGGATGAGACCGATCGTCCGAGGCTTGAGGAAGTTACGCCTGAAAACTTTAGAGCAGGCTGAGGCGATTGTCGCTGCCTCGGTAAAGGGACAAACGCTACCAGCCTCGAGGAATATTTTACAAAATTCCTGACACGCGCGTCTCAAAATATCGACATCGAGAGAGCAATATTTTTCGATCTCGGTGCGAAAATCGAAAATATCCCTCGAGGCAACCCGCTCTGCATATCAGGCATAAAATTCCTCGTGCTCTTGAGGACTCATCGAGTCCGGCGAGTAGAATTCCGCTGCAGGTAACTCACCAATGTATTGTTGGTTTTCGCGGGTGTTAAATAAATGGGGAAAGTAGCATTTTCCCATTTTATCGGCAAAACCGAAAGCTTGCGGAAGAGCACTCAGACGCATGTGAAAGTAATTCAGGCTGTCGATAAAAACTGTGCGTCCTATACGCATAGAGATTATCGCGTTACCCGTGAGAACGAGCTTAGGTAGCCCGAGGTCGCTACAATTCATAACTACATGACGTAATATGAATTGCGCATCGAAACTCTTGGCGTTGTGCACGATACAAACGATTTTCCGGAAAGACGTTGTGCGACGTACCGCCAGATTGACGAGCTCTTCGACGGGTGATTTTCGGAAAACGTGTTTCCGAATACCACACCATTCGCAAAAGCTGGACGCATCTAGATCGTCCACACTCTCGAGACACACATCGCAAAGCTATTGCGCAACACAAAGCGTTGCAATATGTTCTCGAGTATCGTCTTCCGGTGATGTAGTGTACGGTGTGTCCTGACGGGTCTCAAAGTCATAAAATATAAATAGTGTCTGCGGCTTCGAGTTGGGCGACACGCTGCGGGCGGCCAAAGGTTGCATGTAGCAGTGCTCGTTGTGACCGTGCAGACTACGACACTGCTGGCAAAACGATTTCTCGCAATCGTGGGCTCTCCTCGTAGTGTCCACGAGCTTCGAGCATTTCTTGCAAAAACAAACTGTCTGGCATATCGTTTTCAGTTCAGGGTGCAAGCTTCGTACACGATTTTCGCGAGGCTTGCGATGATTTGCAAGACACACGGCACCGTGAAAGAACCGATTACAATCTTGGCACTCCCACTCGTTGTTGTCGTCGTCGTCGTCACCGTTGCCGTTGTTCGATGTGACTGCACACGGTGGCGACGAGAAGCAACGTGGGCACTTGCTGGTGCATTTATGCTGATTTAACGAGCGGTACGACAAATTACACGGAATACAGTAATTCCTCGTACCACCCGCAGCAATGAGATTTGTAATCGGTGCGAAATGATTTTCGCTACTAAAATGTGCGATGTTAAGTATCACACGTGCCGGTGTATTTTCAAATCGCGCTTGCCCATTGAAAATCGGTTCGGCACCACTACCCAGAGATGCCCAGTCGTACACTACTATAGCTACGTCCGTAGCCATAAAGTGCCGCTGGAACATCTCGATTTCAGGTAGTCCGCACCCTGCCGCTGGGATTGTCACCCGGGCTTCTCGGACAAGCTTGTTTGCCTCGTCCCTCTGAAACTTCGATTTTTTATGACGAATGCGTTCATAAAAAACTTTCGCTTCATTGCTACGCTCGTGCTTGATACGTGCATTAGCAAGAGCAACCACGAGCGAACGAGGGAAACACAAATTGTCCGAGTTGCCGATCGAGACGATAGATCGATTTTTTTGTAATTTCTCCTCCAAGTACCTGCGCCAGTGATCGTGTCGACGTACGTCACAGTGAATATCAGTGTGTCGTACACCGATAGGATTCTGGCGCTTTGGTTCACGCTACAGAGGAGCTCCCACAATTGCTCGTAAGCGAATCGCCAAATGGGTCGCATCGAAATCCCCGCAACACCGTCGGTCATACCTTCAGCCATGAACCCTATTCCTATCATATTACTTTGAGGCTGTCCCGCGGTGAAATACGTATGGATGTCGCGAATTGCGATCCGAATCCACGATATGGGATTAGCACCCTGTGGAGGCGGAAGCAATGCAACATCCGTTTGCCGCGACACGATTTTTAAGCGCGGCGATATGCGCTTACGCGGCTCGCCTACTACGCGAAAACGATGTCCAACGGGTGAAATAACGTTCCTATCGTCTTCCCCACCACCACCACCCACATTATCGCTAACCTCCGGAATCGCGTTATTATTATTTTTAACGACCTCGTTGTCGTGCTCATTGTCGTTGTTATTGCCATTCGCGGTTAAATTTAAACTATAGCTAGGGCTCGCAAGGCCACCACCGATTTGCCAATTTCGGTGGTCGCTCACCAGATGCTCCACCGCTGCACCAGCTTCCGCGATCCAGTCTTTTACAGAGGGCTCCGCTGGAGTTGGCGGATGAGGGCGTACAGATGGATTTGCGGGGCCCCCTGCTCCGGCTCCTCCTGGTCTCGCTCTGGCTGTTGCTGCTGCTGCTGCTGCTGCTGCGCTGGTACCGCCACTCGCCGGCCCTGCATTAAAATTACCGAAGACTAATTAACAATCTAGTCTTCGGGAAAACCCCGATAGGCCTCTGCGAACCGAACAGCAATGAGGTCATCGTCATCGTCATATGAATCCGATCCCTCGCCAACTTCACCGTAGGAATTGTGCCAGGGTACCCTCGCTAAACGCGAGTAATACGGTAAGATATTATCACCTGGCACAATTTCTACGGTCTCGTCATCGCTGCGAACTTCACCGGAGACCACGGAAGAATCAACAGATTCTTCTTCTTGTTCGGGGTTATTGTGGGCGGCTATCAAGGGATTGCCATAGTGGTATGACGCGACCAAGTTATTTACTACTTGGTCATCCCTGAGCGGCTGCGGCGGCACTTCTTCTTCTTCTCGTCGATGGCCATCCTCCGCTACAGCCAGCCACGATAGCACACCTACGGTTTAACATTTACACATGTTAAACCGATTTTCATGTGCAGCGGCGATACACACACATACACATATACATATATATAAATAAACATACACACAAATAGTATTTAAAAATTAATAAAATAATATAGAATCTTTCCCCCCATTTTTTTTTCCATGGCAATTTTTTAAATTACTTATTATTTAAAAAATATGTGTATGTATGTATGTATATATATATATATATATATATATTGAAACGTTTCGCGATTTTGAGTCCCTTTCCGGTCTTTGCAATATATTAATTAATTCAATTTAAACCTTGAATTAGGTTTTCGTCGTGCCTAAGAAGGGGTGCGGGTTTCCTGGTCACCTGACCTTTAAACTATTGTTGTCTCAAATCGCGATGTATTACTGTTTGATACCACACGTGCAAGTGGTGGTCTTCAGGATTCGTGTTCTGGACCCGAATGATCTTCTGGGAAATCGGATGTGGAGGATTTTGTGGTTTTTTATTGATGCCTCAGATCAGGTTGTATTATTATTCTCTCATGTGTCTATCGACGAGAGTTTGCCTTCATCATCATTGGCTCTCCGAGGAGGAATCTTGTGAAGGCGGTTCGGGCGAGGAAGTAGGGGATTGTACGAGGTAAACCAGGATACAATGGGGTTGCCCACTACTTGCACTTGTCCTACCTGGGCTCGTGAAACAGGAATATTCCTGGATAGTTAGATTGCTAAGGATTCTAAATTCACACGGTCGGAGGTCCTTCCGTGTGGAGCTTTACACTCAACTTACAAAAAATAGGGTTGGCAATGGATCGCGTCTAACGGGACGCGCTTAAAAACTACGTAAACAGGCTATGGCCTGAGTTATAATTTATTCTAATGATTTTAAATTCATACGGTCGGAAGTACTCCCGTATGGAGCTCTACACTCAATTTACAAAAGATAGGGATTGCAATGGATTGCGTCTATCGGGACGCGCTTAAGACTACGTAAACAGGCTATGACCTGAGTTATAATTTATTCTAATGATTTTAAATTCATACGGTCGGAAGTACTCCCGTATGGAGCTCTACACTCAATTTACAAAAATAGGGGTGGCAAACGATAGCGTCTATTGGGACGCACTTAAATCTACGTAAACAGGATAAGTTCCTGAGTCTATGAATTTTAATGATTCTATATTCGCACGGTCGGAGGTGCTTCCGTGCGGGGCTTTACACCCAACTCGCTGTGATGGTGATGAGTTGATCTATGTTTTCGAAATGGAGGTGATTTTTGTGTCCCGGTGGTCGGACACGGGTACGGTGTCCCGCGACTGTACGCTTGTGGCCTAATAAGAATAATCGGAGTGTTTCGCGCCACTCTTTTATTGTTATTATTGATTTGTCCTCATACACAGGAACACCTTGAAAAATCATGCGATTCTTCCGTGTCCTGTTGTTGTAATCATCGGACGCTTGATTCTATGATTATTAATAAACTCGCGAATTAGTTTATCTGCGCGGGGCTCGATTGTTGTTATTTGAGCTATGAGATCTATTACTGTGGCACAGCTAAACGCTAATGGACGGCTCGTCTCGTTTGTCGGTAAAGTCCGCGTGAGTAGGCCTACTCGATAGTCGTCTGTCTGTGTCGCGATCCCTAGACTGTTTTTTATCTAGACACAGATGTGCTCCAGTGTCAGGTACTCCTTCCTTGCCCCTTTGTTATGCTTGCTGTTTGTGGTCGCCAGATACTCGGCCTACGTTCTCAATCAGCGCTCTTAAAAGAGCGTGATCTAATTGCGCCGACTATACTGGCGAATATGCGTACCGGGTGTAAGACACCGGGATGCTCACGGTTCGCAGATCACACGCCCAAACCAAACTTTGCGAGGCTCGTGTTAAGCACGATTCGCGCAGGGATTCAAGTGTAGGTGAGAAGCACCCGCACTTGTGTGCGTGTTATCTGCCAACGATGAGGCGTTCACACTCCTTGTTTTGGTGTGAGGGATGGCTCAAGGTCGGAATTCCTGCGAGGTCCGAGTTCGCAGATTATATACGACCAAACCAAACTTTGCGAGGCTCGTGTTAAGCACGATTCGCGCAGGGATTCAAGTGTGCGTGAGAAGCACCCACACTTGTGTTCGTATTATCTGCCAACTGAGAACTCTTTACACTGAAAGATCTGTGGGATTTATTGTAAGCCGATGCGCAGTGCTCGGGGTACAATAACTCCTATTTTAATTATTCACTTTTCGCAGAGGATAGCCACAACGCTGTGTGTGGGGACCCAACTACGAAAAAGTGGCCCTAATGCGAATGTATTATGTCGGCCTACGCGCTGTGCGAGGGAGACAGTAATACACCGAATATCCTAAGTTTATTCTACGACTCGATAGCAAGAACGCGATGTCAGGGGACCGAGTCGTTCGAATAAACTGCTATCTGGACGCTACGTTACACTGTTTTACAAATACAAACGAAAAGTTCCTGTTGCTGAGAAGCAGCAGTACGTGACTCGAACTTTTGAGAGTTGCCGAAAAGAAGAGTGCCGAGCCGTCCGCGGTGGTCGCTTATATACCCGATCGCCGTTTGGATAGACGGGGCGGTGAAACGGTACGGTTTCGGGGCCCTCCGCGCGGGTGGAATCGGCGTTGGTGGTGGTCACGTGACTATCGCGCGACGTGGATTGCGTCACGCGCGCCGGCCACGTTTTCGGTTGTTCGGGATTCCATGGAGGTTCCTAGGAGGTTGAATCCCGTATTCCCGGGCTATGGCCTATGCCGTTGTAGGTTGAAAATGACAATTTGTTTAAATAACAATTTGTCATCGAAACAAACTGTTTATTTGTTGAAAGTAGGAACCCTCCATGGTTTTTCCGGTATTGTTTATGAGATTCTGCCATTTGTTAAGGAATTATTCAACAATTTATCAAAAATGGTTAAATAGTTGAATATTTCCTTTGTTTTGTTGTTCTAGTTGGAGACTTTTGGTTGAATGGTGCTCTATGTTCTCTCTTAATTTTTGATTGTCGCTGATGTTCGCTAGCTTTAATATTTTATGAATTATTAGACAATTAGTTCTTTTAGAGAGAGAGAGCATGCTTCATCTACGGGAGAGCGAGCAGCGCCGACGTATCGTTGAGCTTAAGGTGGTGTGCGCTCACTCCTACTACTTTGCGCGTCGTCGGTGGTTGTCGCTCAAGGTAACGTGTGCGTGTCGTGGTACGCGCTGAATATACGGCGGCGCACATCCACTAGCTCGTCTCCTGTACGTGTAGGCGGTGCTAGGTGGGCGCTCGCCGTGGTATGGGTGTTGTTTTTCTGTCTCGCTCCTTGGTACTTTCGGAGTAAACAAGTGTTAACTTGAAATATTATCTCGACTACAGAAATATTCTGTACTCTGAGAGAATATTTTAATCTCTTGTTCTCGGAATGATATTTAAGTGATTTTTATTGTTGTATCAAGGAATAATTAGTTGAAGACTAATTATTCCTTATTGTAGCGGTACAGTCGCGAGACGTTCCATTACAATATATCTATGGTGAAGTTATAAATGTATTATAAAAATAATAACTTACGATTTTCACGGCTCTCGATCTGTTGAGGGATCTCGTTGAGGTCGCCCATGATGACCGTGGCGTCATCGGAGATTCCCTCGAGGTCCGATCCCGGCGTCATACTTCTTGGGAGAGGAGCGCCCTCGTCCTCCTCCTCCTCCTCCTCCTCGTCCTCCTCGTCCTCCTCATCCGCGAAGTCATCATCCTCCTGCTGATCCGGGACTATGTCGTCGTCGTCGTCGTCCACCTCCATGACGACCATCTCCTCCGGACCAGGGACACGGCGTTCTTCACCCTCGTGGTTCACGAAAACCGCGGAAATCTCGCTTCCCGCGGTATGAACCCCCGAATCTACCGCACTTTCCGCATCTTCGCCTTCTTCTTCTTCTTCTTCTTCGAGTACTCAAATTCTATCAGGGTCTTCAGGGTTGTAATGAAATACACCCTCTAGACCCTGAGGTTCAGGGTGCTCCTCGACGGGCTCGGGATCCGGAGACGCAGGGCTTTCAGGATTGTCGTGGTTTGGTCCCGGGCGGATTACAACGTTCACTTCAAAGTGCGGTGGATTCGGGGATTGAGGGGCGTCCACGAGGTCTTTGTCGACGTCGTTGTCGTCGTCGTCGTTGTTCATTGATCGTATCGACGGTGCAGGGCTGGCGAGATCGACGACGAGGATCGCATCGCATTCTTGATCCTCGTTTGCAACGCGAGCCGGAGATGCTTGCGTCACGAGGTCGACAACATCCACGTCACGTTGCGCCGACTTTTCCGGAGCACCGGTGGTGTCATCGTCGTCGGCGCCGTCGTCGTCGTCGTCGTCGTCGTCGTTGGTTGCGGCTTCGCCCTGATCCGCCGCCGCCGCCTCCTCCTCCTCCTCCTCCTCCTCCTGCTTCTCCTCCTCGTTGACCGTAGACACGTCGCTATCACATCGCTCGGCCCAAGCGATGAGGTTGATGGCACTTCGAGCGTTTTCGTATGCCTCCATGAGGCTACGACCAATTGGCAGGTGACCTGCGTAACGCTCGAGCACCACCTCGCACGCAATTACAACCGCGTAATGTGAGGCGTCGAAGGCCTCATACTCGTGGACACGAGCGATAACCCTCAGCGGTAGACGCCTCAGGAGCGATATTAATTCACGCTGGGCTTCACGCAGATCCATCGATCTCAGCGTCGAAGCCCACTGTTGCGTTCAGCGACGCGCAATGACCGCACTTCGAATTTTAACAAGACCGACGGTCTTCAATATAGCCCTTATCAAATTACGGGCACGCGGGCACTGCTCGTTAGAGGCGTTATTCGAAACACACTGCATTTTCGTGAACTGTTTCTGTGTTTTTTACGCGAACAAAATAAAAAATCCAAAACAAGGTTTAAATCGCAAATAAACCGGCGAATGCTGGAGTAATGACACACACACACAAACTCGAAACCGGTAAATCCTTTGCGCAAAACTCTAAGATCACTGTAAACTTCAATGAATTCACAAAGAAGCTGCGAACACTGAACAAATCACACACACACGACAAAAACGTTGAAACGACGATTTTGAAAGCGCGAGTGATGCTGAAGTGTCACGAGTGACTTCTCGAGAGAGAAGTAAACAAAGTCTGAGTTTCCAAAGACTATATAGTTTTAACCACACCCCCATTATCGATAGATTTAAGGGTGCAAAAGGGAAAAAGTAGGCTGTGACAATTTTTTCGAGCTCAAACATTGGTCAAAACAAAGATCCAATGTTTTCTCGAAAACCTTTTTTTTTCTACATTGGAAACTGCACAGCCCTGGATCGATAAAATGATTAGATTAAAAAATACATAAAACCCCAAAAATCACCATAGAACAATACCACCTGTTACGAAGATGTCCCAACAGTTTGCCACCGATTAGCGATTGGGTCATCGATACCTTGGAGACTTCGGAAAACTATCTTTAACCCTGCATCTCTACAGGTAGTCGTGAGGTGAAAACTCTCACGCTTCATCGCGACAGCCGGTAAATGTCACCAATACCCACGCACCCTTTGAGACGGCACATGCTTACTTAAGCGCGACAAAAGACACTTGCGAAGATCTGTCAACAGCTTGCCACCGATTAGCGATTAGATCATCGATAGCTTGGAGACTTTTTTTTTATTGCCGCCCGCAGTGCAACCGGAAAACTATCTTTAACCCTGCATCTCTACAGGTAGTCGTGGGGTGAAAACTCTCACGCTTCATCGCGACAGCCGGTAAACGTCACCAACACCCACGCACCCTTTGAGACGGCACATGCTTGCATAAGTGCGACAAAGACACTTGCGAAGATTTGTCAACAGCTTGCCACCGATTAGCGGTTAGATCATCGATACCTTGGAGACTTTTTTTTATTGCCGCCCGCAGGGCAACCGGAAAACTGTCTTTAACCCTGCATCTGTACAGGTAGTCGTGAGGTGAAAACTCTCACGCTTCATCGCGACAGGCGGTAAACGTCACCATCACCCGCGTACCCCTTTGAGACGGCACATGCTTGCTTAAGTGCGACAAAAGACATTTGTTATCCACTCCCCAACTCATCGATAGACCCGAGATTTCTAAAAGGTAACATATGTCAACAGCTATAAAATGTTAACATCTGGTATATGCGGACCACCCAAAATACATGTTAACAAACAATCTGGGTAGACATATCCTGTGAATCCCACGATATTGCTGTGCACCTGCACATAATGATTCATCGGTAACACACTCCCCCTAACTTTAAAAAAAGGGTTGCATTCAACGACAAGTGGTTTAGACAACCGCCGAAGCGTGGCTATATAAAGGCCATGATAATAGTGGTAATCGGCAGTTAGGCCCGTGACTTCTGTAAAGACGGTTTCACTTGTTGTCGAGTTTAACAACATGGAGCAAACAATCACCGCTAAATATCATCGCGACAGCTATCTACAACCCTCAACCATGTACCGTGTGCTGTCGGACACCGAGAAAAAACGGCTCGAAGGACCACTGATTCTCGGTACAACGTAAACTCTCAACCAGTCTGAGACAAAGAGAGTGAGTGTCGGCCTGCAGCCTCGGATGGATGGAAGTATACAACCCATCATAAAAGCCATCTTCCCGATATTTCAAAGTATTTTGCCGATGGTCAGAAGATAGTTTGGGGCTCAGGTTGGCGCACTCCAGACCCGATACACATCTCTGACTGCGAGATCCTGTTTACGTCAAGCTATGGCTCGAAATCTATCGTGTTCGATCGGCGCATTAAAAAACACCTACCGATGAAATGAACGAAAGTCAGCTCGATCCTGAACCACAAACGAAGAAAAAGCGTAAAAATTATTCACCAGCAAAGGGTGTGATGCAAAAACCCTCGTTCGAAGGATTACAAAACATCATGGTGTGCACCGACGAGCGCTTCAGACGACTACAAAGAAACGCGGCAAATGTACAAAAGTGTGCCGAAGTGCTTTGTGCTAAATTGTTGCTACATATCCCGGCTAACGAGACACCAGAAAAAATTAACGAACAACGTGTCAAAGTATTGGTGAAAGATAATTTCAAATCTTTGAAAGACGCTGTACAGCGTCGCATGGATGCTGAATTCGTTGAAATTACGTTCGGCATTGTGTTCCTGGAGCTTACCGTATTGTTCACCGCATTCATCACAAACGAGCTTCGCAAAGCACTTGCCGAGAAGAATGAGAAGTCTGAGCAACAACAACAACAACAACAATAACGACAAACTTTGTACATAGACGTTACTATGTCTGTATATCTCCGTCTTGCCCGCGCGGAAATAAGTATTATTATCATTATTATTCTTTTGGTAGCGTATCACACACACACCCGACGGCGATTCTTGTCCTTATACATCGTATATCAGTGTAAATATAAGGCTTAATTGTAAGATAGGCCGATTATTTTTAAATTTTGACAATGGTTATCCTTCTGTTGCACTCGTGTATATGTTCATCGATTATCTATATTTAAATATATGCGCCTCTCTGAAAACGAAAATCTTGTTTTATTTCACGACTTACCTACCTGGAAAAAATTTACCAACATTCGGAAAATCGAGTTACCGATCCGATTTCGAAAAAAAATTACCAACATTCGGAAAATCGAGATACTGATGAGATTTCGAAAAAAAATTACCAACATTCGGAAAATCGAGTTACCGATCAGATTTCGATTTATCGACACCCGCAAAATCGAGATACCGATCGTAGGAAAAAAATATCTACATTACCGACTGCCGAAGCATCGACAGATTTTCAGCGCTCGAGGGTGGGGAGGAAGTGAGGGGCCTTAAACAAACAAATCAGAGCTCGGGGAATTCTCAACAAAAGAAGTGGGGAGGAAGAGGGGATTTAAACAACCAATCAAAACTCGGGGAGTTATGCTAATTAGACTAGACAAGGCGCCAGGCGGGAGGGAGGGAGATAGGGCCTGGCTCCCCAGCGCTGCCCCAGCAGGGAGGGTGGGAGGGAGGGGGGTAGGGTCCGGCTCCCCAGCGCTGCCAGGGGCAGGGAGGGAGGGGGAAGGGTCTGTCTCCGCAGCGCTGCCAGCGGGTAGGAAGGGAGGGGGAAGGGTCTGTCTCCCCAGCGCTGTACCATACTACTAACGCATCACGCGAGTTTAAAGGTAGCGTTAATTCGAAGCGGCGGCTTAAGCAGTAGGCAGCGTAATTATTATTCAAACCATAGCCGCAGACTAAACGTAGCTTGAAGCAAAATAATATTTAAATAATCGCGGAAAATAATCATAATGAGTAATTGGAGGTAGCTTAGATACGAGAAAGAATTCGGAAGAGAAACATAAGTCAACAATCAAATTACTAAATAATTTCTCGCAAAGAAGATCGGCAAACATTTGAAGGAGGGGAGCAACAGATAAATCTCGAGTCCTTGAATCAAGACTATGCAATACTCAAATACTGAAACAATAAAATAATAATAGAATAATATGAAAATTAAGGTAGCCGAAGAAAGGTGAGAGTCAAAGATCGTAGCGTGTAGTATAGGTAGCATACGATAGGTAGCATCAATGACAAGTTTCATAATACCACAGAATAAAATATACAGTAAAACTACAAGAGTACAAAAGCTAGGAATGTACGGGCAGCTCGGACGAAGATAGTAAGGTACCGTAAGGGAGGTAGCGTGAGCCGAACAATACGCGCGAGATGTAAACACCCCGCCGGTCCAAGTGACCTTCGGCGGGTAACTCCAATGGCCGACAAACAAAAGATACAGAGCTAAGCATAATTAATTTACGCACATGAAATATTACGGCGTACAAGCACAAATAACCAATTAATTGTCGAGCACTCTTTGCTCCCAGCACGCCGCGCGGGGGGAGTGAGTGACCCGAGTCCTCCGTGAGCAACTCCAATCAAAATTCTCAAATAATCAAAATTTACTAAAACAAAAGACCAAGAACTTACTCACGGGGCCGAATCACTAACTCCAAAAGAACGCTCGACTCACAGATGTCCTCAAAATCGATTCCTGTTAGGGCGATGTTCTGATACAAATTTTTTCCCGAAGTACACTTGCACGTGATCGACAGCAGAGAGCGAATTTTTGCTACCGCTCGCGCACGCGCTCAGGTGTAGCGTAGCTCTCAAGATCTTCGGGAGTTGCGGCGACGCACAGCGAACCTCGCGCACTGGCGCACGTTTCAAATGAATCTTTGATTTGTCCGCTGCATTTTCTTGCGATGTGGGTCCTCGTATCGTTGATATCCTCGTTTCCTTCCAATCTCTTCTGCAGCAAATTATTACTAGAACGTGGGTGTCTTCTCATCGGATCCGGTGGCCCCGGTGGAAGAGTGCGGGGTCCCTCACGCCGGAATTCATGGCCACGATGCATCGGCGATATTGGACCCACAACAAAAGGGCGCAACACTGCAATTAACTCTTTCCACCGGTGCACCTAGGCTCTTTCTTCGTGGAGCGCCGAGTCGGCCGGACCGCAATAGTCCAAGTTTCAGGGGATGGTCCAGCGCCGGGCTGGGAAGTCGTAGGCAGACGGGTGGCACAGTAATATATTGACCCATTTTCCAGCACGCTCCCGGGCATCCATAATCCACGGTTGTTCGGTGCCTGCCTGCGATTCTGATAGTCCGAATTCCAAAATTCCAAAACTTGAGTTTCAAGCAATAATTCAAAACTCCAAACAAATATCCAAAAATACTCGAAGTTCCTCGGTGTAGGGAGGCTTCGGAAACGTAAGAGAGCGATAGGTAACGGTACGTGCGCTCGAAGAGTGCGTGGGCGTTAAGTTACGGTTTCCAGGCGGAAGGGCATTCCCTCGGTGGTACTAAGTAACTGGGGTGAGACTCCGTAAATGGGGAACAGAGCGGTAAAAAAAAAATACTAAATTTAAAGAAACTAATTATTTGTTAATGAAAAACGCTTAAAAGTTCCGATCGTAAGGTAGCTTTATCGAAGGTAATGTAGAGAGCGAAATAGTTGACCCGCAGTTGGTAAAAGCGACCGTGCACCGACCCAAGTATCGTAAATCCGCCACTCCTCGCAGTTTACACTTCGCGCAGGTGGCGTGGCAAAAAATCACGTCACAGTATTAATAACCAATACAGTACAAAACAGAATTTCCTTGAATTACTTACAACACAAACTGATGCTCCATTATATAATAAAAGGTAGCTCACATTGCATACTAGATATTGGCTTACTTCTAAACTCATAACATCAGTAACTGGACGTCGGGTACTGAAATGCCCCCAATTTTAATCGACTTATATTATCGTCAGTAATACAGAGTCCATTCGACATTCAGTCGAATCGGGATGCTGTGAAAAACCACAAGGCACACAACTATAGAAAGACCATATACCATATACAGAAATATCCCAGTGAACCCGTTTTGTCACGGCAATATAACATGGTAGTTATGTAATAAAACAATGTTACTCTTGTAATACGTAGCGTGTACATAACATGCTGGTAACAGGTTACGTATCATTGGTTATACGCAGGTAATGTAGTTGTTATACGTCCCTTTTGACATTACAGTTATATTTAAAAAATACGTTGTCGTTACGTTATATAATCGTAACAATGTAATTTTAACTTCAATAACATTCCGATAATGTTACTAAGGTATAACGTAATAACGTAATAATATTGCAGTAATATAACTTATGATCCTTGCTAATATTGGCCGCAATGTAACTGTTATGTACCGGTTACATAACAAGTTATGTAACATATTATATTGCTGAGTCGGAAATTGCAAGTTACATGCAACTTACATGTAACAAATTGGTAACATTACCTGTTACAATCGGTTATATTGCCGTTACATTGTGGCAACACAACTGTGTTCACTGGGATGGTAGGGAAATTATTCGAAATAAGCGAAGTGACAAATCATTGACCACCATTGACAAATCATTCATGGTGTGACGTGATTTTTTGCCACGTCACCTGCGCGAAGTGTAAACGGCGAGGAGTGTCGGATTTACGACACTTGGGTCGGTGCACGTTCGCTTCTACCAACCGCGGGTCAACAGCGGAGTCGCTCTCTATTTTCGCTCCCTACGTTACTTTCGTCAGAGCTACCTTGCGATCGGAATTTTAAGCGTTTTTATTAGACAGTAATTAGTTTCTTTAGATTTAGTATTGTTTTGACCGCTCTGTTCCCCCTCTACTGAGTCTCACCCCAGCTACCTACGACCACCGAGGGACTACCCCTCCGCCTGCAATCCGCTACTTGACGCCCACGCGCTCGCCGACCGCTCGTACCGTTACCTATCGCTCTCTTACGTTTCCGACATGCCCCTACACCGAGGGACTTCGGGTATTTTGTTTGGATATTGGTTTTGAGTTATGGATTATGGCCCGAAATTCCAGTTTTGGATATTGGAATTCTGAGGATCAGAATCGCGGGCGGGCACCGAACAACAGTGCCCGTGGATTATGGATGCCCGGGGAGCGCGCTGGAAAATGGGCCGACATATTACTGTGCCACCCGCCTCCCCACGACTTCCCAGCCCGGCGCTGGACCATCCCCTGGAGCTTGGCCTGTCGCGGTCCGGCCAACCCGGCGCCTCATGAAGAAAGGGTCTAGGAGCACCAGTGGAACGAGTTAATTGCTGTGTTGCGCCTTTTGTTGTGGGTCCAATACCGCCGATGAATCGTGGCCACGAATTCCGGCGTGAGGGACTCCGCCCTCGTCCACTGGGGCCACCGGATCCGAGGGGAAGACACCCACGCTCCAGTCGTAATTTGCCGCAGAAGAAATTGGAGGGAAACGGCGATATCAACGGTGCGGGCACTACGTCAACCGAAGTGCAGCGGAAAGGTCAAACCATCGTTTGAAGCGCGCGCCAGTGCGCGAGAATCGCAGTGCGCCGCCGCACCTCCCAAACACCGTGGGAGCCACTCTCAATCGGAGCGCGTGCGCGAGCGGTAGCCGGCGAGCGGGCGGAGTGGGGTTATCGATCAACGGCCCACGAGGGATCGCGAAAATTCACTCTCTGCTGCTGACCACGTGCCCGTGAACATCTATCTTGCGGTGATAAGGACATCGCGACCATCGTCGGGACGAAGGAGATTCCGGTGAGACTCGGCCCACCCTCTACTACTGTGAGTCAAGCGATCTTTTAGGAGTTAGTGATCCGGCCCCGTGAGTACGTTTTGTTTTTTGAGTTTATTGAATTTTAGTCTTTATGGATTTTTGTATTTGAGTATGTTACGTGGAGTTACTCACGGAGGACTCGGGTCACTTCCTTCCCCGGCGGCGTGCCGGGAGTGAAGATCGCCCGACAATTAATTGGTCGTAAATTTTGTTCAGCTTTGGTTTGGATTTATTTTGTTCTGAGTTTTGCGTTCAGTTAATCAACACAATTATTTGTGTAATCGCGTTCGCTTTTGATTGAGTTAATTGTGCTATCTTCTTGCTGTTAAGATTCAATATTTTGAGTAACGTTATCTTTCCGATCGTTTAATTATGGTATTAGTTTGGCTCTCTGTAATTATGTTAATTTTGTGTTAGTACGCCGTAATATTTCATGCGCGTAAATTTACTATGCTTAGTTTTCTGTCTTTTGCTTATTTGCCGTTGGGTTACTCGCCGAAGGTCACATGAACCGGCGCGTTGTTTACATCTCGCGCGTATTGTTCGGCTCACGCTACCTCCCCTACTTTACATTACTATCTTTGTTTGAGCTGCCCAAACCTTCACAGTTTAGTGTTCTCTTAAATTTTCTGTATATTTTATTCTGTGATATTATGAATCTTGCTGTCGTTGATGCTACCTATACTACGCCTTATAATCTTTGACTCTTGCGTTTTGTCGGTTACTTTTAATTTATGATTACCTTAGTACTATTTTGTTATTTTATTATGTTACTATTGCGTTAGCTATATTTTCAGGACTCGAGATTTATCTGTTGCCCCTCCTTCAGATTTTTGCCGATCCTCCGTGCGAGAAATTATTGGATAATTTTGATTGTTGATTTGCCCTTTTGGTTTGCGTAAATTATTTGTTCTGCTTATGTTTTTCTTTCCCGAATTCGTTCTCGTAACTAAGCCACCTCCGATGAGGTATTATGATTATGTTCCGCGATTCACTAAATATTATTTGTTTCAAGCTACCTTTTGGTCCGCGGCTATTATTTGATAATCCAAGTTATAATTAATCACGCTACCTATTGCTTGAGTCGCCGCTTCAAGTTAACGCTACCTTTAACTCCACGTGACGAATTTGTTTGCTTGGCTTCTTTCATTTATTTATTTTATATCGACTCCCCGTAGTATTACGCTCATTTTTGTCCACCATCATGTCATCGTAAATGCGCCTTGACCTTGTCAAGTGACGCCCGGGAACTGGTTAATAAACCAAATAATTCCTTTAATATTCTAGTTTTGTCACCTCATTTCGTCCAGCCCCTCTACCATATATCAGCTCGCGGAGCCTGAGCTAGTCGTGTGCCTTGTGGCTTCTCACCGCGTCCTCGCGCGACCCCGCTTCTGATTCCACCTCATGGGCGACAATATAAGTCGATGAGAATCGGCGGTACCTCGGTACCTGGCGTCCAGTCGGCCGTGAGGTGGATCCGCGCATCATTTTAAGTTTTGAGATTAAGTAATAAATTAAAGATGAGTTTTAAGCGGTTTAGTGTCTTAGGATGATTTCAAGTTGTGGTTCGTGTCGAGGGGAGGGGAGCCGGGGTTGTGAGTCCCGCCAGGGAAATGCCTCACAATGGAAAGATTTCCCTGGTTACCCTCGATGATAGTCAAAGCACAAATATGAGTACATTTTTGTGGTCAGTGGCGAAATAAAAATATTGCCAAGATACATTGTAGTGTAAATTTCCCAAGATCCCCTAAAACAACTAAAAAGCTAAGGTTCAGAGAATCTTCCTTTTATTTTTATTAGGGCGCCAGGCGCGAATATTATTACGCGCCGTGAAAAACTCGTGATGTTCACGGTTTAAGCTCGTTGTGCCAGACTAGTCGTAGCCATCAAAATTTTTGAGAGTAGCGGGCCTCGTAGGCCAGTATCTCTCACAGAAAAAAAAGATTAACGACAAATATTTGTGGATGTTTGAAAAAACTCATAAAAGATCGTTTATTAACAATGAGACACACACACGCTCACATTGAACTCACAAGTACGAGAAGAAAAACGGGAATTATTAGCGAGACAAAAAAAAATTATTGAAAGTAAATAGCAAATAGATCGCGCGCCTGAACACCTCTTTTTTGTAGGCGACGCGGTCTAATCCGTCTTTCTCGCACTCACACACACGAACCTTTCGCGGCGCACAGGAACGATTACGCACTCGAACGGAATTAACAAAGTCCTGACACTTCACGCGACATTCGAGTCTTGCATGAAAAAAATCGGGCTACTCAATTCACCAGCATATATCACAAGCTTCTCCATCATTCCCGTGCGCACAACCACTACACCACAATTAATGGCGATTTCCCAAAGATTCTTTTCATTTTAATATGATTTAAAAAGTTCTAAATAACGTTTGCAAATTGGCAATGGCTCGTAACGTCTCGCGGGTGTCTCGAAAATGCAAAAAGACCTAACAATAGAGCTCGTCGACGCGATCACTCCGAGGATACCGTCGTCACGCACGTTTCTACGATATAAACAAAATTTATGAAGAATAAAAAAAGCCTAGTAACAGGTCTCACTTCGAAGTTAAACAAATTCCGCCTGTATTATCTCCTCTCCGTATTCGCACAGGAATCAGGAATTTCTCATGGTTGCTCGACAATCCTTCCAGTACCACGGATCCTCGGAAAATGATACGAAATGTGTCACTCACGGAAGCACGAGACTACTCATCCTTACCCTAATTACTTCGCCGGCAATGGGTTAGGCCGCCACCCCCGATTATTCGCGAACTACATTACTTAACATAAATAATTGGTGCTTCTTGTGCACGAAGTCTAAAGCGGGACTGTGTAGTGTAGCGCTCAAGACATCGTTGTAGCTCGTATCACGACTATCGATCTCCGACAGAATATTTCCGACAAAATATTTAAAGAAAAATATCTTGCGTTAAAATATCTTTGCGAAGAAATATATTGACGACAGAATAACTTTGAAAGAGTTATAGTTCATGACGAAATACCCCATGAATTAAACGTCCCAATATCTTTGCGACAAAGTAACTTTAATAGAAATATATTCGGAAAAAGTATCCCAAGAGATCACTGCGAGTGTTTCTGCGTGAATCACAGCGTGTGTCCGCGTGTGTGTATGTGTTTCCGAACTAATTAGACACAGACGAGGTCCAAGGGCGAAGTCCCGATGGGGGGTTGGGGGAGCGAAGCCCCCCGACTGCAAACAAAACTGGGACGAGTTTTTTGTTGCGTTGTAAAACTTGTTTGTTATATTTATTTCAAGGTATTTTGTCACTTGTTTTGCCATAAGCGGTTTAGTATATTATTTTGATAAAATCTATTTGTTATATTTATTAGGTGTCAAACTAATAACTAGTAAAAAATAAGTCGTAAATAATAAGTAACTTCGTCTAGAGTCCACTTGACGGAAATATTGTATCGCTAAATAGATTGATGAAATTTTGGGAATCAAATAATACAAGAAAATATTCTGTCGAAGTTATTTTGTCGCCGAGATATTTTAACGGATTTCTATAGTTACGGACCCGTCGTAGCTAGGTGCTCATCTACCGATGCAGTACAGGGGACGTGTTTCCGGCCGTATGGGATATTCGTTGTTTCCTCAATATATTATATGTCGTATTCGGCCTTCATAAATAAAATAAAGTAAATAAGCGGGTGTGATAAGTGGCGGTGAATTTATTGCTAGGCCTTATTAATCTGTCGGGAGTCGTCGTACTGTGAGGAACTGTATCGAGATTTTTGCGAGCTTATCTCGTATTCAATTTTTAATATGTTACAATGCAACTTAAAGAAAATAAGCGAAAGGATGGGATTAAGTGACAAAACGTTGAGAGTGTTAGATATAAGCTGTGACGTGATTTTTTTAAAACCACGATCACAAGGGCTTTTGTTACCGGTTATTAGTTTTCGAGATGCTTCTCCCCGAATTTACCGTTTGGTTTTTGGTTAAGAATTTTTATGTTCGAGATTTTTTCTTTTTTTATGAAGTTAAGGGAGATCGGTGCACTCCAATCAGTCGCAAGGACGAGAGCTCAACGAAACGAGCAGCCCGGCAGATAAGCGTCACCGATACGAGTTCTTGCAATTAGTTGTAGACTGGCGCAAATCCGGTGCCCTATAGTGAAAGTGCATCGCGCTGGAGAACGGGTGGAGTTTTGTTGTTTAGTTTTGGCATAGGATAGTGCATTCTGATGCATTATGGATGTGAAGTATAGGCCCGTTTTCGCGTCAAGCACAAGAGGAGATGATTGGGTAGATTTCGAAGTTGTGACGGGCATGATTTGCGCTCTCGATACAGTAACGAAATAATTCGTGGGAGAGGACAGTAGTTCTCGGGCAGGGGATTTTGGGAAACATTGAATAGTAATAATGTTGAGTTGTCGAAGATTACTCGAAATAGCTAGTCTTGCTCGGGACGGTGCCGAGGTAACTCGTTCTGACTCGAGCTTCCGTGTTGAAGGTTTTTCTGCCGATCTCGTCGCGTCAATTGTTCGGCTCTCGCATTTGGCCTACGCAGTGTTTAGCGTACGTTACAAGTTGTCGTTTGCTGTGAATTTTATTTGTAAAATAAAATCAGTAGTCTCGTGAATTATTCAGTGCAGTTCAGTGCATTAGGTTTCGATCTTCTTCCTTTGAATATAGTTCACGTTCCTCGATTTATCAGGAATAATTCTGGTGAGTCGTTTCCGTTTAATAAATTATTTAATCGATTATTTCAATTAAAGATCTCTTACTGCAGAATATTCGCGCAGCTATCGATGAGTAGAGGGTACACGCGCTCTGCAACTCGCCGCTACCGTGAACGATTCCGACGCGTTACGCTCTCGTGTCTTAATTCAATAATAAAATTTATTGTAATTGCTCCCGAAAATTTTTCGAAGAATATTATAGTTATCTTTTTCGAGCTCTCGTTAAGAAAAAAAAGCTATTTACTGGGCCATACCTCGGCTCTCTCTACCACAACCTAGCAGGCAGTGCATTTCCGTACCCGTTCGCTTCCGCGAGCGCATGCAATTGCGTTTGTTAATTTTACGCGACCTCAAAAATTAAGTAAGCTACCGTTTTCTTCGGTTTTGTTCTCGATCGTCAGTTTGGCCCCAAACTTTCGATCTTTATGGGAATCGAGCCTGCTCAACTCGATTCCTGGGGCCTACCGGTTCGTTAATACCGGTGAAACAAAAATTAGCTGGCGCCCACCGGGCTTGTGGATGCGCGAACGAGGGTGGATGCCAAAGGTGACAGTATCGTGTTGCAGTTCCCGTATAAAATACCGTTATCGAATGGGCTCACGAAAAATACGTCACAAAGCAGAATAATTGCGAGAGTTGTTTTGAAATTGATTACAAATTTTGAAGAAGTGCCGTGTCGATCAATATAAGTTAAATAAAACGATACATATATATTGTGATGGGATCTTACGCCATGCTACCTGCGGAAGTGTAAACGGCGAGGAGTGTCGGATTTAGGACACTGGGGTCGGTGTGCGTCCGCGGTACCAACGGAAACATTCGCTTTTTATTCGCTTTCTATTTACTCTCTTGAGTTCCGTTAATTAAATGATTAATTGTAGTAAGTTTTATTTTTTTCT
The DNA here is from genome assembly GCA_947507545.1 of Clistopyga incitator. Lineage (NCBI taxonomy): Eukaryota > Metazoa > Arthropoda > Insecta > Hymenoptera > Ichneumonidae > Clistopyga > Clistopyga incitator. The sequence continues at coordinate 7,671,959 of OX382172.1, read as the reverse complement.
GATCACTTTGTTCCCTATGTTCGGAGTGTCACCCCAGTAGTCTACTACCACCGTGAGATTGACCCTCCGCCTACGAGCCGCTACTCAAGGTCCACGCACGCATCGCTCGCGCACGTCGTAATGATTGCTCTCTAAGTTTTCCTACGGTCTATACACCGAGTGGTAACGAATATTTTTGGATTTATGTTTTTGGATTAAATATTTGGTTTTCGACACTTTAGATTTGAATTTATAAACGCTGTTCGTCAGAGTTGCAAGCGGGCACCAAACGTCTGTGTCCGCCAATTATGGAAGCCGAGACAGCACGCTTGAAAGTGGGCCGAAATACTACTGTGCCACCCGCCTCCCTTACGACGTCCCAGCATAGCACTTGACCATCTTCTGGAGTTCGGACTGTCGCGGCCCGGCCACCCCGGCACATCATTAAGAAAGAGCTTAGGAGCCAGAAAGGAGAAGTTAATTGCAGTGTTGGGCCCTTTAAATTGTGGGTCCAATATTGCTGAAGCGTCCTGGCTACGACTTCCGGTCGTGAGGTATCCCGCATTCTTTCTTTATGGTCACCGGATCCGAGGAGAAGACGCCCGCGCTCCAGCATTAATTTACTGTAAAAAGAGACTGCAGCGAAAACAAGGTTAACTACGACAAACACCCACACGAAACCGCGACATACACATCAGGCAACTTGAATTGCGCGCCGCTGCCCACGTCTTAGTAAAAGGCGACTGGGCGGAGTGGGGAGAATATCGATCGACAGCTCGCGATAAATTTGAGAAACTACCTCCGTGTGTACCTTCGACGGCATCGATCGATCTAGGATTCAACACGTGCAATCTACAAGAGACTACGGAGACTCAGTCCTCCTATCTAATCTTGAGAGTTGAAGGTTCGTTTTTTCGTTCGCCTCGGCGCCGTGAGTTTTGCTTTAGTTTTTTATATGCTTTATGATATTCTTGTTGCATTTTATGGACTCTGGAGTTTTATGGACTCTTTATGGACTATGGAGGTCCTGAGTCGAGCGATCACCCGGCAGTGTGCCGCGCGCAACGAACGTCGACAAATAGTTGATCGATTGATTTGTCGATTTTAATATCGTAGTTTTGGATATTGGTTGTTCGATTTTTGAGTTAACTTAAATTATTGAGATATTAATTCTACTAGTAGCGTTGGTAACTTTACTAATTTCCGCTTCTTGTATTTCTATTTTTCGACTACCTTCCGGTTCCGGATTCTAAGTAATTATTAATTTTTATTTATTTGTATTCCTTCGTATACCTTCTTCAGGTTTTTACGATGTCCCCACTCCCCTTCATCCCCTTCCATTTATTGAGTTCCCCCCAGAGTGTTGCACTCTTTCCTAATGCACTACTGTATCGCATTTGCGCGAGGGCACAGGGAAGCTGCGGAAAACCTGCGCCGATATAGGCGGCAATATTTTACTGACTTTCTGCTATATGAGAATACATCAGAAAGTCCGAAAAATTGCCTCCCGCTCAACAGTCAACGCACAAGTTGGTGCATAGCTAAGCGGTCACCCATCCAAGTACTCTCCGCGAGAGAAGCTGCTTAACTTGGGAGACCGCCGAAGCCATACACCGACGGCGCGCCCACTGCTGTCGGTTCGTTTACACAGTAGTTTTACTTCCACACAACAGTTATACTTTTGGTTTTCTTTGTGTTTCACATAGATTGTTACATTTATAGTTCTCAGCACACCAATTTGTTTCGGTCTATTATTAAATATAATACACATGATGCTGCTCTCCTCCAATGGAGCTTCTTCATATAAAGAAAATAAGTTATTGGAGATCAATGGACACTATTAAATACCTATAGTATCCATTATGTATCATGCATACGATAGATATTTTTTATTCCCAAGCACAAGTGACTCTTTTTTAAGAGATAACATTGAAGCTTCATTGCCTTTTCAAGTATAGCATAAAGAGAGATATTGAATTTTTTGTAATTTTTTTGGGTGACCCAACTTCCTTAATGTTCTTGACATTCTACCGACTTGATAGACAAGCTGTGCTGACAGATGCATTCAATGAGCCTGTGATAGGGCTTGTCTGTTCTTAAAGATGAATACATATCCACATCAAGATCCATTTCATCTACTAAATGTGCCAGTCGATACCTTGATAAAAGAAGGCACAAAAAATATTATCAGTTTAACGCACAGATGACTGCTTAATTAAAAAATGTAAAATAGTATACAGAGACAAAAATGCCATTGTCAAATGTAAAAAAATGTATATTAAGCGAATTTGAAGTTAATAATCTAGTTCATTTGACCTGAGAAAACTAGCGAATGTAGTTAGTTCATTCTATCTCATTGTGCGGTTGGCCTAATATTGTACTTACCTTTGTGTATACATATTAGCAGCTACTTTTTTTAGTGCATAATACAATTCGTATAGGAAAAATCAGAACAAAAGGATTATGGAAATTTTATCATGCCTAATTTCAAATGTAGTTCTCGCCAGTAAGATGTTTTTCATTTTCAAAAACGTCATCGAAAGCTCGGTGCATTGTAAATAATACAAGAATTAGCATCTTATTTCTAATTGAAGTATTAATAACTATACTGATCTATTTTACTCCCGCAGAATTCAAATCCGATGGATACCTACCGAATTGTACACACCATGGAACCGCTACTAAACCGCCGTGTCTGAACAGAATTCCCACTAGTGAAAAACTGCCATCTTGCCCACCACCGTTTTAATTATTTCCGCGATGATTCACTCTACTTTACCCACAATATAAGTAAAATAGAAAAATGATTGTTTTTGCATTGTATTAAACGAGCTGACTGTATTGGGAAATTTGAGGCATATTTGATCACAAAAAAAGCATTTTTTATGATTGGGAGACTCTAAATCTGTGACCCTCTGACTGTTGGTTTGTGCCTAAAAACACTTGGCAATTCGTACCTCTGAATACATATCTGTTCGTAATCTATTCGATTTATAAGAAAAGGCTCAACTGAGAAATTATTTATTTATAAAAATAATCAAATAATATTACTATGATGTGATATTTTGCCACACGACCTGTACAGAGTGCAAGCGGCGAGGAGTGTCGGATCTACGACACGTTTGGACAGGGGGCGTCCGCTCGAGACCTTCGGCAACTCACGATCATTTATTTGTATTACTCGATTTTTATTAATTTCTCCCGATACCAAAATTATTTCCGCATATTTAGAGTGCTTTGTTACCTTCTATCTTTGTTACTATTACATAGCGTACTTTAGAATTACTTTCTCGTAATTTTATTTAAATTAGATTAAGATTAAGAGATATTAGTCCATAAGTCTGCTATCTTGACCGTAATGTTCCCTATACGACGGAGACTCAACCATCCATCGGGGAAGTACCCTGTACCTACGAACTATTACAGTGTCACCCGCCTCCCTCAAGACTTACCAGCCTGTAGTTGGACCATCCCACTGTGACCTGAATCGCCGCGGTCCGGACAACCCGGCGCCCCACTCAGAAAGGATTTAGGAGCGTTGAAGGAAGATTCAATTACAGTATTACACCAAAAGTTGTGCGTTCAAACGCCGACGCATCGGTGGCCATGATTTTCCACGTAAGGAACTCCGCACTGTCCCAAAGACGCCACCAGATCCAAGGGGAAGGCCTCCATTTTGAGATTAGAGTTTTGTATGGTAATTTCGTTAATGGGGAATGTCACTCAGACTTTGTTGAGATTAAAGAATTTCCCATTAGTTTTGGTCGATCTCTTAGTTAAATCAGTTTTCAGTTTTATTTATTATTTTTTACGATTAATATCTTAAAAATTATTATTGTTTACGATTGTTCTCTGGAAACATAGATTTCGTACAATTAAGTATTCTGCACAGGTTGGGCGACATTCGTATTATAATATAGTGCTCTAAAAGTACGTAGTAAGTTATTGCGAAGAATTTCACCGGCTGTTTTTGTATTTATTGTTAACGTTCGCGCTTCCTTGCTAGAGCGTCCTAGGCTTACGGCCATCGTGAGTCCTCTGGGATGTTTACATTTCGATTGTTGTTACACTACCGCTCTGTATTAGCTCTCTTGCTATCTCGTTAGAAAATTCCGAAATATTATCATGACCCTCAAAATTTCTGCATCTTCAGAAAAAAACTTTAGCACGCTCTAGCGCTGTGACATTAGTTCTGAGAGGAAAATGTTTACCACCATTTTGTTCCTCTTTAAATTCCCCGATGGCGGATATTTTTGAAAAAAAAAAAATTATTTGAAATTAAGACGATCACTGCGAATTGAAAACTTTGGCACGCTGCATCTTTTTCATTTTGACTCGGAGAGAAAAGTTTGTAGGAGACATTTTCTTCCTTTTCTAATTTTGAGGTGGCGGTTATTCGTAATTTTCGAGTCGCGGTTATTTGTGGGTAGTTATTTAGACTTTTGTCTTTGACAGCGTTTCCTGACTAGAATATTGATCATAGGTAGAAAGGCCGAAGGACTTTTTTGTAGTACGGATTATTGTAAAAATCCGGGGTGAATACTGTTTTCATACTACTAAATTATCTCACATCATTGAAACCTATTTTTCGATCCATCGTGCGCATCGAATCATACCCGAGTGCTGCCCAAGAATTGTTAATAAACGCCAAAAATGTCTGAAGCTTCGCATCACTCATTTGATTCGAACCAGCCAGTCCGTTATAATTCTCCTCCGGAAGAAAGAGTTAGCCGTACGGTTTGATGTTTTACCTTATTCTCTCACAATCCAGCATCAGGCAATTCATTATTCTAAAAAAATTAAAATAATATAAAGATGATCCCGAATAGGCGGTACTTCGTACGCGGCGCCCAACTCCTTTAGTTAATAACCTATGAACATCTCTCGGCTAATCGAGTTTGAATCCTATCGTTAGGATAGGCGTTATCGCGTTTCGAGTTTAGCCGACGCAGTTCCTAACTAAAACCAGTTATCTTTCCGAGTTAAGGCTACCTTATACACGTTCTCTTTCAAAGTAAGGGCTACCTGATCCAAGTTCTTTTTCGGAGTTAAGGCTTCCTGATCCAAATTTCCTCTCGGGATTACGGCGACTTGCTACGCGCTTTCTTCGGATTTAAGGTAACCTGACCGAGATATTTTCTCTCGCGCTAGTACGCTACCTGATACCTGATGATACGAGACTAACCACCTCATTAGCGTTTCACTAGACATGCTACATAATCTCGCGCCGTTCTCTAAAATTCTGGTTAATCACGACTTGGCTCATGAGCGGCTTCCTAACCTCCGCGCGATAACGGTCGGTTTACCGTGCTAGTATCACAATATACTATTTTGTTATTTCTCTTTCGCCTCTTATTTTTATTTATTCTTCCTCTTCACCAACCCTTTCCCTCTCCATTAACAAAAGGAAGCCGATTATAGGACACTGAATGCTTGGTATGTAGTAAAGCGATCTTCAAAACTGCTGTCGTCCTATATACAACTGTCAATTGAGAACATAACTTATCGGACCTGTTTTATTCAGACTTACAAGCTAAACAGCAAACTCCTTATCAAGAAAAGTTGACCAACGTAATATTTTCATGAAAAGGATTGTACAAATCTGAGAAAACGAAAACTGCAAGAAGACTGTTACGTCCTGGCTATTTTTCCTAATATAATTAATACACATTTTATCCTATCATTACAATTAATTCTAGAATTCCTAACGCTTTTTCTAAACTCCATATTCCCACAATATTCTAATTTAATTTCTTTATATAAAGACCACCTTCAGACGCTGACTATTCAGTCGCGCCGGATGTATATCCAATTTCTACCAAGTTGTATCCGCTACTTTAACTTTTTGTCCTGTTTCCATTTTTCTGCAGTTTCGCTGTCCGCACGTGCAGTGCATGGTTAGCAGTCCCACGATTCGCAAAATCTCTACTTAAAATATAATTCACACCTTCTTTATCCTATCAAACTTTTACTTCAGCAGTCGTTAATCAATCGTCAATCAAAAAACATGGAATAAAACACATTATTAAATGGCTCAAGAGCCTAACTTCTAATTATAAACCTAATTTATAGTATTTAGTAATTATCGTAGGCGGCGATAAATAAGATTTTTTTTTCCCTATTGAATCAACTAATTCAAAGTGTCAAACTTAGTTTTTCGAATAAAGAATAAACGGGTATATCAATCCGAAATTGAGTTGAGTTTCAACTCTTAATCGAACAAGAACTCCCAAAAAATATATTCCTTTCCAACGTCTCGTTACCTCAGGACGTAACAGCACAAAAGTTATAGAATCAATTTTACGCAAAATAATAAGCAGAAAAATAAAGGTACTGTCAAGAAAAGACATCTGATTTGCTGTTCGCATATGAGAGCTACTACAAAATTAAGACGGCTATAAATCCAAATACTAAAAATGGCGTGAAACTCAAAAATCGATATATTACTCTTTTATGTAGGATTAATAGCGGAAAAATTTAAATCACGTATAGTTATGTGTTATCATTACAGCCGTTCCACATGAAATCGGCCGGATTGGAGTGTTTTTGACATCGCCTTTTTGCCTTTGAGTGAAACTTTTATTACGCAAATCATATTTAAAAATAAGACACCCGTATTTTTTTGTTTGTCCTACAAAGTTTATTTTAAAATATTGTAGGATGTTCAATTTTTTAGAAAAAACGAATGCATGGCGAATTCCAAAAATTAATATCTTTGATTCTATTTGTTCTACACTGACAAAAATTTATGGCGACAACAACAAAACAAAGTATTGCTGCGTCCATATTTCTTTTTATAATCATGAATTTATTTACATAACTAGTGCGTATTGCTCTAGCAGCAATATCGTTTTGCTGGCATTGTATTCGTTACTATATCTATGCGAGAGAGTACTCAGAACCGTATGCTTTAATTACTGGAGAAATTATGTTAGTCGGGTGCTGTAAGAATCCCAGTATAGCTGTGGGAGCAATACGCGCCGGTGCAGGAGCTACACGCTCAATTGGAAGAGCGATGCGCAACGACCGGCAATACTCGCGCAACTCGATCGTGACGCTGGTTATCCTTCGTAACTTCAACATTTTTTCGATAGCTGGAAGTTAGCCATCATTCAGTTCCTACAGCTATACCGTTTGGCTTCTGCAAGCGGACGACGTAAAGCGGAAGGGTTCAGCTGTTGGAACTGGGCAGTTACACTGCTGTGCCGACAGACTTGAAAATAGCTCTAGCAGTCAGATATTCGGTCGGCAGAGCCGTTAATTTTTCTCAGTCTAGGAAGACGAACTAAAGCGCGTTTCAGGATAAAAATAATGAGGATCCATAAAGTAATTTTCTACTAATTACAAGCTTGCAAATATTAAAATTAGAAATAGAAAACGATCTTCTTCGAAAATTTCGGACTTTTTTATTTTTCATCTCTCAATTTTATTAAATTCTTCATTTTATCTCGTTAGGTTTACGATTTTTGTTGAACTGGAAATTCGATGGATTCTATTTTCTTAAATTCGACAAAAGTCTTTGTCCGTCGCACGTTTGCCGACGCCGACTATGTTGCATAGCGGGTTAGAATAGTTAATTTTGTCAAATAGTGAGATCAACCCGAACGATTTATGCATTATGATGTCTCTACAAATACCATAAAATATTTCAGCTTTAGTAATAAAAGCTAATTGGAAGATGTATAATTAGATTTTGGTATCCGAGTATATAAACAAAATCCAAAGTATTATTTTCAGTCCCAACCTTTTTCTTTCATTTTTCAGTTTGATCCGTTCAAAGTACGAGCGTAAAATATTTCGGTCTAAAATGTTAACTAAAAAAATACTTCATATATCATAATAAAGCAATGAACTTTTTTATTAGACTGAGTTTATAACAATAAGTTATGAGTAAACCGATTGTCCACAGGTATCAGAGTTATTCAACCGGTCGGTGAATCGGTTGGTCACACTAACCCTGTTAACATTTTATGACTTCATAGTCCTTCGCCCTAACCCGGACTTTTTGGATTCCGGCAAACTGTAAATGTTATATGCGATTTTTGATCGGCCGATAGAAGTTGTTCGTTTGGTTTTCGTAGACAATCCTCTCAATCTCCTCATTGTATTTATATTCCACGGTAACAAAGTTTTTGAAGTCATTTGCATTGTAACGAACGATAAACATGAAATACAAGAACAGTTCACGTTTGTCTAATTTGTCGCGCCGAAAAGTTTGTAGCCAATAATGTCAGAAGAATAGTTATCTTCTGTGCTTTAATAATTTCCAATTGCAAGAACATGCAATCCGGGACCGGTAAGTCCTTAGATCTGTTACTGTTAGACATTTCAAAAAGTTGCAAACCGATAACACTTTGGGCGACTTATAAATCTGTAATAGCTACTGATTGAAACTTTTGAAAGGAACAATCAACATGCTCAACAGTGAAGTTTCGTTGGCAGTAAAACATGCAGATAGTGTTGTCTAAACCTGTCATTTCCAACAAACGATATGTAAGTTTTCCAGACGACGAAAGTGTACGAAGCACATTTACTCGGGAACGTTCGTTATTATTTCCAAAAAAAGAAGATGCCATTTCTATTTAATTTACACCTTACTGAATTTGAGTGAATCGCTAATAAAGAATCGCCAATTATCTCAACAATCATATGCTGTGAGAAAGTTTGATACAGTCAACGACGTGGTTTGCAAACAAATATTCGGCCAACAGAATATAGAGCAAATGGCCGAGAAGGATAAAAGCAGTGATGTTATCCAATAACTGTAAGAACAGTTTCATGCAATCGATGCCAAAAATTGTATTTTGTCATTATTTACAAATTGAACTGTAACAGAAATTCACAGTCACTTCAATGCTACCAATCATATAATCAACGTTGCAAAAAAAGGTGTAAGAAGAAAATGGTATGTGATCTTGTGCGAATAAAAAATCGGGAAAGCGATTAGCTGATGTGATCGTACAAGATGTTGTCAATTTTTATGAGTCCGATGGCATAAATCATATGGCAATGGCAGCAAAATTGAGAAGCAAAAACGTTTAGTACTGTGCAATTTTAGGGAAGTGCATATTGAATTTGAATAACAATTTCCTGATACACCTAAATGCAGCTTCAGTAAGATTGCGGAGTTAGGTTAGGGCAAAAAACTTGTATGTCAGGTAGAACGAGTGGTGCATATATAATATGTGTTTGTACGCTTTATAAAAATGCAGTGATGGTAGATAGGCGAGAAAAGTCCCCCGGTGGGACTTTTCACCCCCCACTCTACCGCCTCCGGGACAAGTAAATCCCGCAGCTCGCACGGTCGCGCGACTTCCCCCACCCGCGCGCCATTGCTTCGTAGTGGCAGTTAAGGCCGTAGGCTACGCCCACTGGTCGCTCGCCGTGCGCTATATATGTATTTCTTTATGCGATTGTTCCCCGAACATTAAAAAAATGTCACAAATAGAATAAAAATTAGTGTTTTTTTTATCAATCGGGTACAGCATAAACGACCACTTACATATAATTCGCCAATTATAAAATACGAACTTGAAAGTTCGTTTTTTGGATGTTTTTTTTTCACTCACATGTCCGCCATTTTGTCATTTTTCAATATTCTTTCGATTTCTTAGGTTCATTCTATTCTGTACTTATTCAGTTTTAACATAAAAATTGTTTCATGATTCTAGATTGAAAATCGACGAGTGAGGAGTGCAGGCAGTTTTGCATGGAACCGGAGGGCACTTCATGTATCAGCCGCCATCTTGAACGTCAATTGAAAAAAAAAAAAAAAAAAAAAAAAATTTATCACAATTGAAGCATAAATGAAGGTTTTGAAAAAAAAACCATGTTACGTCCTGGCCATTTTTCCTAATATAATTAATACCCATTTTATCCTATCATTACAATTAATTCTCCAATTCCTAACGCTTTTTCTAAACTATATATTCCCACAATATTCTAATTTTATTTCTTCATATTAAGAACATCTTCAGACGCTGACTATCCAGTCGCGCCGGATGTATATCAAATTTCTGCCAAATTGTATCCGCTACTCTAACTTTTTGTCCCGTTTTCACTTTTGTGCAGTTTCGCTGTCCGCTTGTACAGTGCATGGTCAGCAGTCCGACGATTCCCAAAACCCCCGCTTAAAATCTTATTCACACTTTCTTCATACTATCAAACTTTCATTTTAACAGTCTTTAATCAATCGTCGAATAAGAAACATGGAATAAAACAAATTATTGGAGGCTCAAGAGCCTAACTTTTCATTATAAACTTAATTTATAGTATTTAGTAATTATCGTAAACGGCGATAAATAAGAAGTTTTTTCCCTATTCAATTAATTGATTCAAAGTGTTAAATTTGGTTCTTCGAATGAAGAATAAACGCGTATATCAATCCGAAATTAGAGTTTCAACTCTTAATCGAACAAGAACTCCCAAAAAATATATTCCTTTTCCAACGTCTCTTTACCTCGGGACGTAACAAACGACCTTATTACGTCTTGTTGTTCATCCACAATTAATTCCTGAACTTAGTGTAATTTGTCGGTAAATTATAGAGGAACCTCCCCTTAATGTCTCGCGAATTGATGTTTTTTCAGTTTTTTACTCAAGCAGCTATATCTTGAGAAAGATTCATTGTATTGAGGTCTCTGAATAACCAAAATTTGCGGAATGTCATGAACTGCCAGAAAAAAAATCACCGAAATCCAATCGATATTCTAATCCCAAATTTTACGGCATAATTATCGAAAATAATTTTTTTTTCGGCGACGCCATGGTTCAATTTTAGCCGTAATTTTTTCTCGAGTTCTATATATGAATTAAAACTTTTTTCAATTTACATATTGTACATTCCATAAGCTATAAATTTGTGAATTCTCATAAGAAGACCGTTAGCGCAGCGGCAGAGCTCGTGATTTGTAATCATGAGGTCGTCTGTTCGATCTGAGGTGAATTGTTTTTTTTTTTAATTAAAAAAATGTATGCTGCACCCGATCGATAAAAAAAATAAACATTAATTTTTATTCTATTTGTTTAATTTTTTACTGTTCAGGGAACAATATCATAAGAGAAATAATAGCACACGGCGAGCGACTGGTAGGCGTGGCCTACTGCTACAAGTCCGTGTCTGCTACCACGGCGCGCGGGAGAGGGAAGCCGCCGGTTGGGGGCAGCCGCGGATTTTTCTGCGGGAGCGCCTGACATCACTGTCAAAATGTGCAATCGATGCTTGATCGTGGAAAGGTTGGAAAAGTATCTAAACTTTGAAACCTATCAAACCGTTTCACGATTGCCTACGGCAAAAGCGCCGGGATCCTTACAATCTTTCTTTAAAACGTGAGGCATTAGTGAAAAAATAGAATAAAGATTTGATTAAATGCGATTAATGATTAATTGGTTAGAACAACTGAGATATTGGTTAGGACAACCAAGTTCTCCGCAACATAATCAATAAGTATTCATAATAAGCTTGCATATATTTGGTAATATACCCCAGAAAAAAGGTCTGCTTGCAGAAATGAAAATATCGTTCGATCTTCTACAGTACGGCAGTAACGATTGGTTACTCGAGTTGATTCCCTATGATGGGGACCAAACTATTTGCACCGCCAGCAAACTGTTTGCGCTATCAATAAACTGTTTACGCTGCCAGCAAACTATTTACGCTGTTAGCAAACTACTTTTGAGGCTGCCAACAAATAGCAATGGTCGAAACGGCAAAGTGTTATTACTGCAATAGAAAATTGCAATTGCTACTGTAGCAAATCAGATATAGGAAATGAATATTGTTGTAAGTGCAAGTACTTTTGTTGTCACTATATTTGCTAATGATTTTTGTCGGGGTAGCTAACCCTATGCTGCAGCAGCCAATAATTTTTTTTCGTGCGATTGTACACCTCTCAAGTCTACACAAAAAATGTACACCGAGCAACTGCGCGAGCACTTCTTAACGAAATTAGTCTCCAGTGAAAACGTTGAATCCTTTAGTCTACACCAAGATATGTTAGTACAAACAGTACACAAGAGATGTGTACTGAACGATTTGAATAAGCAATGTATTATCCAGGAACATTCCTGCTTGCGTAGTTTTAAATCGCGTAACGAGGACCCGACATTGTTATTTATCCTTGGGAGTTGAGTGTAGAGCTTTATACGGAAGTATCTTCGACTGTACGAATTTAGAGTCCGTAGTATAAAGACTTTCTTCAGGATTGTTCTTGCATAACCCTAGTTTAAAGAACGAGCTTCAAAGACGCGTTCCAGAACGGCATAAAGTTTTCAAGTATGTAGAGTGTAAAGCTTAGCGTGGAAGTAATTCCTACCATACGAATTTCCAGTCATTTTTTTGGTAAACATTGTATTCTACGGGCCATTCCTGCGAAAACCTCAGGTTAGAACGAGCGTAAGTAGTGGGTAACTCCATTAGATCCTCGGTGACCTTGTACAATCCCCCATTTTCTCGACCAAACCTTTTCTACAAAATTTTTCTTAGGAAAGCTAATGATGATGAAGTCAACCTCTTGTCGATAGAAATATGAGAAACTCAATTAAACCTAATCGGAGGCTTTAAATAAAACCCATAAATTCTCATCTTTCAGTAGATCATTCCCGTTCAGTACATAAACAACCGATACCACCGCATACGCGTTTCGAGCATTCGGATTATTAACAAAACAACGTTTCAATAGAAGCCAAAAAATGGTTCATGATTTTAAGTTGAATTATTTATTCGCAAAGTAATGAGTAATGTATCTGAGTTTCATTATTTGTTCGTAAAGTAATCTACAAGGTCCCTGTGTTATATGAGGTATTCTCGAATTAATGTGTAATGGATCTAGGTTTCAATTGTTCATCGTTTTGGTATAGTAAATAATGCATTACTTTTAGATTACAAATTTTATAACCCTGTGGGCAACGCTCGCGCTCGGTTGGAATACCGATCGAGAGTAATCCTACGCTTCTCTCGCTCGGGATAGGCGTGTATCAAAGCTGAAGTTGGCGAAGACCGTCGCATCCTCGGAAGAAAATATGGTCATTCAAATAAAATAATTGATGGGAATAATCAACATATTTATTACAGCTTTCAATAAACGTATCTAATCGCCTTAACAAGACTCATTGTTCGGGAATAAGCGAAGCTCCGTCAGCTGTAGCGCGACCTCGGGTTGGGTTTCGCGCTCGGCCGCTGACGCCAGTAGCGCTCCTTATCGGGCCTTGAATTAGCGAGCGTTACGCGCCTGCGCGATTCGCGTTTTCATTGATCTCCAGTTTGCTTTTTCACTTTCTGGATCCGGTCGAAGTCGTGTACCCGTGCTGTTCGCAATAAATCGGCAATATTCAAGCAGTTTATAAAAAATTCTTGGGTTTTCGGGACGATTCGGTTCATTTGATTATCGGGAAGATTTCTAGCGAAATTCTGAGCAACTACGGGCACACACGGAAAATCAGTCAAGCATCGGGATTTAATTCTGCACGTGATTTTTCATCGGGCACGGTTTGTCACCGAGTCGATCGTCCAGCTCGTTCGGCGATTGGTTTCGGGATATTATAATTTCTTTTCTCTTCTTCATCGGGAACGATCGGGCTAGTTTTCAACGCTCATCGGGAATGTGTATAACGGGACATTTATTCAGTGACAATAAAGTGAAATTATTATTGTAATTATTCTAGTTGCCATTTCTTTGTTTTTTGCCACTTCCACCAGATCCCTTATCAAACTCATCCTACGAGGAAGAATTCCGTTTTTATGCCAATAAGGGCGAGAACGTGAAATTACGCTCTCTTTGTGACGACGGCTCACAAATTCCGTCATAGGACTTTGAAACCTCCTAATTTCCATTGACCATTTTAAGTAAGGATGTTAATTTCTATGCGTGCAGTTTTTTTAACGTTAGAACCTCACTAAATTTCTAACTGTTGATTCAATCACAATAAAGTACCTAACCACCACAACGAATATCCTAGAATGTCCATTAAAAATGAGATTAAAGACTAAAGATGTGCCTTGTACAATTAATAGTGTAATTACTAAGGATAGAGTACAATGTAGCAGGTTGCAATATGCGAAATATTATGAACCATGTTCAACGATGGCTCGAATGAGTTATGCTGGGCATGCGCTGATATATACTATAACCGACTTCCCTTTTATTAAAGGGGGATCCTGTTTTAGAAGGCTAAGAAGTAGTCTTTTTCGCCAATTTTTTTAGAAGCGAAGAAAACAAGTTAGCCCAGCGAGCTTTGCAGCATATTTTACTATGTATTTGAAGTATAAAAACGATTTTTTAAATTAGATACAATAATAAACTGTAGAGTAACGAGCCCGTTCCGTGAGCGCATCGCCACTATAGTTTTCAGTTGGCGGGCGTGATAGCAAAAAAACTAAATGACCTATCGACACAAACCAAGATTTTTTCTCTTCAGTATTAAATTATCTTTTAGGTGAACTAACAAAATTGTTAGAAAATGATTTCAAAATAACTTTTACAGTACATTTAAGTGTTTATTTTTTAATCGAAAAAACTTTTCCTTTTTCAAACCTGAACAAAAGGTATAATTTCATGATTATTTCAACTTTTTCTTAGTTCACTTAGAAGACAATTTAATACTGAAGAGAGAAACTTTGGTTTGAGTCCATAGGGCATTAAGTTTTTTTGCTATCACGCCCGCCAATTGGAAACTATAGCAGCAATGCGCTCACGGAAAGGGCTCATTACTCTGCTGTTTATTATTGTATCGCCTTTAAAAAAATCATTTTTTTATTTCAAATACATAAGGAAATATACCCTAAAATTCGCTGAGTAAGGTTTTTATTTCCCTTCTAAGGAGGGGGAAGAGGTTAGTGAAAATTAATAATAAACAAAAATAAGACGCCACGGAGAAGTAACAAAAAAATAATTTAATTAATAAAAATAATAGAAAATATCTGGACGCCAGCTACGTTACCTGTGGTAACGAAGAACTATTACCGGTCACTTAACCCGGTCATCTTATAATCCAAATTAAAAAGAAAATAATAATACTCGCAAAATCAGGGAAGTGGGGGCACAGTCAGAGGGTACAGGGATAAGCGGTCTCAGGCGGTGGGTTCCCGAACTCGTCGCTTCTTAATTATTACCTCCGTCAATGGAGGGGCGGGGGGGGGGGTGAAGTACAGGAATATTTGGTAATGACATGGCCGCGTAATGACATTATATTTAATCTCCACTTTGGTGTTACTTTAGAAACTAGAGCTCGAACAATAACAATAATTATCCTATTCCAGAGACGGTGTATGGGAAGGGGGGGGGGGGGGGGGTGACAAAAAGGAGAATTCGGAAGGTCTTGTATGATCATTCGAATTATTTCGAAGGTGTCAATGGCACCTGTAATGGCGGCACGTAAAGCACAAGTAACGGGGTAAAGCACAAATAACGGGGATATAATAGTTGACGTACTCAAGTACTCACTCTTTTACAACTTCTTAACGAAATCACTGAAGTACGAGCGGTATTTTCCTCGATATATGCTTTTCGCTTTTAATGACATGCTCTCATGCAGATAGCTCACCTGAAGTGACGGGCCGGCCGGCGTCTTCTTCATTGGAGACTCAGGTGGTGGTTGATTGGCTCCCGCGGAGATCCTCAGCGGGCTCGACGAATGGAAGGCCGCGCGCCTGGGGATTGGCCGGCGGGTCGAGCTTAGCAGGCGGCGAGAAGGCAGGGATGGATGTGCTAGTCTTGGGGGTCTTCTCTACCTAGGCTCCCACCATGGGCCTCAACCCCGGCAGCAACGGTTCTTGTGCCCTCGGGTTTTTCTCCCGGCCGGTGCCACATTCAAATCTTGCTCCATTCATTCACACACATATTCATCCATTCGGGGCCAAGATAAAGGGAAAAGGGGACATAAAATATTCGGGTTTTATACAATAATTATAATTTAGTAATGAGTACGTGTGAGTGGCGGCCTCCAACCGAGCTGCGTGCATGTTCAACGTGCACCGTGTTATAATACAAAGCATTCATAAAATGTTTCATTCGCTACATGATTATACCTGATTTTAATAATTTTTTGCAACAAACATAGACCGTTGATCATAGTATCCCTCTTTTTGGTTTGCCCCGTAAAAACGTAACCTCATTTTGCTTAAAATATTTTGATTTTTTAAGACTTTTTTTTATTGCACATTCTAAAAGTAGCGTTCTACGAAATGCGTATTATCTTTACTTACAGATGTAATAAATCGTGATGTTGTTTTGATTTTACAAGAAACTTATGCTATTGAGTACCCGTAAAACAAAACGATCGATATGGTTTAATCGCAGGCTACGGAGTTTGATGTTGCTAAGGAGCGGCTCCGTATACATAAAACACATCTTATTGTGCACTGGCGAGAACTTCAAACATTAATTCTGTGGTTGAGCATGCAGTGTTCGTTAATTCTTAATTAGAATCAAGATAACAGAGTATAATAAGTTACCTAACAATCGCGAGTAAGGAGCAGGCATGTTGTGCGTAAGCCATAAACATACTGTCTACCGCAACGACGATCGTTACGTAAGCGATTGTCGCAAGGTATGAATGGATTAGTAAATAGTAGTACCACTTGTCCACGTCTAAGAGGTATTCGACATGGAACAGTAACGGCCTTACGATAGTTTCATTTGCGGGTACCATGAATTCAATGCGTAGTAATTTCTGGATCATAGGAAATAATGGTGCGAGCATGAACGGAACCATCGAGCCATAAAGCCCTCCTGATAACCACAAGCCAATGTCAGATTCAACATTTTCCTGAAAAATGTTTGATTTCTCGGTTAATTAAGTTTATATTTACCTGCATACATGATAGTCTTTCTTCTACAATCAAGACCGAACTGCTGAAGAATTCTTAACTCGTCCTCCAAACAGATACGTTTCCAGTCCATCTCCATCACTATAAGGAGCTCCTTCATCTATATATAAACGTATATATATTCTATAAATAATACCGGGCTTGTACAGGGTGTATAAAAATGTTTGGTTGGTTTGGTTTGACACTATGCGCATTCGATCCTCCAGCTCGTGTTCGGTGAAGATCAGTTGATCTTGACTCTGAAACTGATGGTCAAATATATTCTTGCTGTTATTTCAGAGTCGCATGGTGCTTATGTGAGTGTGCACGCTTGTTTTAAACATATTAATTAGTGACAGACCATCAGCGTTACCCGGAATACACCACGTGGAGGTTTTCTGCCCGGCATCCCTTGGCTGTGAAGAGGGCTTTTTTTTTGTATTGATTGATTGGGATTTTTTTTTTCATAATGACATTGTTATACCGCCAAATCCGCTTGCGGGTTTTGGGTCTTCCCTTATTTTACGGTAGTTTGAATTATATTACCCGTAAGGGATTAGAAACCCAGTTTTTCTCGAACACTTTGTTTGAAATATGATAATTTATTCGTAAATTCAAATCACTTTGGCATTTAGTACATGTTTCATTTGTTGAAACTTATTCGGTTAACGTTGATGAGATTCGTAATGGCAGTGTCCGTAAATTACCGTATGGGATCATACATTACCGAATATGCCGAATATTACCGTAATTACTAGATATCACTATATATATTTCCAGAACCAACCGTACAGTTTTCTGTCTGGTTTATGACCGGTTTATCTCCGGTAATACAAGAGATCAGCCACTTTCGCCTTAACATTGTTTATATGTTTATAATTTACTGTTGTACTGCCCTACATTATCAGCAATGAAACAGTTGAATCAGTCGTAACAGTCGAAACGGTATTTCGAAGACGCCCGAAAATGCATCGGCGTTTCGAAATGCTGACTCAGCTTCGGCCACTCGGCCGTCGCTGCAATGCGCGTTGACCGCCTTAGGCTATTGCGAGCGCGAAGCGTCGCGTACAGAGAAGTGATCCGTCATGGCCAATTTCTCGTAACATCCGGGCTTGCTCCCCAACTTCTACATGCCGGCCACCATTACGATAGCACGCGGGCAACTTTTCCGTCAAGTTGATTGAAATCAACTCGGCGTCTGAGATCCACCCGCATCCTGATCGCTCGACCTTCACTATAGAGATGACCGAGACTGCGACGACAATGTGTTAGACTATGACCTGTATGTTAGTTGAATTTTATGTCGTCATACAGTCTTGGTCATCTCTATCGTAGTCGAGGTCTTTGTCGTCACAATCTTGGTCATCCCTGTTATTTTCATCGTCTTTGCCATCACAATGTCGGTAATCTCTATCATAGTCAAAGTCTTTGTCGTGGCAGTTTCGGTAATCTCTGTCGTAACCGAATTCCTCGTCGTCGCATTTTTAGGCATCTATATCATTATCGCCGTCTTTGTCGTCGTAGTCACTGTAGTCGCTGTCGTTATATGGATCGTGGGCGGCGACCTCATCGTGGTCGTGTTCGAGACGGACGTGACCAACGTCTAGTTTCAATGACTCGAAGAGCATTTCAACCATCAGATGAGGTATGAGGTGCAAAACGCTGGATATCGAAGAGCCGATCGTCCGCGAGCTCAATGGCGGATTGAAGAGCGCGTCATTGCTCTTGCACGTGCTTTTCCAGTCACGGGCTTACGCCGAATAGCCGCTCGCATTGGTATAGCATGTATGACGATGCGTCGCATAATTCGCCAAGAGGGTTTACGACCTTACCGCGTCCAATATGTTCAGGCGCTACAACCTGATCGCCGGACACGTCTGAATTTCTGCCAATGGATGCTACGGAAACTGAAGAGAAATCCCTATTTTCTTGAGTACATTCTATTTACCGATGAGTCAAGCTTTTCTAGCGCTGGAATTACGAATCGCCAGAATTTACGCATCTGGGCGGAGAGAAATCCTCGTGCGATAATGCAACTTCTTCACCAGGAACGTTTTGTCGAAAATGTCTGGGCAGGTATCGTTGGGAACAACCTCATGGGTCTAGTCTACCTTCCACTGAGATTACGCAACAGAGATTATTTGCAAGTAGTATGGTACAGCGCAGGGGAGACAGACCCTTCCCCCTCCCTTCCTACCCGCTGGCAGCGCTGGGGAGCCGGACCCTAACCCCTCCCTACCTGCCCCTGGCAGCGCTGGGGAGCCAGGCCCTAACCCCTCCCTCCCGCCTGGCGCCTTGTCTAGTCTAATTAGCATAATTCCCCGAGCTTTGATTGGATGTTTAAATCCCCTCTTCCTCCCCACTTCTTTTGTTAAGTAGGTGGGAATAATTAGCATAATTCCCCGAGCTTTGATTGGTTGTTTAAATCCCCTCTTCCTCCCCACTTCTTTTGTTGAGAATTCCCCGAGCTCTGATTTGTTTGTTTAAGGCCCCACACTTCCTCCCCGCCCTCGAGCGCTAAAAATCTGTCGATGCTTCGGCAGGCGGTAATGTAGATATTTTTTTCCTACGATCGGTATCTCGATTTTCCGGGTGTCGATAAATCGAAATCTGATCGGTAACTCGATTTTCCGAATGTTGGTAAATTTTTTTCGAAATTCATCGGTAACTCGATTTTCGGAATGTTGGTAAATTTTTTTCGAAATCTCATCGGTAACTCGATTTTCCGAATGTTGGTAAATTTTTTCGAAATCTGATCGGTAACTCGATTTTCCGAATGTTGGTAAATTTTTTCCAGGTAGGTAAGTCGTGAAATAAAACAAGATTTTCGTTTTCAGAGAGGCGCATATATTTAAATATAGATCATCGATGAACATATACACGAGTGCAAGAGAAGGATAACCATTGTCAAAATTTAAAAATAATCGGCCTATCTTAGAATTAAGACTTATATTTACACTGATATACGATGTATAAGGACAAGAATCGCCGTCGGGTGTGTGTATACCAAAAGAATAATGATAATAATAATACTTATTTCCGCGCGGGCAAGACGGAAATATACAGACACAGTAACATCTATGTACAAAGTTTGTCGTTATTGTTGTTGTTGTTGTTCAGACTTCTCATTCTTCTCGGCAAGTCCTTTGCGAAGTTCGTTTGTGATGAATGCGGTGCACAATACGGTAAGCTCCAGGAACACAATGCCGAACGTAATTTCAACGAATTCAGCATCCATGCGACGCTGTACCGCGTCTTTCAAAGATTTGAAATTATATTTCACCAATACTTTGACACGTTGTCCGTTAATTTTTTCTGGTGTCTCGTTAGCCGGGATATGTAGCAACAATTCAGCACACTTTTGTACATTTGCCGCGTTTCTTTGTAGTCGTCTGAAGCGCTCGTCGGTGCACACCATGATGTTTTGTAATCCTTCGAACGAGGGTTTTTGCATCACAACCGCTGGTGAATAATTTTTACGCTTTTTCTTCGTTGGTGGTTCAGGATCGAGCTGACTTTCGTTCATTTCATCGGTAGGTGTTTTTTCAATGCGCCGATCAAACACGATAGATTTTGAACCATAGCTTGACGTAAACAGGATCTCGCAGTCAGAGATGTGTATCGGGTCTGGAGTGCGCCAACCTGAGCCCCAAACTATCTTCTGACCATCGGCAAAATACTTTGAAATATCGGGAAGATGGTTTTGCAGTAAAACCCAATCCTTTGACTCGAAAACAATACCACCAGCCGTGTTGTTGTTCTGCACTTTTATGATGGGTTGTATACTTCCATCCATCCGAGGCTGCAGGCCGACACTCACTCTCTTTGTCTCAGACTGGTTGAGAGTGTACGTTGTACCGAGAATCAGTGGTCCTTCGAGCCGTTTTTTCTCGGTGTCCGACAGCACACGGTACATGGTTGAGGGTTGTAGATCGCTGTCGCGGAGATCTTTAGCGGTGATTGTTTGCTCCATGTTGTTAAACTCGACAACAAGTGAAACCGTCTTTACAGAAGTCACGGGTCGAACTGCCGATTACCACTATTATCATGGCCTTTATATAGCCACGCTTCGGCGGTTGTCTAAACCACTTGTCGTTGAATGCAACCCTTTTTTTAAAGTTAGGGAGAGTGTGTTACCGATGAATCATTATGTGCCGGTGCACAGCAATATCGTGGGATTCACAGGATGTGTCTACCCAGATTGTTTGTTAACATGTATTTTGGGTGGTCCACGTATACCAGATGTTAACATTTTTATAGCTGTTGACATATGTTACCTTTTAGAAATCTCTGATCTATCGATGAGTTGGGGTGGATAACAAGTGTCTTTTGTCGCACTTAAGCAAGCATGTGCCGTCTCAAAGGGTACGTGGGTGATGGTGACGTTTACCGGCTGTCGCGATGAAGCGTGAGAGTTTTCATCTCACGACTACCTGTAGAGATGCAGGGTTAAAGATAGTTTTCCGGTTGCACTGCGGGCGGCAATAAAAAAAAGTCTCCAAGGTATAGATGATCTAATCGCTAATCGGTAGCAAGCTGTTGACAGATCTTCGCAAGTGTCTTTTGCCGCACTTAAGCAAGCATGTGCGGTCTCAAAGGGTGCGTGGGTGTTGGTGACGTTTACCGGCTGTCGCGATGAAGCGTGAGAGTTTTCACCTTACGACTACCTGTAGAGATGCAGAGTTAAAGATAGTTTTCCGAAGTCTCCAATGTATCGATGACCCAATCGCTAATCGGTGGCAAGCTGTTGGGACATCTTCGTAACAGGTGGTATTGTTCTATGGTGATTTTTGGGGTTTTACGTATTTTATAATCTAACCATTTTATCGATCCAGGGCTGTGCAGTTTCCAATGTAGAAAAAAAAAGGTTTTCGGGAAAACATTGGATCTTTGTTTTGACCAATGTTTGAGCTCGAAAAAACTGTCACAGCCTACTTTTTCCCTTTTGCACCCTTAAATCTATCGATAGTGGGGGTGTGGTTAAAACTATATAGTCTTTGGAAACTCAGACTTTGTTTAATTCTCTCTCGAGAAGTCACTCGTGACACTTCAGCATCACTCGCGTTTTCAAAATCGTCGTTTCAACGTTTTTCTCGTGTGTGATTTTTCAGTGTTCGCAGCATCTTTGTGAATCCATTGGAGTTTACAGTGATCTTAGAGTTTTGCGCAAAGTATTTACCGGTTTCGAGTGTGTGTGTGTGTGTCGTTACTCCAGCATTCGCCGGTTTATTTGCGATTTAAAAAACCTTGTTTTGGATTTTTTATTTTTGTTCGCGTGAAAAACACACAAACTGTCTACGAAAATGCAGTGTGTTTCCAATAACGCCTCTACCGAGCAGTGCCCGCGTGCTCGTAATTTAATAAGGGCTATATTGAAGACTGTCGGTCTTGTAAAAATTCGAAGTGCGGTCATTGCGCGTCGCTGTACGCAACAGTGGGCTTCGACGCTGAGATCGATGGATCTGCGTGAAGCCCAGCGAGAATTAATATCGCTCCTGAGGCGTCTACCGCTGAGGGTTATCGCTCGTGTCCACGAGTATGAGGCCTTCGACGCTTCACATTACGCGGTTTTAATTGCGTGCGAAATGGTGCTCGAGCTTAACGCAGGTCACCTGCCTATTGTTCGTAGCCTCACGGAGGCATACGAAAACGCCCGAAGTGCCATCAGCCTCATCGCTTTGGCCGAGCGATGTGATAGCGACGCGTCCACGGTCAACGAGAAGGAGGAGCAGGAGGAGGAGGCGGAGGCGGCGGATCAGGGCGAAGCCGGAACCAACGACGACGACGACGACGACGACGGCGCCGACGACGATGACACCACCGGTGCTCCGGAAAAGTCGGCGCAACGTGACGTGGATGTTGTCGACCTCGTGACGCAAGCGTTTCCGGCTCGCTTTGCAAGCGAGGCTCAAGAATGCGATGCGATCCTCGTCGTCGATCTCGCCAGCCCTGCACTATCGGTACGATCAATCAACAACGACGACGACGACGACGACGACGACGACGAAGACCTCGTGGACGCCCCTCACGTGGTACTCCGCCCGGGACCAAACCACGACGATCCTGAAAGCCCTGGGTCTCCGGATCCCGAGCCCGTAGAGGAGCACCCTGAACCTCAGGATCAAGAGGGTGTATTTCATTACAACCCTGAAGACCCTGATAGAATTTGAGTACTCGAAGAAGAAGAAGAAGAAGAAGGCGAAGATGCGGAAAGTGCGGTAGATTCGGGGGTTCATACCGCGGGAAGCGAGATTTCCGCGGTTTTCGTGGACCACGAGGGTGAAGAACGCCGTGTCCCTGGTCCGGAGGAGATGGTCGTCATGGAGGTGGACGACGACGATGACGACATCGTCCCGGATCAGCAGGAGGATGATGACTTCGCGGAGGAGGAGGAGGAGGCCGAAGACGAGGACGAGGACGATGAGGAGGAGGAGGACGCGGGCACTCCTTTCCCAAGAAGTATGACGCCGGGATCGGACCTCGAGGGAATCTCCGATGACTCTACGGTCATCATGGGCGACCTCAACAAGATCCCTCAACAGATCGAGAGCCGTGAAAATCGTAAGTTATTATTTTTATAATACATTTATTAATTCACCATAGATATATATATATATATTGTGACGAGGCGCTAGTGCGCGCTCGCAGCAACGAGCTAGGCCCCGAGTGCTCGTGCACCGAGAGCCCGAACCGCGTGGCAACAGAATCGCTGCTCGGCGTCAAACTCGAAATATGAACGTTTCACTGCCGTGAGTATTGTTCCACAGGATTCATGGAATTAGAGCGACAGCCCGGGAAGACGCGCGAGGATGGACGGAGAGAAGGAAGGCGGAAGAACGCGACGATCGACGAAGTCGATCGATGTCAGGCCGTGATCCCCACCCCGGACGTCCGAGACCCGCGTAAGCCGGCAGAGCGTGCGAGACCCATTAGTCTAATTCCGGACACCGAATTGATTGGAGAATTAAAAGATTGGATTGTATGATTCCAATTCCGGATCCCGTATGGATAAGATAGATTTGAGTTATTGATTTTGAAGAGTAGAGATTGTCTTGAAAAGTAAAATTGAGTAGTTGGTTAGAGAGTTCGACCTGAAGTCGAGCATTCTGTCATATATCGGAACCGAGCAATACCGCGATGAAAGGAAGCTGTCGCCGACCACAAAGATCATTATTCGTGGATCCGAGCAGACGCTATCGCGAGGAGATTGCCGTTACGAACAAGAGAAATTAGACATCGAATAACTCGCCGCGTGCGGACTGTTTACCACGAGAGTCTCGTGAGAATAATTCCGATCGACCCGTGCGTGTGTGTTTCCGCCGTGGAGATAGAGGTTCACCATCCAACGAAAGCGCGACAGGATCTGGAGAAGGCAGCATTGCGTACCGAAGCAGACCGGACGGAGAAAAAGGTAGGCGCACGTGGTGCACCAATATTTAGTATTTCGTGTAGCTCAGAGTTGTCCTCCGTCGCGACCGGCTTCTCCGGCCGCCTCCGTAATAATCGCGAGCGAATCGGATTAGGACCGCGTGAATTGTCGGACTCGAGTCGCACTGTAACCTTTTGTATTCGCGAGAAAAGAAGTCGTTTTCTGTAATAAATTATTGTTAGTATTTTTGAACTTGGAAAGGAGCACGCTTTCGAATAATTATTTTCGCATCAAGTCCCCGAACTGCATTCCTTCCAGCTAGCCGGACCCGAAACAGTATTGACCTTGGATCGTAGCGAGTGACCCTGGCTGTCGGGTCAAAAAGTAGATAGCCTGGCGCCCAGCAATCGGTAAAAACAGGTAAGCACGGGAGAAATTGTGGAAGCAGATAAATTGATATTACTGTGGCCGTCGTTATATTTGGTCGTGGCTCCCCGTGTGAGTCATCCGAAATTACTTGCGCGAGGGGCTCGTCACAATATATATATATATATATATATACATACATACATACACATATTTTTAAATAAGTAATTTAAAAAATTGCCATGAAAAAAAATGGGAGGAAAGATTCTATATTATTTTATTAATTTTTAAATACTATTTGTGTGTATGTATATTTATATATATGTATATGTGTGTGTGTGTGTATCGCCGCTGCACATGGAACGGATTAACAAGTGTAGATGTTAAACCGTAGGTGTGCTATCGTGGCTGGCTGTAGCGGAGGATGGCCATCGGGGCGAAGAAAAACTGCCGCCGCAGCGGCTAAGGGATGACCAAGTGGTAAATAACTTGGTCTCGTCATACCACTATGGCAATCCCTTGATAGCCGCCCACAATAACCCCGAACAAGACGAAGAATCTGTTGATTCTTCCGTGGTCTCCGCTGAAGTTAACAGCGATGACGAGACCGTAGAAATTGTGCCAGGTGATAATATCTTACCGTATTACTCGCGTTTAGCGAGGGTACCCTGGCACAATTCCTACGGTGAAGTTGGCGAGGGATCGGATTCGTATGACGATGACGATGACCTCATTGCTGTTCGGTTCCCGGAGGCTTATCGGGGTTTTCCCGAAGACTAGGTTGTTAATTAGTCTTCGGTAATTTTAATGCAGGGCTGGCGAGTGGCGGTACCAGCGCAGCAGCAGCAACAGCCAGAGCGAGACCAGGAGGTGCCGGAGCAGGGGGCCCCGTAAATCCATCTGTACGCCCTCATCCGCCAACTCCAGCGGGGCCCTCTGTAAGAGATTGGATCGCGGAAGCTGGTGCAGCGGTGGAGCAGCTGGTGAGCGACCACCGAAATTGGCAAATCGGTGGTGGCCTTGCGAGCCCTAGCTATAGTTTGAATTTAACCGCGAATGGCAATAATAACGACAATGAGCACGACAACGAGGTCGTTAAAAATAATAATAACGCGATTCCGGAGGTTAGCGATAATGTGGGTGGTGGTGGTGGGGGGAACGATAGGGACGTTATTTCGCCCGTTGGACATCGTTTTCGCGTAGTAGGCGAGCCGCGTGAGCGCGTATCGCCGCGCTTCAAAATCGTGTCGCGGCAAACGGATGTTGCATTGTTTCCGCCTCCACAGGGTGTTAATCCCATATCGTGGATTCGGAACGCAATTCGCGACATCCATGCGTATTTCACCGGGGGACAGCCTCAAAGTAATATGATAGGAATAGGGTTCATGGCTGAAGGTATGACCGACGGTGTTGCGGGGATTTCGATGCAACCCATTTGGCGATTCGCTTACGAGCAATTGTGGGAGCTCTTTGTAGCGTGAACCAAAGCGCCAGAATCCTATCGGTGTACGACACACTGATATTCACTGTGACGTACGTCGACACGATCACTGGCGCAGTTAGCTTGGAGGAGAAATTGCAAAAAAATCGATCTATCGTCTCGATCGGTAACTCGGACGATTTGTGTTTCCCTCGTTCGCTCGTGGTTGCTCTTGCTAATGCACGTATCAAGCACGAGCGTAGCAATGAAGCGAAAGTTTTTTATGAACCCATTCGTCATAAAAAATCGAAGTTTCAGAGGGATGAGGCAAACAAGCTTGTCCGAGAAG
Source organism: Clistopyga incitator (assembly GCA_947507545.1). Taxonomy (NCBI): domain Eukaryota; kingdom Metazoa; phylum Arthropoda; class Insecta; order Hymenoptera; family Ichneumonidae; genus Clistopyga; species Clistopyga incitator. The sequence goes on along the minus strand of OX382172.1, from coordinate 7,645,672 downwards.
CCCGGGTGACAATCCCAGCGGCAGGGTGCGGACTACCTGAAATCGAGATGTTCCAGCGGCACTTTATGGCTACGGACGTAGCTATAGTAGTGTACGACTGGGCATCTCTGGGTAGTGGTGCGGAACCGATTTTCAATGGGCAAGCGCGATTTGAAAATACACCGGCACGTGTGATACTTAACATCGCACATTTTAGTAGCGAAAATCATTTCGCCCCGATTACAAATCTCATTGCTGCGGGTGGTACGAGGAATTACTGTATTCCGTGTAATTTGTCGTACCGCTCATTGAATCAGCATAAATGTACCAGCAAGTGCCCACGTTGCTTCTCGTCGCCACCGTGTGCTATCACATCGAACAACGGCAACGGCAACGATGGCGACGACGACGACAACGAGTGGGAGTGGCATGATTGTAATCGGTTCTTTCACGGTGCCGTGTCTTGCAAATCATCGCAAGCCTCGCGAAAATCGTGTACGAAGCTTGCACCCTGAACTCAAAACGATATGCCGGACAGTTCGTTTTTGCAAAAAATGCTCGAAGCTCGTGGACACTACGAGGAGAGTCCACGATTGCGAGAAATCGTTTTGCCAGCAGTGTCGTAGTCTGCACGGTCACAACGAGCACTGCTACATGCAACCTTTGGCCGCCCGCAGCGTGTCGCCCAACCCGAAGCCGCAGACACTATTTATATTTTATGACTTTGAGACCCGTCAGGACACACCGTACACTACATCACCGGAAGACGATACTCGAGAACACATTGCAACGCTTTGTGTTGCGCAACAGCTTTGTGATGTGTGTCTCGAGAGTGTGGACGATCTAGATGCGTCCAGCTTTTGCGAATGGTGTGGTATTCGGAAACACGTTTTCCGAAAATCACCCGTCGAAGAGCTGGTCAATCGGGCGGTACGTCGCACAACGTCTTTCCGGAAAATCGTTTGTATCGCGTACAACGCTAAGGGTTTCGATGCGCAATTCATATTACGTCATGTAGTTATGGATTGTAGCGACCTCGGGCTACCTAAGCTCGTTCTCACGAGTAACGCGATAATCTCTATGCGTATAGGACGCACAGTTTTTAACGACAGCCTGAATTACTTTCACATGCATCTGAGTGCTCTTCCGCAAGCTTTCGGTTTTGCCGATAAAATGAGAAAAGGCTACTTTCCCCATTTATTTAACACCCGCAAAACCAACAATACATTGGTGAGTTACCTGCAGCGGAATACTACTCGCCGGACTCGATGAGTCCTCAAGAGCACGAGGAATTTTATGCCTGGTATGTAGAGCGGATTGCCTCGAGGGATATTTTCGATTTTCGCACCGAGATCGAAAAATATTGCTCTCTCGATGTCGATATTTTGAGACGCGCGTGTCAGAAATTTCGTAAAATATTCCTCGAGGCTGGTAACGTTTGTCCCTTTACCGAGGCAGCGACAATCACCTCAGTCTGCTCCAAAGTATTCAGGCGTAACTTTCTCAAGCTTCGGACGATCGGTCTCATCCCGAACGGCGGGTATAGGCTCGCGGAACAGCACTCGAGACAAGCGAACGCGTGGCTTCTGTGGGTAGAGAACGGTTTAGGCCACGAGATCGTTCACGCCACTAGGGGCCGAGAATTCAGACAACCTGAAGGCCCACTCAATGATGGTTTCCTGCAACTCGCTGACGATCATTTTGTTTTCCAATTTCACGGGTGTTATTGGCATGGCTGCCCTCATTGTTTTCCCGACAATCGTACGCAAAAATCGCGTGCCAATGTCGAGACGTACGAGAGCCGTTATGAGCGCACCCTTGCAAGAAATGCGAAAATTCGTTCAGCAGGTTATCAGCTGGGGACGATGTGGGAATGTGAATTCGCAGAGTTACGCCGGTCGAATCCGTCAATAGACGATTATCTTCGCGACCATCTACGTCTGCAATGCGAGACTTTGAACCCTCGCAACGGGTTTTACGGCGGGCGTACCGGTAACACTGTCACAGTGTATGATGCAGCACCAAACGAGAAAATCAGCTACATCGATATCTGCTAGTTGTATCCCTATATATCGAAGGTGGGCCGCTTCCCGAAGGGCCACCCAAAGATATACGTGGATACGGAGTGTGAGCGTTTGCTGAATGGCTCATTTGACGCTCTTGGTACAACGGTCAACGGGATGATCAGGTGTACAGTGCTACCGCCGAGAAATCTTTTTCAGCCTGTGCTACCTTTCCGCATGCACGGTAAGTTGCTGTTTGCTCTGTGCCGTACCTGCGCCGAGGAACCAGCACAGACAGCGTGTTCTCACGAGGACAAAGCTGACCGCGTGCTTACAGGTACCTGGGTCGTGGACGAGATTAAGAAGGCGCTCGAGGTCGGCTACAGCATCGAGAAAATCTCAATTATTTGGGACTACGAGATGACTCAATACGACCCCGTAACACGCGAGGGCGGGATCTTTGTCGAGTACGTAAATACCTTTCTGCGAATTAAGCAAGAGGCTAGTGGGTGGCCCGCAGAGTGCATCGACGAGGAGTCTAAAGCTCGCTATATCGATGAATATGAGCGGGCTGCGGGTATCCGACTCGATAGCGTGAAAATCGCAAAAAATCCAAGCTTGCGGGCTGTCACGAAACTCTGCCTTAATTCGTTTTGGGGTAAATTCGGACAGAGGTCAAACCTAACACAGACGACCGTCATCAACAGTCGTGAAGAGTTGTTGTTGCTTCTCGGTGACAACGACAAAGAAGTTCATCGTTTATTACCGGTGAATGATCAGGTATTGTACGCAAATTGGTCGTGTATTGACGAGGCTGTTGTCCCGTCGCCGCAAACTAACGTCGTTATTGCGGCGGACACGACGGCGCAGGCTCGTCTAAAACTTTACAGCTACCTCGAACGGTTGGGAAAACGTGTCCTATATTACGACACAGACTCGGTGATTTTTGGCAGCACCGGTGAATCGGGTGAATGGGTGCCACCACTCGGCAATTTTCTCGGGGACATGACGAACGAGCTGAAGGATCCGAGCGATTACATCAGATCGTTTGTATCTGGAGGCCCGAAGTTTTATGGCTACGAGGTTGTGAATAGCGCCGACCCCGGGAAAGTTATTAAAACCGAGTGCAAAGTGAAGGGTTTGTCTTTGAATTATAAGAATTCACAAAAAATTAATTTCAAATCGATCCGGGCAATGATCGAAAGTGATTTGCCTGGAGAAAATCATGAATCGATTGAACTTAATTTCTCCTCAATTCAAAGAACAGCCCTTCACGATGTGATAACCCACAAAGAGACAAAAACCTGCGGGGTTGTGTGTCGCAAACGTCGACATTTAACGCACACATTATCGCTACCTTTCGGCTATAAAGGTTAGCAGGTAATCCCCGTTATTGTAGCTACAGTCCTCTAGTCATCCTCATTGTCGTTGTTATTGCCATATAGATTTTACTTTTTGTCATTTAATGTTCGTGTGTGTGTGTGTGTGTTGAAATTGTTAGTGTGAACGTGTATGTGAGTGTTTTTACATTCAATCTATATATATATATATTTTTACATTTTACATATTATACATATATATATATATATATATGTATAATATGTAAAATATATATATATATATGTATAATATGTAAAATACATATATATATATATATATATATATATGTATAATATGTAAAATTTATAAAAATAAAATGTAAAAAGAAAAAAGTTAAAAAATATTGTTCATTATAATTAAACATAATTAAACATAAACATATTTTATAAAATTTACAACGTTTAGATATAGTGATTTTTTATATTAATTTGTTTTTATTTCATTTTAAAAAAAGTTTATTTTTAATAAAAAAAACATTTCAGTCGATTTCCATGTTTATGCGTGTCAATTCGAAAATTTCTATCCCCTCCCGCTATCCAAAATATATATATATAAATATTTGATACGACGCCGCGACTGTGCAACAACGAACCGCTGCTGCTGCTGCTGCTGTTGGAAAGGCGACGAGCAAGAACCGGTACGAGAGAGAGAGAGAGAGAGAGAGAGAGAGAGAGAGAGAGAGAGAGAGAGAGAGAGAGAGAGAGAGAGAGAGAGAGAGAGAGGTAAGTATGCTGGTAGGTATCCGCCGCCGCAGTATAAAAGCTAAATTTCACGTTCGCTTGCTCATAAGCTGGTTGGAGTGATCGTGAGATGATGATAAGATCTTCTAGCTCCCCGGTCGCGCACACGTCGTAGTAGCTTATAGTGACGTGTGTCCGTCGCGCCGGCCCCGCCGCCGCCGCCAAGAAGCTTTTAGATTAGCTGTAGAAAAAATTTATAGAAATTGGAGAAAAAACGAGAGAGTAGAGTAGAGTAGTCAGAGTCAGAGAGAGAGAGAAACGAAATGGACGTGCGCTGGAAACATCCATGGACATCGTTGATCTGTGGACCAACAGGCTGCGGTAAAACAGTGTTTATTCGACGTTTTTTGTGCAATCTCGAGGCAATGAGCGACACTGTCTTCGATAGAATTTTATTCTATTATGGCGATAATCTCGATCGCCATACAGAAGCATTATTTAAAATGCCTTCTACGACGACGACGACGTCGACGACCGTACCAACGATTGAATTCCACGAGGGTCTACCATAAGCGGAAGATTATTCACACGACAATGAGGCAAAAAAACTCGTCATCATTGACGATTTAATGCGTGAGTCGTCAAATAATACAATTGTCGATTTATTCACAAAAGGTAGTCATCCTAAAAATATCAGCGTTATCTTTATAACGCAAAATATTTTTCATCAAGGCCATGGACAACGGGATATCTCACTTAACGCTAATTATATTGTTATTTTTAAAAATCCACGTGATCGAGCACAAATCCAACATCTTGCGAGGCAAGTATATCCCGAAGATCCGAGATTTCTATCCGAAGCGTATTACGATGCCACTGCTCAACCACACGGCTATCTACTTCTCGACCTGAAGCAGTCAACGCCTGATATTTGCCGCTGTCATACAACCATATTTCCCGATGATCCGCAAATGCAGGTATACGTGCCGAAAAATAAACTCTCAACACGACAAACGTGAGCGAGAGAGAGAGAGGCAATGCGGCGATGGTGGTATTTAAGGTATCGTAGGTACACGAAAAACTTCAGTATTACCACGATCGTCATCGATATTACGCAATCGGGGGGTGTCGGTAACAACCGTCCAATGGTAAAACAGCAAAAAAATCGGAAGTGGTACACGACTGCCGATCGGTCAGCGTCACGCGGCCTTACTCAATGCACTCTGTCATCCTAGTAGAGATTAACAAAAAGCGCTTCTACGTGCATCCGATGAATCACTCGTAAAGTGCATTTGTGAATGTGCTTTAAATGTTTTACACGGTATAGTGAAACTTAAACCATCTATTAAAAAACGTTTGAGTAAATTCAAAAATGTTCTACGACAATTAGCGCCACCTATGTCGACGTGTCTACGACGACCACGACAACGAACTAGGAAAAATCAAAATGGTGGTGGTGGAAAAAGACACATAGATGGCACCACCACCACTACTACTATCGTCAGACGTAAACGACGAAAATTCAATTGGAGAGTGAAAAAACGCATTGTGATGCAAAAAGGGTGTGGAGCATTCTTGCCCCTTTTATTGGCACCCATTATCACGGGTTTGTTTAGTAGACTGTTTGGCGGCAACAACAACAACAACAACAACAGTGGAAGTGTCGAGTAATTGACAATCGAACATGCGAGAAAAATGATTTTAGTACCGGCTGAGGAGTCGATTGTAGCTAAAGATCCAATGATTGGTGGCGGCGGCGACGGCGGTAGAACCATACAAAAATTTGTACAAACACCTGGCGATCCTATTTCGCGACTCGATGCTGAACTCGATGGTATTTTAAAGTCAAAAAAATATCCCGATGATGCCTCCAAGTGGAAAGCGTATCTACAAGTACTACAAAGATATTTATTTTTCGTCGAGACACGAAATGGACCATTAGACCCATCTTTACCGGGAGTGACAAGACCAACACCATCACCACCACCACCATCAGAGAATCAAGATTTTAATGAAATTAATATATTAAACAGTGTACCACCAAAATACAAACGCCGGGCTCATGGTCTGTTAAACTACATACGGAATTCATCGAGTGCTTCAAAACGCATCACATGGGACAGCGAGGAACGTGTGACAATTGACGGTGTACTCATTCACAATTCAAACATTCTCGATCTTGTTAATGACGCAATACGTTGGAGAAAAGATTTTGAAGCCAATGGCCGTCGTCAGTTTATTCAGAGCCTTCGTGCCAGTGCCGTACCACACGAATTTATCGGGAATGGCAAGTTATGGACCATGGGCGATGAAAGTGTTGCTGTAAAACGGAAAAAAACTGATCCAAAGTATTATAACATTGGAGACGACGACGACGACGACGACGACCACGACTACGACGGCGGCGGCGACGCACCGGAGAACTATGAGCCTGGTGAAAAACGATCGAGAAACAATCGTGGCGGATTTCAAGAAATGACGATGAAGACGACGACGACGAGAAAACAGAAGAAGAAGAAGGATCCTACTACTACTACGACCCGGGGCACCACTTCTACGAGAAAAACATCAGGTCCAAGAGGATTTGAATATTGGCTTAAAATGTGAATTCTAACTTGTGTGCAAAAAAATGTCATTCGAAAGTGTTTATTATGACCCGTCTCATCCTGCGAGTTACGCTGGAGCAAGGCATCTAATTGGCAATAAAAAATATAAACTAATCGATGTTTATAACTGGTTAACCCAACAGGATGCGTATACACTACATAAACGTGTCAGACGCCAATTTCCACGGCTATACTATAATATCGGAAATATAGACGATGTTTGGGAGGCTGACCTCGTTGATTTACGATCGTTAAAAAATTATAACGATAATGTCTCATACCTACTCACGGTCATTGATGTGTTAAATAAATTTGCATGGGTCGAACCATTGGAATTGGAGTTTAAAGGAATTTTCGAGCGCAGCGAGGGTCGTTTACCCGTATACCTGCAGATCGACAAAGGCAAGGAATTTGTGGGTAATGAGCTACAGGCTTTTCTGAAGAAGACCGATATACGTTTCAGAGTGACACGTAATCCCGATATAAAAGCCGCAATTGTAGAACGCTTTAATCGCACCTTGAAAGAACGAATGTGGCGCTACTTTACACATCGCAATACACATCGCTACATCGATGTACTACAACAGTTTGTGTATGCCTATAATCATGCATGACACTCGAAGATAAAAATGCAACCGGCTGCTGTGACACTACACAATGCCGATATAGCAGCGAGGAATATGACAAACGCTTCGCTTAAACAACGTGAAAAGCAACGTCACACTACGGTTAAATAGAGACGCGGCGATTACGTGCGGATTAGTCGAACAAAAGGCACCTTTGCGAAGGGTTACGAGCGAAATTGGAGTGAAGAAATTGTCCAAATTGATAAAGCCGTCAATCGTCAGGGAATACAAATTTACGAGTTACGCGATCTCGAGGGAGAATTAATCGATGGCTTCTTCTACACCGAGGAAATAACACCTGTGCACAAGAAACGCATAACAGAAGACAGAGGTTTCAAAATCGATCGTATCTTACGGACGAAAGGACGCGGTGCGAAGAAACAACTTTTCGTCAGCTGGATCGGCTACCCTTCGAAATTTAACTCTTGGATACCTGCGTCCGACGCCTATAATATCGATACCTGACGAACTCATCGACTCGAGTCACCACCACCACCACCTCATTATGTACAACGAAGAAAATTTTTTTCTCGTATTACCGAGTAACAGCAGCATGCAATACTATCTTGATAATACGACAACGCATTTTATTACACAACTTTCACGTGAATTACACCTTAACGGTCAATCGGCTGTGGGTTTATCGGAAATACATATACCCTGCACAATGACGCATTTACAGCCTGAAGACACGAAGATCAAATGGAATAAGTGTAGTGACAAAGAATACACGGGAGGTAACATACCACATGATATATACAAAAGCCCTGAAGAACTTATGAATAAAATAAATAATGTTCCAGGTCTACGAGAACCGGGTATACAAGTTGTCGCGGCTAGAATAGCAAACGGTTACGCGGCTATTAAAGGTGAAAAGTTGACGGAAAAATGCGATTCAGAAAATACGATAAATAAAAATGCTCTACGCATTGGCGAAAAGGTACGACCTATACTGGGTTTTAATGTGAAAGACGGTTATGACTGGAGGAGCGACGATGCCTCGTACCTGCGTTTCGTTCATGGACGTCAACGAGAAGGTGAAACACCTGTCTGTATATCTCGTGCTCTACCTCAACAACTTTTTGTCTATACCGATCTCTGTAAACCCTATACAGTGGGCGATACTCAAGCTGCTCTATTACGTATAGTGAATTTGGATACAGTGCATTATATGTATGGCTCGACACAAGTCAAATATTTCTCACCGCCGAATTACATACCTCTACTGAACAATTGTTTTCGCACAGTGGAGATAGATATAAGAGATCATTTGGGGAAACCAATAGCATTCGAGTACGGAACGTTAACCCTAACGCTTCACTTTAAACGTCTCGCTTAGAATTTAGATTGTGCGCTTATTACGCGCGATGGTGGTTCATTATACGACATATTACGATAATCAGTCGTATAGGAAATGTATTTGTCGGTGCACCGTATCAACGAGGACACGGAATCGGACGATTCCTCGATGGTCTTTTCAGAAGTGTATTACCGCTACTGACAAGAGGCGCTAAAGCCATCGGTAGAGAGGCTCTACGCACAGGCCTAAATGTTTTCGAGGATGTGAGCGGTAATCGGGTGCCGTTCAAAGAGTCGCTAAAAAGACGCGCCGCAGAATCGGGAGGAAATTTAAAACGTAAAGCTAACGAAAAAATAGCGCTACTCATGAATGGTTCTGGGTATAATAACGCGATTGCCGCGAGAACAATGCAGTCGTTAACAGGCCGAGCACCTGCACGTATCTCTGCGAGAAAACGTACTGTAAAGAGGCGTAAAAGGGTCGCACCATCATCGTCATTATCATCATCATCATCATCATCATCATCATCATCGTCGACGGCAAAGAAGAGGAGGAAGAAGAAGAAAAGCGGCAGGACCGCAAGGGGAAAAGTGACAAAGATGAAACGAGCACGACAAGGAAATACCAAACGACGGCGGAAAAGATCTACAGTGAGAGATATTTTCGGAAGTGCTTGAAAAAAATAAAGTATTTTCTACACTCACATTCCTGTGAATGTATGAAGTCGGAGCTCGACTTATTCACCATACTACCAACACAGACATCCATAGAGTCGTCGCAATACGTACACTACAAACCCGTGTCCTCACTGTCGGACGATGGCCCCATTGAATTTGTTATACCTGGCCACGGCGAGGAATACCTCGATCTAGCCCACACAATGCTCTGCGGAAAACTCAAAGTTCTTGCCTCTGGTGACTCACCCTACAAAGTAGCACCTGTTAATAATTTTTTACACAGCCTCTTTAACACGTTGACTGCCACGCGTGTTTACAACAAAATCCCCGTCAGGCCACCCGTGCCACTGTAAGCCGAATACGGGTGACGTGGCCTGATGAGAACTTTTGCTGTCACCCGAATACGGGTGACACGGCAGTTAACGTGTTAATCAGGTTGACGTGTTTTTCAATCAAAAACTCGTTGCACCACCCAATAATGCTTACGCCTATAGAGCGTACATTGAGACATTATTGAATTACGGCCCTGCCGCAAAACAATCACATCTCACGACGGCTTTATGGTTTGCTGATGACCCCGTTAGGTTTGAGACTCTACCTGGCGCAAAAACCCTCATGAATAATGGCCAAGAGCTAAGATCGCAATATATAAGCGGCGGCAAAACCCTGGATTTGATTGGGCATTTACATTGCGATGTTTTCAACCAGGACAAGTATTTGTTAAATGGTGTAGAAGTACGACTACGACTCGTACGCTCGAAAGATGAGTTTTGTCTTATTGAGGCGCCAATACAGGGACTTATGCACAAAATAAAAATAACCGATGTGACCCTATTAGTGCGTCGAGCAAAAATTAATCCTGGTGTGCTTATAGCCCACGCAAAAACTCTCGGTAAGACAACGGCGAAATATTCGATAACACGTGTGGAAGTCAAATCATTCACCATGCATAGTGGAATTATCGGCGATACATTGAATAATGTGATACTCGGACAATTGCCGAAACGTATATTACTCGGCTTTGTCTATAATAAGGCTTTCAATGGTGACAAAACATTGAACCCCTTCAATTTCCAACATCATTCGATAAATTTTCTGTCGCTCTACGTGGATGGTCAGCAGATTCCGGGAAAACCACTTCAACCGGAATTTGGCGGTAACAACACATGGATTCAGAGCTATCATACACTTTTCTCCGGCACAGGTATACATTTTCAGAACGAAGGACTGGCAATTGACCGTGAGGCATACGCCAGAGGCTATTGCTTATTTGCCTTTGATTTGACACCGGACTTATCGGCAAACTGTTTCACCCACTGGAATCTTGTGAGACACGGTAGCGTACGCATTGAAGTACGCTTCGCCAGGTCTCTCGAAGCAACTATAAATTGTATTGTTTATGCCGAATACAACAATGTTATTGAAATTGATTAGCACGTCAAGTTACGACCGATTTTAGTGCCTGAAAAAACAACGGAAATCGATAAAAATCTCGCCTCCTCCATCGTCCTCGCTGTCAAGATGTTCTGGGGGGCAAGAGCGGGCTCTGATCCGCCGTGAATGGTATTTAAGAACCGCTAAGCACACATGCTCGACAACAGTTCACCACAAGTTCTCATCATCGACGCTATAGTGGATATCCAAGCGCTGTACAGGAAACAAGGAGATTTTTCTACCTAAGGAAGTTGCAGTGATTACATTACAAGGCAATAATATAGGCCATTGGCTCGTTGAAGCACCATACGGCTTTGGTGATTTACCGAAAGAGATACGTGGCAGTAATAATAAATTAACCTGCTACCATCATGGACTCGAATGGGTTGACGGTGACACACCACTGTGTTTACGTTAACTTGAAAGCCATGTGTCGCTACGCTTTTCGGATATACACACGTGGAGCACAAAAGGCCGAAATTTTACGAGATGTATTGGGACGAGATATTATCAACTTGGAAGATTACGAAGGACCAAGCTTCAAAAAAATGCCACCATACGACGCATGGTGTATTTATCACGGTCTCGCCAAGGAGGATGATGCTAAATGTGTATTAAATAACGTGGGAAAAATAAAACGATTCCTCCAGAGTACAACTGTGGACACGGTAAACCCAATATACACGGAACCTATTGAAGTTGTCTACGAGAAAGAAAAACCAGATGACGCGATAAAAAAATCTGTGCGTATAGAGATACCTAACGAACCGGAGATTGTATCTGTGAGTCAAGGGTATATACCCCATGCACCTGTGAAGAGTGTCAACAGTAGCACGCCGAGCACCTATGATGGCACGGTACCTGCCAACGACGAGATCGTAACCCTTTTCCGTGCGACCCTACGCTCACCGCCACCACCACCGACGCCTCCAAAAGGACAGACAACAGGTAGCACCACCAACACCCGTGGAGGAGGAGGGGGAGGAGGCCATAATTTTCATCAACAGCATCATCATCATCATCATCATCATCATCATCAACGTAAACGTCGCCCCCACACGACACCCGAAAAAGTATATAATGAACAGTCTGGAGGTACTGAACGCACTACGACACATACCGGCTCAGACGAAAGGAGTATTTGCCGCCGATCGTATACCGAGTCGCTGGTCTATACCCTCTGCAATAGTCGCCAATACAGACGATCATACTAAACCGGGAACTCATTGGGTAGCCATCTACGTGGACACCAATGGTCGAGGCATCTTCTTCGATAGCTACAGGCTACCCCCGCTCGTTAACAAACACCATAACCGTATACGTCGAATCACCACAACCAACGAATGGAATACCCGAAGTCTACAATCCATCAAGTTTACAGTGTGTGGAGAATACTGTGTTATGTTTCTCAATTATATGTCTCCGGGTTATAACCTGGATAGGTTTCTACAATTATTTTCGACAAATAAGTTGAAAAATGATAATATTGTGCGACGGTTCTATAAAAAATTAAAACATGTGACACGTAAAATACGCTATACAAGAAATGCAGCGTTAAGTGGACTAGAGGGAGCCGGCGGTATATGTGCAGGATCATGTATACAAACATGCACACCTCGTTTTGGATGTCATCTGTAAATATACATCTAAACGATAAATAAACAAGAAACTTGACAATCCGTGTGTGTGTTGTGTGTATTTGTGATTGTTTATAACAAAGAAACTACAACTACTGCGGCCATTCCCACTACTACCACCACCACCGCCACTACGTGTTTGATAAGTATAAAAGCAGCTACTCTTAGCTCAATTAACCACACATGTGAAAGAGCAGTGGTAGCTGCAACAGTCGTCCTAAAAATGGAGGTTATAAACGGTTTACTGGTTATCGATTGCGGCAAAGATCTATGGGAACTCACCAGAGAAGAATTGGAATATATACCGAAACCCTTGCTACTACGCTACTGGGGTGATGTGATTCATTTTCTCTGGGATAAACTACCCGAACACATTCGAATGGATCCCGAGGTTGCATCTCACCAACTCTGCGTAGAACACACAGATTCACCAGATCTACTGATGCAAATCGACAATTGCCTTCCGACCAAGAGGGAATGCGAACGGTGCCTGCAGAATAAATCACCACCATCAACAAACGATCAACCACAATCAACACTATCAATTGCAAAAACCTATCGTGAAACTTTTGTTTAAGATAATCACACATACACACACACACACAAACTTGTATTATTTTTGCACATACAATTGAACGATGTATAAATAAATCGATGCACATTTTTAAAAAATATTTGTTCTTTTTATTTCACGACTTACCTACCCGAAAAAAATTTCGAAAAAAATTTACCAACATTCGGAAAATCGAGTTACCGATGAGATTTCGAAAAAATTTACCAACATTCGGAAAATCGAGTTACCGGTGAGATTTCGAAAAAAATTTACCAACATTCGGAAAATCGAGTTACCGATCAGATTTCGATTTATCGACACCCGGAAAATCGAGATACCGATCGTAGGAAAAAAATATCTACATTACCGACTGCCGAAGCATCGACAGATTTTCAGCGCTCGAGGATGGGGAGGAAGTGAGTGGCCTTAAACAAACAAATCAGAGCTCGGGGAATTCTCAACAAAAGAAGTGGGGAAAAAGAGGGGATTTAAACAACCAATCAGACCTCGGGGAATTATGCTAATTTTTCCCACCTACTTAACAAAAGAAGTGAGGAGGAAGAAGGGATTTAAACAACCAATCAAAGCTCGGGGAATTATGCTAATTAGACTAGACAAGGCGCCAGACGGGAGGGAGGGGGTAGGGCCTGGTTCCTCAGCGCTGCCAGGGGCAGGGAGGGAGGGGGTAGGGTCCGGCTCCCCAGCGCTGCCAGCGGTTAGGAAGGGAGGGGGAAGGGTCTGTCTCCCCAGCGCTGTACCATACTACTTTTGCAATTTCTACAGCGCGATTTAATGCCACGTCTGAGAGACCTGATTTCACGAGACGCTCATCATCTTATTTTCTTTATGCACCAGGGCCAAGGGATGCCGGGCACATAACCTCTTCGTGGTGTATTCCGGGTAACGCTAATGGTCTGCCACTAATTCATATGTTTAAAGCAAGCGTGCACATTTACACAAGCACCATGCGGCTCTGAAATAACAGCAAAAATATATTTGACCTTCAGTTTCAGAGTGAAGATCAAACATGGCGGGACCATGTTTTGATTAATGTTCGGTGAATATTAGCTAGATCAGATGCGCCTAGGTGTAACACAACAAAGGGTTATTGCAAATATCACTGTTGCCCGTCTAGTGTCTACCCATCCACTTTCGCGTAGTCATTTCGGACAATCGGGACATTTCATGATTTCATTTAATAGCGATTCTGGTGCGAGCGTTGAATAGAGTTTTTATTAAGTCTAAATCTGTAATTCGGCGTTTCTTGGTCAATATTTATTCAGACCTGACTTATTAGATTTTTATTCACCTTGATGTTTTTTTACTCAGGCTAATGAACGCATTTCTGGCCTTTGGTTTCTTTGAGATTTTTGTTCCTTTTGACGAGAATTTTTTAAGCTAATAAAAAAATTGACCTTAACTTTCAGGTTCAAGGTCAATTTTTGCGGTTCCATATTTTGACTGATCTTTACCGAACACGAGCTGGAGGATCGTACGCAGATCGCACTTGTACCACAGACAGTTTTACTCGTGGCTCGTGCGGCCGATTTCACACTCTTCGTGTAAAGTTCATCATCACGTCCTTGTATCACAATGTACTATTATTCACGCTGATCGATTATTTCGTTTTTGTGTTTTTTTCCTTAAACGCTTAGATTATTGTTACAAATCACGGAAAGCGTGAATTGTAACAATAATAATAAATAATTGCGAGATTTACAAACGGTTAGATTCCAAAGTTCGTGCACAGAGCTGGTGACTGTACAGGGAGCATGTACAGCTCATCACCAGGTGAAGTTACAAAACCTTCTTATCAACTTCTTGTAATTGCTGAGTTGAAGGAAGGGCAAGATGTTATTCCTCAGAGAGGTACACCTATGTGGTGCGACATCTTCATCGTTGGCTAAGAATTTAGTTTGAGATTATTTTATCTGGTGCCTTTTACTACGACTTGTTATTAACTGAAAAAGAAAGAGAACCTTAAATTGAAAAATAAAGGAAATAGAGGACCAAGTGAGTTGGGCTTTCTCCAGGAGTTTTATGATAAAACTTGATTCGATATTTTTATCTTAGCTTAAATTGCCAAAAATCGGTACTTAAATTACAAATGGAATAGTATTCCTACAGAATTATTCTCGAACTGCGTGTGTTAGGCTATCGCCAGAAGTTCCTATGGGAAACGCCGACTCGAGAACGAATTCTCAGAAACTACCATTCGCAAGAGTGATAGAATTGCACGAAGCTTAAGGGGATGCTGGAGTCGATTAGGCGATTCGTAGTATACACTATTTATCGTAAATATGCTACAAATATATTTCAACTTTTGCACGGAGGTGATAAAAACCTCCATGCTTCGGCGACCGGTCGAATTACCATTCAAGACATAGAGCAAATGTTTAAAAAAAAAGTATATTACTGAACCTCTCAAAAGCCAATATGGCCGCTCGAGGCGTCAAAAAGTTCGGTTAAAGTAAGATATAAACGATTCTGGGGCTCAGATGTGTCAAATCAAACCGGACATCGAAGCACGAAGGTTTTTATTAAATCCCTGCAAAATTTGAAGTATATCTGTAGCATATTTATGATGAATAGTGTATATTACGAAATCGCCCAGTCCAGCATCCCCTTAGGGGGGGGAACCTGCTTTAAGAAATTGAAAAATATATATTTTATTGAGAATTTTTCTAGAAGAGAAAAAACAACGTAACTCAGCGAACTTTGGGATATATTTATATATATAAAGTATAAAAACGATTTCTTTAAAGGCGATATAATAATAAACAACAGAGTAATGAGCCCTTTCCGTGAGCGCATTGCTACTATAGTTTCCAGTTGGTGGGCGTGATAACAAAAAACTAAATGCTCTATGGACTCAAACCAAAGTTTTTTCTCCTTAGTATTAAATTGTTTTCTAGGTGAACTAAGAAAAAGTTGAAATAATCATGAAATCATAACTTTTTTCAGGTTTGAAAAAGGAAAAGTATTTTCGATTAAAAAATAAACACTTAAATGTACTGTAAAAGTTATTTTGAAATCATTTTTTAACAATTTTGTGAGTTCGCCTAAAAGATAATTTAATACTGAAGAGAACAAACTTTGGTTTGTGTCGATAGGTCATGTAATTATTTACCATCACGCCCGCCAATTGGTAGCTGTATTAGCGAGGCTCTCCGAGAATGGGCTCATTACTCTGCGGTTTATTACTGTATCTACTTTTAAAAAATCATTTTAACATTTTAAATACATGAAAAAATATACCGCAAAGCTCGCTGGGCTAAGTTGTCTTCTTCCCTTCCAAAAAAGTTCTCGAATAAGAGCTACTTTTTAGCCTTCTAAAGTAGGATCCCTCCTTAATTGGATTGTTTGCCGCTCAATAGCATTAACTCTTTCTTATTATGTGAATGGTGCATCTACAAAACACGCATATTCAAAGTAAAGATAGAGAGCCAGACATTCTGGGTCAATAACACCTGTTCCGACAAATAAAGTATCTCTCAGTGCAAAACTTATAGTTTTAGCTCTGTGACATATGTGAATTGAAAGACGCTAGAGTATGTGAGCGCGTTAAGCAAAGCAATGCGCAACAGTAGTTCGAGCGTGTTTATGTTGTTGCGTATGGGCGCTGCGCTGGGTTTAACGCGTCCAGAGCGAGTCGATAGTCGTAGGGCGCGTATACCTATAGCTATTGCGAAAAGATGGAAAGACGCTTTCTCATGTTAGTATTACTACTGAGCTTTTAAAATACCGAAAAATCGTTTGTGTCGTATCCGAGTGTTTAATGTGAATTTATTATTGAAGTCAACGCAATGTTGTGGCCAACTTCAACGTTATTATCGCTTTTTACCAGAATTGCGTGCCAATGGAATATTGGGAAACAATTCATGAATTTGAGCGATCAAAGAAATAATAAAAGAATTTCCAGTTTAATTTATTATTTCACGTATGTGAGAGCCAGATGCAATATCAGGCCTCATCACGGTGGAATTAACAACAAATTAAACAATTTCTATTGTTATTCGAATTATTGTTTATTTCAATTCGTTGTTAAATAAAAAATCATATCCGAATTTCTAATTAAATTTATTATCTCACCACTGGGAAAGCCAAATGCAATATTGCGGCTTACAATGGTAGAACGATAAAACAAACGATTCCAATCATTATCGGGATTAATTTAGGATATAGAGAAGTAAAGAGAGATACAGCAGGAGCTGATCCAATGTGATGGCCTGTCGGCGCTGGGCTGGCTCAAGGTAAAGGACCGGGTGAGCTTCTGCAATACATGGGCACTCGTTTGAGCCTGAGGTTTGCTCAGAGGTAATATGAGAGCCAGGCGCAATGCTGGGGTTCGTATTAGGTCAATATCAAAAAGAGAGTTCCTGAAAGGAAGATTATTAAGGTGCTTCTGCGTGCGAGTTCGTTATATACACCGCGCCCCACTAGCTCTTATCACGTCATGATACGCTGTTGGCGTGAGATTTGGGTGCGCGGTGCGTGTGCCGGTGTGGTGGTATTGGTTACGCACTTGTTTAACGTGCTGCTCGGGGATATGTGAGGGCGCTCATCAGTGAGGTCCTCGTGCCATACAGCATCCCGATACGATACATAAAGAGCCGGAATATGCGTAATGACTCTTAGTCAGTATGAGAGGAATTGAGCGTTCAAAGAATAAGAAGATCGCTCAATATACGCAAGTATGGGGTGAGTAGTATGATGAGACTGCCGCAATGTACTGTCTACTCCGTTACGGAGTTGAAACGAATTTCAATGAAGTGCGATGACTTGGTAGATCTGTCAGAGTTACGGTTAATGAGAACCCAGGTGTGGGTTCCCGACACACGAAGTACGTTTGACACTTAGGGAAACTTCCATAACAAGTCGGCAGTCAATGATCGGAACTTGACAACGATCGAGTGTCGATCGAACTTTCAATCGACGACTGTGCCGATATTGGGCTTCAAGGCTGACCTGGCAATGGTCTTCAGAGTTGTGGTGACTTTCGTTGCCCGCATTCCGTCGTCGCTAAAGCGTCACTCGTAGCTTGCCTTTTCGCGGCAATATCAGTTCAGCACTATCAGTTGACATGCCATCAAAATTATTAACTAAAGAAGAATTAACATTAATGGAAAAATCGAACTTACACGATTTTTCGTGATTTATAAACGTTTATAATATGACTCCGTGGTTTCTAGTTAAGGGGAGGTTCCTCTATAATTGACCGAAAACTACAGTAAGTTCAGGAATTAATTGTAGATGAACAACAAGACGTAATAAGGTGTTTTTTAAAATCTTTATTTATCCTTCAATAGTGATAAAACATTTTTTTTTTTTTCAATTTATACGAAATGGCGTTCAAGATGGCGGCTGATACATGAAGTGCCCTCCGGTTCCATGCAAAACTGCGTGCACTCCTCACTTGTCAATTTTCAATCTAGAATCATGAAACAAGTTTCATTTTAAAACTGAATATATACAGAATAGAATGAACCTACGAAATTGAAAAAATATTGAAAAATGACAAAATGGCGGACATGTGAAATTGAAAGTTCGTTTTTTGGATGTTTTTTTTTCATTCACATGTCCACCATTTTGTCATTTTTCAATATTTTTTCGATTTCTTAGGTTCATTCTATTCGGTACTTATTACTAAAACTAAAGTATGTACTTTGTACTGTACTTAGTACTAAAACGCAGTTTTGCATGGAACCGGAGGGCACTTCATGTATCAGCGGCCATATGGGACGCCATTTTGAAAAAAAAAAAAAAAAAAATTTATTACAATTGAAGCATAAATAAAGATTTCAAAAAAAAACCAGCTTATTACGTCTTGTTGTTCATCCACAATTAATTCCTTAACTTAGTGTAATTTGTCGGTCAATTATAGAGGAACCTCCCCTTAAATCAGACAAATACAATCAGTGATTCCACTACAATTGAATTAAATCATTTTTTAAATATTCACCTTTTTAAAAAATTTTTTGCCATAACATTCTAAAAACTCCGTTATGTCATCATATCGCCGATTAGGGTTCAGGCGGTATTAATGAAGTCATACAGACGAGCGATTTATGTACATATTTCACAGCAACTTTTCCAACATGCCGATAACCGAGGTGATAACACCGAGAAAAAAGATTTTGTGTTGCAACTAGTCATAGTTTACTAGGTTTATTTTACTGCAATAGTCTCTCATTTAGCTCATTCAATAGTTAATTTGTCTTTTAGCAAATAAGAGTTAGTTACGGGAACGATAAATGCACCTCCCAGATTATTTGCGAACCGAACTAATGATTCGGCCGTGGAAATTATACATTTTTCTGGAAAAACAAATTAGTAAAAAGGGCATCGCACCGGTAGCAACTGAATATTTGCTGTAGCGACGGCGTTTCATTTATCGAAATATTTGGGCATGTAAATAAACATTTGCTAGTACCAGAACCAAAATTTGGCTACCAAGCGAATTAATTTTAATTGTTAGTGTAACCAATCGAAGAAAATTTACCAAGCAAATGAACTGCTGCAAAAGTTGGCGGGTCACGCGTCTGGACACATTATGTACAGCGTCATTATTCTGTCGCGATCTATATTAAATACTGCTTTGTTAGTGCGAAGTTCGTTTATGCCCAGTTTGCATCGTGTTATAGATGGATTTACCAAAAGCGCCGAGATCCTTAGAATCTGTCTTTAAAACGTGGGGCATTAGTGAATAAGTAAAAGAAAAATTTGATCAAATGCGATCCACGATTAATTCGTTAGAACAACTAAGATATTGGTTAGGAGAACCGAGTTCTTCGTAATATAACTAATAAGTGTTCATAATAAGCTCGCATGTATTTGTTTGCAGTATACCCTAGCAAAAAAAGGTCTGCTTGCAGGAAAAAAATATCGATCGATTTTCTACAGTACGTCAGTAACGACCGGTTACTCGAGTTGTTGTTCCCCTCTGATGGAAACCAAACTATTTGCGCCGTTAGGAAACTGTTTGGGCCACCAGCAAATTGTTTCTGCTGCCAGCAAACTACTTTTGCGCTGCCGAGAAACTACAATGACGGCAATAGCAAACTGCTATTACTTCAATAGAAAATTGCTATTGCTACTGTAGCAAATCAGATATAGGGAATTAATGCTGTAAGGGCAAGAACTTTTTCTGTCACGACATTTGACAATGATTCTTCGTGAACATCGTGGACTACTAAACCCAAAGATACAGGTTCGATCCTCATCGACGACGAAAAAATTGATTCTGCTATTTCCAGTAGAAAAAAAAAACGGTAACTCAGAATTCTAGCCTGGTGCGTTACCAATTTGGCTACCGTGGCCCTGGCGGAATTGATTCACAATCGATTTTCTTCTAATTTTAACGACAAATCGATTGTGAATCAATTCCAGAGTCGGGCGACTCTAAAGTAGCTCCACTCAAATGTTGTCACGTACCAAGATCCGAATCATTCTATACTCAGTACACATGGTGTCCAAGGCCGAGTCGATATAATTTGATAGAGTATCCTGGACCGACTATTAGCCATTTTCTCCAGTGGTATTTTAAACCCCCCAAAATAGATAGCACGTTCAAAGCTTCGTACAAGAATCGTACAAAAAGTTGTTAAATAAACCGATAATAGGGATGGTTAAGTCCATATTTTTCTTCGTTTATTTATATCCTCGAAAACAACCTGTCGGGTAAATAAAATGGACGCCCTTACGCGAGGGGCATTCTGCTCCAAAAAGCACAGTGGACAAGAAAACTCTGACTATATGTCAATATGTGCAACAATTTTGAAATAAACTACAAACATCCGTGACATGTCAGGCCAAGTACATTTACGTAGCGTTACCAGTCAAATGATGAAATAATTATGAAATGTTAGTAGTAATGACAATAATAATTGGAAAGTTCGTGCATCTGGAGAAACGAAAATGATTGAAAAATAGAGAAACAAATTTTTTAATGATAATCTACTAATTTTATTGCAAAAAAAATTGACCTTAGTACATAGCGAGTTTGATAAATGTAGTCAAATGTTTTATTATTTAATGTTTACAGTCCTACAGTAATTTATACGACACCCAGTACCATCACCCTTGAGAACTGCAAACAACCTTGCTCCACCGAGAGACTGAACTATCTCTCATCCACACACTATGGATCAAGTGATCCACCATCAGTAATCAACCACCAGGTTGATTACCCGATCGATCCGTTACCTTTTCGAAAGGGAACCTCACAACAGTCCAAAGAATCTTTCAAGATCACTTCATTGATATGATCCTTCTTAACAACTTCATACAAGGCTCGTTTATAGGGCCGAGACTCGCGTGCTATAACCTCAAAGTTATCACCGAAACTGTTGAGACGAGTCATCGCATTTGATGCACACAATGGTACACGAGAAAAGCCGAGCGTGATCGAACATCGACGAGTCACGAGCTCTGTGAGCGTCCCTATGGGAATTTAGTCTTGAGCGAACTATCGTTCAGAAAGCACGTTTTTTGTACTTCAATAAAGACAAGCTTATTGTTCATTGTAACAAAGGAATTCTGCTAGATTAATCTCCTGCGTAGAGCTTCTCTCCTTTCGCGAGATATTACTCATTAATTTGCCTTAATAGGTTATGGGCCCAGGCAACGAAGCCTGCGTGAGAGTAATCTTGCTGGAAAGGATTCGAGAGAGAATTTCGGGATCGCGGCAGTGCAACAAGTGGAAGCGTGCGGGCTTATGACTCAAGGCGGCCATTGTGTGTGAGCAAGGCACGCAGCCGAAGAACAATAGAAGCAGGTGCTCAGGAAGAAATCGAAGTGAGTCGGTTCTCGGGCATCGGGGAAAAACGAATTAAAATACGCCATCGAGTTTCATGTCGTATCGCGCGCGTCGACATATGCGTAGTCATTGTTTTTCTGGCTTCAGTGTTCACGTTATAGAAACTTTCGTCGGTGCTCGAAGATGTCGGGTGACGCGTTGGTACGATCGGTCAAGCAGTTCGACGGGAGAAATTTTCAAGCGTGGAAATTTCAAATATCGGCAGTGTTGATGGCAAACGAGATATTTGACGTGGTCGACGGTACCAGAACGAAGCCAGTGAACCAGGAAGGTCATAATGCTGCGCTTACGAAAGTATGGATAAAAGACAATGCCAAAGCGACGGCGATTATCGCGTCAGCTATGGAAAACGAACAGGTTGTGAGTGTGCTAGTGTGTGGTTCCGCAAAAGAGATGTGGGACAAGCTTATCACGGTGCATGAACAGAAATCGGCATCGAACGTCGGCGCGTTAACGCAGAGGTTCTACTCCTACAAGGTGAGTCCAACAGACACGGCCATTCAGCACGTAAGTGCGGTGCAGAATATGGCGCGGCAGTTGATAGATCTCGGAGAAAAGATTTCCGATGCGGCAGTGATCGCGAAAATTCTGTCGAGTCTAACGCCGAAGTTTAGCGTGTTTACGAAGACAGCGTGGGTTAACGTAGATCCGGCGCGTCAGACGATTCCATATTTGCTAGAAAGGCTCATACGGGAAGATTCGAATGATAGCGAAGACGGTGACGCAACGAGTGCGTTGGCAGTTACTAAGCAAAGTGGTTCGAAAGACGGTGGGCGTTCTAAGAACAAAGATACGAAAAAGAAAAAGTCCAAAAAGAATATCGAGTGTTATCGGTGCCAAGAAAAGGGACACTACGCAAGTCAGTGCGAGAAGCGCAAGAAAGATGGCGACAGTAAAGAAGACGGTGACAAATCTCAGTCAAGTCGTAGCTGCGCGTTCATTGTTCAGTCGACGAGGAAAAGCGCAAGTGCACTGGTACTGGGGGATCGGAGAAAACAGTCTTCGGCCGAGCAGTCGAAACGGTTGTGGGAGGTAGATAAGAAGGATGTCTGGATTACCGACAGTGGAGCGTCGGAACACGTCACCTCACGTCGCGACTGGTTTGAAGAGCTACGGCCGGTAAAAGGGGAAACTGTCAAGCTGGGTGATGACGGAGAATGCGAGATAACAGGCGTTGGGAATGGGAAAGCGGTACCATCGAGAATGTGCTATACGTACCTCGCGTTACACGAAATCTGTTTTCAGTTGGAGTCTGCACGAGCAATGGGTTCAAAGTAGAGTTCGAAAATGGAATCGTAGAAATAACACGGGGAGGTGTCGTCGCGGCAACCGGTGAGAAACAGGACAACGGGTTGTACCGAATGTTTTTTCGAAGACCGAAGAAGAATCGAGAAGTAAATTTGACAGCGGTGTACTTTAAAATGTAGCACGAACGACTCGGTCGTATACACAAGCGGGCATTCACTGAGTAGTGAATCGAGAGCTTGTGGACGGAGTAATGCTGAAAAACGCAGAAGATTTTTTCTGTGCAGCTTGCCAGTTTGGTAAGTTACACAAACTCCCGTTCCAGAAAGAGAGCAAGAACACGGCGAGCAAGCCAGGTGAGGTCATCCATAGCGACGTATGCGGGCCAATACCGGTGCAGTCGCTAGGAGGAGCGAAGTATTATGTACTCTTCAAGGACGACGCGACGAATTTTCGAGTCGTGTATTTCATTCGTCATAAATCAGATGTATACGAGCGTTTCAAGGAATTCGAGCGTCTAGTGAACAACAAGTTCGGGCGACCGATGAAAAAGCTACGTACGGACAACGGAAAAGAATATCGAAATGAGAAGATGAGTGAATACATGAAGAAGAGGGGAATCACGCTTGAGACCACGGCTCCATACACTCCGGAACAGAATGGGAAATCGGAGCGAGACAATCGCACAATAGTGGAAGCGGCAAGAACGATGCTGCTCGCAAGAAAACTGCCGTCGCATCTTTGGGCGGAAGCAACTGCTACAGCAGTCTACACACTCAACAGGACTGGGCAGTCGAGAACGGGCGGAAGTCGTACACCGTACGAGTTGTGGACGGGGAAGAAACCTGATCTCCGCCACATGAGAATCTTTGGCTCCGACGCCTATGTCTACGTGCCGAAACAGAAGCTCACAAAGTTTGATACTCGAGCGAAGAAGTTAATCCTCGTAGGATACGACAGCGAATCGTCAAATTACAGGTGTTACGATCCACTTACAACAGTTGTGGCCGTTCCGAGGAACGTAGCGTTCAATGAACGAGAGAGTAGAGTGGGATCGGAGGTACCAGTGTCCGAAGTTGAACTCACGCTGCAAATGCAAAGTGAGATCGAAGAAGAAGACTATCAAGATGCAGCAGACGGTAACGGAGCTGTCGTCGGTAACGCAGGAGCCGACGATGTGGCCGCCGACAACGCAAGAGGAGGACAAGCAGCAGGAAGAGTCGATGAAGACGAGAGAGTGAACGTCGAAGATGTAAGACAACATCAAGAAGCAACCGTACATAGGGCGTTGCGCGATCGATCATTGATTCGCCAACCGAAGAGGTACGAGATGTGTCTCGTCGAATATAACATTCCATTGACTTATCAAGAAGCTCTATCGGGTCCAGAAGCTAATCGATGGGTGGAAGCCATCAAAGAAGAGCTCGATGCACATAAAAAGAATGGAACGTGGGAGATTGTTCCAAGAATCTCAGGAGGAAAAACCATAGATTCAAAATGGGTTTTCAAAATACTACGCGACACGTGATCAGATTCAAGGCACGACTGGTTGCCAGAGGTTTCATGCAACAAAAAGGCGTGGACTATTCTCACCAGTCGTGAGTTACGACTCTCTTCGAGTACTCCTAGCTATCATCACGGAAGAAAATCTCGAAGCGGTACAGTTCGACGTACGAACTGCGTTCCTTTACGGATTCCTTGACGAGGACGTCAGGATGGAAGTTCCAACGGGACTAGAGGTCAACGAAGGTCGAGAAAAGGTGGTGTGCCATCTTAAGAAAGCGTTGTATGGACTCAAGCAGGCACCGCGCTGCTGGAATCGGAAAATCGCGAGCGTTTTAAAGAGATTTAATCTGAAAGAGACGAATGCAGATAGGTGTGTGTATGTTGGTACCTTTGAGAATTGTTAAGTGTATCTAGCACTGTTCGTAGACGACGGAATAATTGCAGCGAAATCTACAGTTGTAATCGAAAAAATTATCGGCGAGTTGAGAAAGAATTCGAAATAACGATCGGAGATTGCAGTAGCTTCGTCGGAATGCAAATTAGTCGAGATCGCAAAACAAGATCAATGATTACAAGATCGATGTTCATACATCAAGAGGCCTACGCGAAGAAAATCATCGAGAGATTCAGAATGAGCAGCGCACACGGGGTTTCCGTGCCGGCCGATCCTCACACTACCTTATATCCGGTAGATTCAGAAGAGACCGAGAGGCAAGCAGTGCCGTATCGCGAAGCGGTAGGATCGTTGATGTTTCTCGCGATAGTATCACGTCCAGACCCAATGAACACAGTTGTGTTGCCACAATGTAACGGCAATATAACCGATTGTAACAGGTAATGTTACCAATTTGTTACATGTAAGTTGCATGTAACTTGCAATTTCCGACTCAGCAATATAACATGTTACATAACTTGTTATGTAACCGGTACATAACAGTTACATTGCGGCCAATATTAGCAAGGATCATAACAGTTATATTACTGCAATATTATTACGTTATTACGTTATACGTCAGTAACATTATTGGAATGTTATCAAAGTTAAAATTGCATTGTTACGATTATATTACGTAACGACAACGTATTTTTTAAATATAACTGTAATGTCAAAAGGGACGTATAACAACTACATTACCTGCGTATAACCAATGATACGTAACCTGTTACCAGCATGTTATGTACACGCTACGTATTACAAGAGTAACATTGTTTTATTACATGTAACTACCATGTTATATTGCCGTGACAAAACGGGTTCACTGGGGATATTTCATACGCGGTAAATTTGGTCAGCCGTTTTCTGAATAAACATAACCAGTCACTGGAATGCAGTGAAGCGCATAATTGCGTATTTGATCGAAACAGCGAACATGGGAATCGAATGCCAAGCATCGGGTTCCGGAATCGAACTCGTGGGTTATTCAGATGCGGATGTCGCGAGCGATATAGAAACCGGGAGGTCAAGAACGGGTTACGCGTTTTGCATGGCAAACGGGATTGTAACGTGGTCGTCTCAGCGACAAAAACTCGTATCGATGAGTACGACGGAATCAGAGTATATCGCGGCATCGACAGCGACAAAACAAGCAGTGTGGCTACGTGAGCTGTTGAGCGAACTAGGGTCCCTACGAAACGAACCGACGAAATTATTCGTTGATAATTAGAGCGCGATTCGTTTAATTCATAATCCGGAATTTCATAAGCGCACGAAACATAATAATGTGAAGTATCACTTCATTCGTGAGCGAGTCGAAAACGGTGAAATCAAAGTAAAGTTCGTGCCTTCTGGAGCTCAGTTAGCGGATATCTTTACCAAAGCGGTACCAAAGAATAAGTTTATTGAATTATATACGAGTCTGGATTTGTGCATAAAACGCTCCGACGGCGGAAGTGTTGAGACGAGTCATCGCATTTGATGCACACAATGGTACACGAGAAAAGCCGAGCGTGACCGAACATCGACGAGTCACGAGCTCTGCGAGCGTCCCTACGGGAATTTAGTCTTAAGCGAACTATCGTTCAGAAAGCACGTATTTTGTACTTCAATAAAGAGAAGCTTATTGTTCATTGTAACAAAGGAATTTTGCTAGATTAATCTCCTGCGTAGAGCTCCTCTCATTTCGCGAGATATTACTCTTTAATTTGCCTTAATAGAAACATTGGCTCGGATACCCATTCTCGGAATCCCAAAAAACATCCGGTACGGTGGGTACATTATGATACTATAATACTAGAAGTATCATAGGTATTTTTAATTTTCCATTTTTAATCGGTTAATACGAAAAATATGCTTGAACTTCGTGGTCCACTTCGGATGCACCTGGATTTCGTTTACGCGAAAATGTATCACGATAAAATTTTATCGAGTACCACGGAAATTGACTCTGCAATAAGAGTGATTACAATAGTCGAATCGTTCCTGACCTACCTCCGAAAATCAATTTTAGCTTCCGGTGTGGAAAACATCTTCTAGGAACATCCAATCGAGATTTGTAAGATGTCCTTTTTATTTGCCATGATCTGTTCATTCGCTTGGCAAAATCGTGCGCTAACTTTTTCAGATCCGTATTGTAACGGAATGCCCAATCTCCCCCACGTATAGCTCCACACCGCCGAAGTCACGATCTCGTAACCAAGGCGGTTGAGCGACGTTGACGGTTGATCGTCTCAAGGGTAGTGGAGCAAACCGTATAAAAGCCGGCCACATGATACGATCAGTACTCATTTCTTCACCAACTTTCATACCTGAAAGTATTTCGTAGCAATTAGAATATCTCCGATTTTAAAAAGCCGCAGAATTGCTTTGATCCTTGTTAAAATTCCCTTGAGCTAGCCCAGCTCACCCACTTGCCGTGGTATTGTACCAACCTAATTGGTTTTTCCCGTGGGCACGCCCAGCTCCTGTGAGCCGTAGCATTGCGCTAAGCCTCACAGTATTTTTCTCTACTTTTCTCTATCCTGCATGTGATGAATTTATCCTACGTGACTCCTCCTAAAAATACTCCTGTAGGCCTCGATATTGCATTGACCTCTATTTTCCTTTAAAAATATTGAAAAACCGCAATCCTCTATGATTCCGGTAAGCCGCGTTATTCCCACGACTCTTACATCAAATCTGCAACTCCACTATTTGAAATACCGGCCATGTCATTGTGACGTCCCCGGTATATCCGTCATTCCTTTTACTCATCTTTGCAAGCGTTCCTTGAAATAATCCTCGATTAACCCGAACAGATTATATTTCGGACACGCTCGTTTCGCTATCTCCGAGTCTTGCTCGGCGCCTATAGAAAAACAGTAAACATACTCCAACACCCGTATATGCGCACAGACCGTGGTATCACACCGACCCCTGCCCGTGTCACGCAGATTTCAGCTCTATACGACACACACACGTGTGTATAATATTCAAAGCTAATTGATCATTTACTTGTAGACGAGATCTTTCGGACTAACGAGATTCGAGTCATATAAACGGCCGAGCGCGGCTTTAATTAGCCAACCTATTGTTTGTCTCAGGAAAAGATTTAGAGGGATCGATTTGCTTAATTTTCGTTAAATATTAAACTTTAGTTGTGGTAAATCTTTAAAATTACATCGTTTCGTGTCGCTTCTGTAAAAGAACTTCTGGAGGTAGCCCAACTCGTGACATCAAATAATCTCATTCCGCGAGATTATAAAAAGAACAACTATTTAAGGATTCTTCTCGCTCCGTTGATATTTAAGATCCTTCACTTTTCGTCGATAGTACGCACAAGGTTGCTAAAAAGAACCTGAAGAGCGTGTGAACCTATACAACACCATTCTAACATCTGTGATGAAATTGAGTATCTTGACCCACTATTCTGAGGAATTATCAGAGTCACTCTCAAAACGAAAACGCGTATTTTACAAAGCAAGCCCGCGTCAATTAGATTTATTCGTTTATCAGCGTAGACGCTCCACGCGACGACGTCAGTCCTGTCACGTGAATATTCGAGTCAACTTTCTTTTCATTTGCATAACGGATTAATCCGCTTAAATTTAAACTTTTGTCCCAAATCTTCATGTGCTTCGGGAGCAAGTACGCGACGATTAAATTCGCTTGCCTATGAGCGTAGACGCTCCACGCGACGACGTCATTCCTCTCACGTGAATTTTAGTCATTTGCTTAGATACCTCGGGATTTTCCCGCATAAACGACCATTGATAATCTCATATAATTCGAGAGATTATTTTTTCATCGCAGGACAATCCTCTGTGAAATATTCTACTTCGTCCTTCTATCTTGAACCGATGATGAAATAAAGATCCTGCCTTGTTGCTTAAACGGATATCTGAGGTTTGTTCCCCTACTACAAAGAGATTCTTCTCCGGTCCAGTACACGATCCTTCCTGTATCTACAAAAATATCCATACGCGTATAAGGTTTTACGATTTCTCCGCGTAAGTTTACCAACATTCGCTTCAGTATACATTTTTTCAGATCACGGGAAAACCGAATTTTCCATACATTCACGCGTTGCACCCTTTTATCCGCAACATTCCGATTAATTTCGAAAAATTCAACGCTGTTCGATAGAAAATTTAATTTCCTTGGAAGTAGTTTTTTCGTTTTCCAAATTTAAATTTATTTCTACTGAAAACTAAAAAAAAACTCATTGGTCCAACTCGAATGTTCTCTTCTGTATATTCAATGATAATAAAATTCAACCATACATCCGTATTTCCAAAGTGATAATATGGAGCAAGTGACAATTATAATGACTTAAATTAAGATTATTTTAGTACTTACACATTCATTGCATTCCGTACCATGTAAGACAGCACAACAAGCCCAACATTCGGCCAGGGTCGGTGGCCATTTTTCCGATAACGGCTCAGTAACAACAGCCATAACTAGCCCACCCATGGTTTAAAGTCGGATGATAACTTCGGCCCATTACTGGTAGTTGCATATAGCTCGGTATTGGCGGCTAATGAGGCCCACAAATGGTAACAAACACGGCGAGTATCGGGCAAGTAACGGCGGGAAATATTCGGTATGATCAATTTAGTAATTAATTATTAATTTCAAAAATATATATTTCCGAACGAACCGCTTCCAATAATTTTAATAGTGCTATTTTACTATTATCAAAGAAAAAAAATTTTAAATAGGAATCATGGACGGATACTATCTTTTTGGATAGTTTTCTGGAAAGTGATGTAAGTGGGATTTGAACCCCATACCTTAGACACAACCCATCTAAACGATCTAATTACCTAACAAGCACGCAAACCACTCGGCCAAACCAACTCTATATGGATGTCTTCTACTTCAAGGGATCTTTCCAGTGTGAAAAAAAAATCGATTGTTTTTGTTTTATCCATTAGTATATACGATCAAGTACATCGTTTCCAATTTTCTCGCAAATTGATGTTTTTTCAGTTTTTTACTCAAGTACCTATATCTTGAGAACGATTCATTGTACTGAGTTCTCTGAATAACAATAATAAATATTTGCGGAATATCATGATCTGCAAGAAAAAAAAAAATTAACCGAAATCCAACTGACATTCTAAACCCAAATTTTACGGCATAATTATCGAAAATAATATTTTTTTCGGCGACGCCACTATTCAAATTTAGCTGTAATTTTTTCTCGAATTCTGTATATGAATTAAAACTTTTTTCAATTCATATATTGGACAGTTGATAAGCCATAAATTTGTGAATCCTCATAAGAAGATCGTTAGCGCAGCGGCAGAGCTCGTGACTTGTAATCATGAGGTCGTCAGTTCGATCTAAGGTGACTTGTTCTTTATTTTTTATTAAAATTAAAAACTTATGCTGTACCCGATCGATTAAAAAAAACACTAATTTTTATTCTATTTGTTAAAAATTTTTAATGTTCAGGGAACAATGGCATAAGAAAAAAAAATATATAGCACGCGGCGAGTGACCGATGGGCGTGGCC
The DNA here is from genome assembly GCA_947507545.1 of Clistopyga incitator. NCBI lineage: Eukaryota > Metazoa > Arthropoda > Insecta > Hymenoptera > Ichneumonidae > Clistopyga > Clistopyga incitator. The sequence continues at coordinate 7,615,289 of OX382172.1, read as the reverse complement.
TACTGCTACAAGGCCGTGCCTGCTATGACGACACTCGGGAGCAGGAAGCCGCCGAGTGGGGGCAGCCGCTGGACTTTGCTGCGGGAGTCCCTGGCATCGCTGATTCTTGGCCAATCATTGGCGTTAGTACATGGGCCAAAGTCGGTTGAATGATGGTAATTACCAACAAATCAATGCTAATGGCGACCGATTCTGGCCCAATGACGACCCAGCCATGGGCGAGTTACACTCGGCCATTTATCAAAAAATATACATCGGCCAAGACTTGGGCATGTTGCCAGTATTAGCATTTCCTACATGGGGTATCGAAAAATCATCATACATATACTTCAAACTACACGATAATTGTTCGTGGCTCAAATGATGTTTATTATTCTAAATTATATCTAGCGCTAACAGACTAACACACCGCGATGCTAGAAATTTTTACTATACTATTGTCGTACACATTATTTCATGAACCACCATACGCTAAAAGAATTATCTCCAGTATGCAGGAGCTGTAAGTAGAGTACAGATTACTAATTAACTTCACAGTGAGACCGCTGGCAAGAGACTAGAAAAGAACTTCCCTGCTCGCTTGTCCGGTGGTTCGTTTGCTACCGGGCAACGAGCAGGGCCTTTTTTTTGCAATCAGTGAAAGTTGAATTTGCGCAGTGGCAGTTAGTCTGTTTAGAGACTCATTTATCATGTCGACCGGATCCTGGTGTTCGATTATAATTAGGGTTTAGCGGAGAGAAAAAGTTATTTATACCGAGGAAAAGAATACATAGTGAGGGAAGTAATTTATCCAACCGGGCTAAACATATAATTTAGGGGGGTTTAATATAACACTTGTCGTTTTATACTATTTAAAATAATTGAAAAAAATTAACGGTAGCACATAGTTTGTGACGAAACTTCCGGTATCATTCCGAAATTTAATATATGAATTAAATAACATGTAGCCATAATAGATATAAAGTTCGTGACGAACGGTCAAACTTTTACTTTATCGCATTGCTTTCTTCAACAAATATTATCATTATATACAGGATGTTTCGTAATTAGTGGACACGGTTGATATTTCCAAAAGAATTTGGATCTTCCGAGTAGAAAACTGCGTTTTGTAGTATGATGAGCAGTTTCGAAGATACAGCCATTCTGCGAAAGCCAATCAAAACACACGTTTAGCCGAGGCGTCGTAGCGAATAATGATAGAGAATTTCAATGTACTTTGCTTTACTGTGGTCAGACATATGTCAGTCAGTGCTGAGTTCGTTCGGTGTACGAACCGAAGCGAGCATCAAGCAAACCCCCCCGACCGGGGGACCTGGTCCGGATTAGTAACCAGGCGCCCATGCGGCCGCATCCGACTTCCCTCTACATCGCTATAGCATTGCTGCTATGGGCATAGAAAAACTGCGGAAAACCTATGCCGATGTAGCCAGTGGTCTCGAGTTCGCCTCACGGCACCGGAGCTACGTCACGTTTCGGCGAGAATGTAAATATGGACTATAGCTGTTGTAGTGTAAATTTTCCAAATACCAAATACCAAACGCTGGAAAGCTAAAGTCCCCAAAAGTTTCTCCCTTTATTTTGTATATTGGGCGCCAGACGCGTACGCGCCAGGAAGAACTCTAGGATCTATTCGGGACCAAGCTGCTTTTACCCCACTAGCCACAACCGTCAAAAATTGTAGAGTGGCGGGATTTTTTTAAGCTATTCTCTATTAATAAACAAATAAATCGTTAAACAATGTTTTGAGAGAGTTCCAAAATATCAAAAGATACCCTTTTGTTTTAATTTAACAAAACAAAGGAAGACAGAAAATAATTCTCCCATTAAATCTTCAATTAAGACCTCGATGACCTTTGTGAGTTACCGCACGCCGCGGCTCTCACCACTCGCACACACACACTATAAAATACACGACACACGCGAAAAATCGGGAATTACCGATTATTTTATGACGACTAAAATGATATAAAGATCTAGTTTATTTAAGGATGGCTTCGAGGACCCACCTGACTTTTAAACAATTGATCAAATAACAAATCCCGAGTATTCTCACTTCAAACGAGGGAATAACGAGAGAAGTTTCGATTTTATAAACCATATTTTACGCAAGAAAAAAAAAAAAAGATCGCGCGCTTCCCTCTCAAGCCTAATAAGCGACGCGTCCTTGACTCTCTCTCTCTCTCTCTCTCCGGACACACCTGTAACGCGAGACGGGAACGATTATCACTCTCGCAAAAATTCTACTTCTTTCTTAAAATTATAACGCGACTCACTCTCACACTCGACGTCACGATCGTACCCGCACCCAAACTATTCTCGAATATACGAGGGCAATAACAAACGAAACAGAAAAAGGCTTATTCCGGGCACCACTCCCGACAGTAAAATCTTTTACATTAACTTTAAGCACTCACGAAAAACAACGACTTTACCGTAAAGCGACGCGGGACCCAATTAATACCAAATATCAAACCAAAGGGCTCGCGGGCTAGATCACGCGCGAAAAATCGTCGTCAACAACATTTATTTTCGAACAAAAAAGAACTATTAAATTATTAGAGACGGGACTTACCTCGGCAGTCGATGTAATTTTTGTCGGTATGCTCTTTCTCTATCTCTGATTAAAATTACGAACTCTGCGGGAGTCTGGGATTGAACGATCTTGTGCGACGGGACTCTCTATTTGCCCAATATATCAATGGCACTATTATACAGTCCCTCGCAACACGATGGTTCCTACGGAACAGACTCGAGAAGTGTCATTCACGGAAGCACGAGCCCCCTCATCCCTACCCTAATTATTTCACCGGCGAAAAGACAGGCGGCCAACGCTAACTTTTCGCGATCTCTTACATAGGCCTAACAGTTGGTGCTACAGGCGCGCGAAGTCCAAATCGAAAGTCGCAGCGCAGTGCCATCGACGGTGGCGTAGACAGGTGATGCAGCGATAGTATTCTACACTTTGTGCTCGGCGACCCTTCAGATATTTTCGGGAGTGGATGACGTCTCATGAACGTAATTAAACGCCTCGAGAGCGTATTCGATCTCGCTTCTTTAAGGGAATCCGGCGGAGAAAAATCAAAGAGTGTTCGTCGATATCCCCTCGTCTCTGGTACATAAAAATATAAAATAAAATAAGCGGAAATTAGTAAAGCTGTTCGTTATATTTGCGAGGCTCTACGGATTTGTCGGGAGTCGTCGTATCGCGGGGAGCTTGCATAGACCATTAGAATTTAACGACGTTACACTGTATACATGGGACCCTCACAACTAGAGTACCTGTGTGTGTCTCATGCATACATCTGGAGTTTCATGGCGCCTGTATTTACATTTTTCGACGAAAATCGACGGAACCGGGAATTGAACTCGCGACCTACCGATGCTCTGGTTTAGAGGCTAGTGCTCTAACCGCTAGACCATCGCACCGGTGATTTGATCAAATTTCAAATTATAATTTGACAAGTTAAGCGCCACGCCGGTCCCTAGGGACCGGCGCAAAACTTTCCGGTCAGGCCTCGCTGGTCCGCACGGACCGGCGGTACACGCTCTGGCGCGACCATCGGCTAACCGTGGCCTGAACGGAACGGCACAAGAATTCGACGTGGCGATTAACGTGTTAAAAAACTTTATCACATTATCTCTTACAAAACTTGAGATATGGAGCCCAATTTGAGTATGTAAACAGCATAATATTCAACTATGTTCATCTATTCATTCAAAAAATGAATGCAAAGCATAACCTTGCACTTTACTTGTTCATTATGGATTGCTTTTTGCAGAGCATCTTCTATACCGAAGCGAACATCGATTAACATACTTCCTCATACAGATAGTGTTGTAAACAGCGACACGTAATGAGCAATCGATGTGCAAGGTACTACTCTTCTTTAATTAATATAAAATTAATTGTTTATGCATATAAAGTAATACAATTTATTACACACTTAAATTGAGAACACTTTATTATTTTGATATCAGATCTCATGATAATCCATCGGATCAATGAACAGCTTGTGACGCGGTGCTGATACATTCTCGCATCAACGCGCTGAGCCCAAGGTGCTCGTGCACTGAGACTGCTCGAAAGAAGCGTAGCAACAGAAAAACTCCTCGGCGTCGGAACTCGTAACGTCTTACGAACGTTTGACTACCGTGATTGTTACATTACAGGATTCTCGGAATTACAGCGACAGCCCGAGAAGACGCTAGCGATGGTCGAGGATGGGTAGGGTGAGAAGGAACGTCGAAGAACGCGACGATCGACGAAGTCGCTGAATGGAATTAGTATGCCCAGGGCCGAATAGAAGTTAACAAGCCGAAATTGGACATAATCGAGTGGCAGTCGTCGGGCAGATAAAAGGATACTTGATCGGTTGCTCAGAGCTGACGCCCTCGATAATATAATGGATCCTGAAGTAAGACATCGAACTAGTGCCGAATCAGTTACCACGTGCGTAGAGGACTACCACCCGAGTGTCTCGTGCATAGAGATACAATCGATCCGTGCCCGACCTTTCGCCGTGGAAGCGTGGTAGAGCTAATGACTTAGCCAGGCAGTGTAGCGAAGACCGAGTACATAAGGCCACGGGGGTTGCCAGAGAGAGCGGCGTTGCGCGGAAACCGATCGACACACGGAAAAGAAGGTAGGCACACGTAGTGCATCATTATTAAATATTGCCCATGCGATACCGCGTTAATTGTTAGACTCGAGTCACTTTTGTATTTATGTTCTTTCTTGGCTGTTTATGAATTAATAAAAAATTGGCTATTATTGCGACTAAACTTGAAGCACACGTTTTGAATTATGCATTTTGCATGCGCCCTCGAACTGCACCCCTTTCTAGCTAGCTGGACGAGTGAAGACAACGAAAAGTAAGAATGTTACCCTGGCTGTCGGGGGGAAAATAGATAGCCTGACACCCAGTGATTGAGAGAGTTAGTAGAAAATTGGAAGAGCAATAGTAAATTGGCTAATTTTTGGGTATCGTTATATTGCGTACGTCCTCCTCGTAGAGTCACCAAAATACTAACGTGAGGGATTCGTCACAAGTTGTACCGGTTGTCTTCAGAAGATGGTGTGATCGAACCCTGATTGACTGAATCAAAAAAACTTAATTTCATCAGATAACATTGGAAGCTTAGGAGTGAATTATTAACAAAACACAGATAGAAGGACACTGAATTTACAGCATATAAACTGATGTTTTGGCTGGACGAGGTTGAGTCTGCAGTTTGTTATTAAAAACTCAATTCTTCGATGTTATCGAAATAATGATTTGAGTGAATGTATTTTTAGATGAAACTTGTTACGCGTATAACTTGAAGAACACTTTGTAATTTCTGTCTAAGTTCTGATAATTCGAGTAAACCGGTGCGATGGTGTAGTAGTTATAGTACTTGCCTCTAAACCAAAGCAATGGTAGGTCGCGAGTTCGATTCTCAGTGCCATCGATTTTCGTCAAAAAAATGTAAATACGGACGCGATACAGCTCCAGATGTATTCATGGCACACACAGGGACTCTACCTATGAGGGCCACATGTGTACAGTTGTAGTCCGGGTTTATTTTCTCGACGAAACGTGACCTAGCTCCGGTGCTGTGAGGTGAACTCGATGCCGGCTATATTGGCAAAGGTTTTCCGCAGTTTCTCAATGCTCATAGCAGCAATCCCATAGCGAATGCGATACAGAGGGCGAAGTCGGATGCAACCGCATGGGGGTCTGCTTACTAATCCGGACCAGGCCCCTAGGGGGGACTGGCCACTGACCCCGACCGAACTTGTAATAGGCGTAATGCCTGAAGATGGGGGGAAATGCGAATAAAAAAAAAACGTTCTGATAATTCACTTCACCAACGCAGAGTATTTTATCGGATGACATTGAAAATTGAAGAGTCTCAACTTATGTAATTATAAACATAATCAAGTATAAGAATTAGAAAATCCTTCATTTATCCTGATCCTTGATTTTCTCCCACCGGGATTCCGCATTAGTTCGTCAAATGTACGGCTTGTGACCCAAATCGGGACTTTTGACAGACTAATTGATAAGCGTATTTAGACGTACTTCTGACGTATGTTAACGGCAAGTATCACAAATCTAATTTGCGCGCAATGGAAATAGGTGGCGTCCGTTAGGACTCCCGTGTCACAACCCGGGACCCGACAATTAACTCGAAGCGGCGTCTTAAGCGATAGGTAGCGTAATTATAATCCAAACCATAGCCGCAGACTAAAGGTAGCTTGAAACGAAATAACATTGATATATCGCGGAAAATAATCATAATAAATAATCAGAGGTAGATTTCATACGAGGAAGAAGTCGGAAGAGAAGTCATAAGCGGACTGAATAGATTTCGAAAACTAAAAGGGCAAATCCACAATCAAATTAGTAAATAATCGCTCGCAAAGAGGATCGGCAAACATCTGAAGGAGGGGAGCTACTGATAAATCTCGAGTCTTTGAAGTAAAGCCAATGCAATACTAACATAATAAAACAATCAAATAATAATGAAATGATCATAAAATAAAGGTAGCCGACGAAACGTGAGAGTCAAATATCGTAACGTATAGTGTAGGTAGCATACGATAAGTAGCCTAAGTGACAACAAGTTTCATAATATCACAGATTAAAACTCTACAGAAACATTACAAGACTACAAAAGCTGTGAATGTTCGGGCAGCTCACACGACGATAGTACGGTAGCGTAAGCCGAACAATACGCGCGAGATGTAAATCCCCCGAAGAGATTGAATACTATTAGCGGAACGATAGCACAATTAAATATGTCACCAGCGAGTGTGATTAAACAAATATTTCTAGCGATAATCTTAACGCAAAACACAGAACTAAATAAATAGAACCTGAAGTTAATCGAAAATTTACGTGACCAATTAATTGTCGAGCACTCTGCTCCCAGCACATCGCCGGGGGGTGAGTGACCCGAGTCCTCCATGAGCAACTCCAATCAAAATTCTCAAATAATCAATATTCTCTAAATCAGAAGACAAAAACTTACTCACGGGGCCGAATCACTAACTCCGAAAGAACGCTCGACTCACAGTAGTAGAGGGTGGGCTGAGTTTCATTGGAATCTCCGAAGCGTCCAGACGATGATCGCGATCTCCAAAAACCGATTCCTCTGGGAGCAATGTTCTGATCACAAAGTTGGCCGATGCACGTGGTCGAACAGAAGAAAGCGAATTTCTGCGATCCCGCGTGGGCCGTCGATCGATATTCCCACTCCGCCCGCTCGTCGGCTACTGCTCGCGCACGCACTCAGGTGTAGCGTAGTTTCCAAGATCTTCGAGAGTTGTGGTGGCGGACTGCGAATCTCGCGCACTGGCACGCGTTTTATCAAACGATTGTTTGATAAGTCCGTTGCATTTTCTGGCCACGTGGGTGCTCATCCCGTTGATATCCTCGTTTCCCTCCAATTTCTTCTGCAGCAAATTGATACTGGAACGTGGGTGTCTTTCCCTCGGATCCAGTGGCCACGGTGAAAGAGCGCGGGGTCCTCACGCCGGAATTCGTGGCCACGCTGCTTCGGTGATATTGGACCCACAACAAAAGGGCGCAACACTGCATTTAACTCTTTCCACCGGTGCTCCTAGGCCCTTCCTTTGTGCGGCGCCGGGTAGGCCGGACCACAACAGTCCAAGTTCCAGGGGATGGTCCAGCGCCGAGGTGGAAAGTCGTAAGGAGGCGGGTGGCCCATTAATTTATCGGACCATTTTCCAGCGCGCTCCCCGGGCAACCATAATACGTGGGCACGGTTGTTTGGTGCCCGCCTGCGGTTCTGACAATCAGAATTCCAGAATTCCAAAACTAGAGTCTCGAGTAATATCCAAAAATACTCGAAGTTCCTCGGTTTAAGCAGGCTTCGGAAACGTAAGAGAGCGATAGGTAACGGCACGTGCGGTCGAAGAGTGCGTGGGCGTTAGGTAGCGGTTTACAGGCGAAAGGGCAGTCCTTCGGTGGTAGTAGGTAGTTGGGGTGAGACTCGGTAAATGGGAAACAAAGCGATCAAAAGAAATATTAAATTTCAAGAAACTAATTATTTGCTAATAAAAACGATTAAGAGTTCTGATCGTAGGTAAGGTAGAGAGCGAAGATAGAAAGCGACTCCGCTGTTGATCCGCAGTTGGTAAAAGCGAACGTGCACCGGTCCAAGTTCATAAATCCGACACTCCTTGCCGTTTACACTTCGCGCAGGTGGCGTGGCAAAAAATCACGTCACAATATATAGACGTTAACACGTATCCCTTTCTATACCCAGGTCGATTATGCCATACATTTCGGACTCAAGGACGATCGCTCCATAGTTCTTGGTGCTCATGTTAATTTCACCATATTTTTTGATAGCTAATTTAATTTCTTCATAATTTTTAGTGTTCAGGTCAATCTCTCCATATCTCATATTATAACTTAATGAACGATACTATCTTTAGAGTTTAATGTGTGGCTGTCGACACAAGCTTGTATGGGAAATCGCATCGGTATTAGTGACCGAGGAGGTGGTTGGGGAGAACGGAGTGGAGGCCTCCAGCATTACAAATATATACTTTTGATTCATTAGGTTTTCTGTCGGTATTTCATATTTTGTTTAGGTTCTGCTGCTTCTTGGTCGCCAACCGTTTTATTCCTTTTTTTGGGGTCCAGGGGCGAAGCTCGGCGGAGATTTGGGGGAGTGGGGCAGAGCCCCCATAGCAAGAATTGTATGGGATTGCGTGGGATCCCGTTGGGGATCAGTTTATGAGGATAAGTTGGCGTGTACTAGTTGTTGAGGGATAATATCGGCACAGACTTCATTCGCTCCATGCAAGTCAGTCGTACCGACATCTAAGGGCTCGAAAATGTGAAAAACTTGTTGAGAATGGCAGGAAACTGTCTGGAAAAGCGTTAAAAAACGTAATAAAATAAACCTACATAAGGTATTTCGGAATGACCTACACATTGCGTACAGCATTTTTTGTTTTAATATAATATGAAGAATCACGTAAGTGTAAGCGCCAGAATATTTCTGGGTAACGGATAAATGACCACGCAGAGTAAATGCGCTATTAGCAACCCTGAGGGTCGCGCGACACGCACATGACAAGAAAAGGAGTGGGAGGCTCGACTTCCGTCGGGACGCGAGAGCAAGGAATCGTCGGTGAGACGCCTGTGCGAGCGATGTGGTTGTAAATAAGGAACGAGGGGTGTACCTCGTGATCGCAATTAGATTTCGATTAGAGATATAATTTTGAGAGTGACATTGATAAGAACTTTGGAGTAAAATTAGAAAAGTAGATAAATATTGTGAAGAACGAGAATAGAGCAGGCCCGTTAATGAAAACATAAACTGGATCTACATCTACTCAATTGTTTCTATTAAATAAATTCCGATACCACGCAAAATAATTTCAACGGTACTTTCTTTCATATCTTCTACCCGTTCTCCCTGACACACAACCTTCAAATAATATGCTGATATAAGTAAATTAGAATTATTTGCATGATTGATCGATGCATTTTGAGGTTTTTCATGTAGTTATGTAGGCATGTTAAATACCAAATAATTGCATATGCTCTTCTCTTATTAAGAAATTACAGCAGTTGGAATGGATATAGTTATACAGACCGGTTTTGAAAAGATAAGCCATGAAATATAATTGCAATCGGTGACGGTGCCAAAGGGAATTGAGCTAGTCAAAGCAAGAATAGAAACATGTTACAGCTTTGAAGACTGACGAGAAAATGGTCAGAACTATGGTATACAAGCCCAAAAGTTGAGATAAGCTTCTCCAGTATCGCAGCTATATATCGCAAAACTGAACGTAAGGTTTCGATGAATTTTTAAAAATATGTTTTACTGACAATTAACCGTTCGTGATCACCCTGGGTAGAATACACCCGATGACCTGACAAAGTGAGGTTATCTAACTTATTTCTTTATCCTGACAGTTGCAATCCATTTTCTTCTCTGCTCCACCATGTATTTCACTGTTGGAAACTGGTAGAATTTGTATTTACTATTTACATAATTGTTTTTGCAATTCACCACACAACAAGTGGAATGTCCCATTTTATCAAATAAAGTGATGCTAATGCATCGGAAAGTTTCCAAGTTTATTTCTCATTTTCGTCACCCACCGCGCCTAAGTCGATTCGTTTATCCCCTCCAAAGACTTGCACGGAGCGAATACAGTTTTCCTACGCCCACGGCAGAAATTCTATGATGAACGCAAAGTAAAGGGGAGTCCGATGCGGCCACATCGGGGTCAGACTTCTAACCGGACTGGACCGTCTTTGGGGACTGACTACTGATCCAGACTGACCCTATAATCGGTGGACTACTTGCAAGCGAGGGGAAATACAAATTAATTAAGGGAAACGTACACGTAGACCATTTGATTTTCATAAGATAATATCGGATTTTCCGTGACAAAAGTGTATCAATTATACATTGTAACACGGTGAATAGTTGCAATATTTTCCCCCCCTTGGCTGGCTCGAGGGCCATCACACACCACATTTTAGTACTTTTAAGCGGCATTTTTATAATTAATATGCAGCGATATTTTGTGTAAGAATTCCCCCCTTTTTGCCCCCCCCCCCCCCCCCCCAGTATGAATGCATATTATATGCTCGATTGGAATTGGGAGAACATCGCCGAGGCATCAAGGACCAACGAGAGACACTACGGCAGCCTAGGCAAAGTGACGTGGTGAGAGTGTGGGCTGGAAAAGGACAGAAGATCTGCCACGCCAGTCAACTGAGAATTACACGCCGCGTCACACGAGGGCCCTTCACTCGTGGGGACAAATGTTGGAGTTCGCCGCCCAAATGCGTGCGTGTCCTCGCTCCAACAATCGGCAGCGGCAATCCAAACAGCCCGCGACGACCGCACTGCCCAACTGCGTTACACCGTTCCGCCGCAGCACCGCCCGAGCGCCACTGACCAGCCACACTCGATCCATCGATCAATGTCGAAGCGCGTAGTGTTCTCGAGCCGACAACTCCCGAGGATGCCCGAAGACTACGGGAAGATCGAGGAAGAAGACGGAGGACATTTTTCCTATTTCGAACCCCGCTGTCGTCGCGACCCGTTACGGAGAAACTGTGTGATAAAGAGTGACCGGAGGTATTGTCCCCGGTGCTGCTTTTGAGTGTCTGTGAGAGAAATTGTGCGTGAGTAATTTTTAGTAATATTTTTAGTCCCCGTTTCTCCCCCCCCCCCCCAGCCCCATATTTTTCGAGGTATTTCTATCATATTTTGCGTCGAGAAGACCGGCTGCCACCACGTGGAGACCGGCGCCTCTGATTACAGCCACTTGTATTGTCTTGTATCGAGAGGGCCGGGTGCCACCGCGTGGAGATCAGTCCTTCTGAGCATAATTGTTTTTATAATTATTATTGTTTTTGCGGGCGAGGTAGTGTGGTGGTTTATCGCGACTGTCGCTCGTACATTTAGTATTTAAATTCCCTTTGCTCTATTTCCCAGTTTTACCCTCCCCCCCCATTATCAAATATTCCCGTGCTCCACCCCCCCCCCCTTACCGTTTTGGTTTACCTGACCGAGGTAACAATTAAGTAGCCAACGAGTTCGGGAATTCACCCCCTGAGACCCCTCATCCCTCTACCCTCTAGCCACGCCCCAATTTTTACGATTGAATATTTTCTTATTTTCTTTGTCAAATTACCGAGTCAAGTGACCGGTAACATTTCGTTGCTACACGAAACGTAGCTGGCGCCCACCCTTCTTTTGTTATTTTGAATATCTCCAACTTTTCTTTGTTAGTTCATTATGTTTATTCTAATAAACTTTTGTTATTGCCTTTCTTATTTTTGTCAATTATTATTATTTCTCACTAACCCCTTCCCCCACCTTTAATAAAAGAGAAGCCGGTTATAACATATATGAGGTATTCCGGGCGAACTCGGTCAATGTTTGACCTCGACCCCTCCAGATTGGTTCCAATTTTTGTATGTTATAGTCCTCGGCTGAAAAAACGCTCTCAATTTTTTAACATTTTTTTGACGGAGCCTCATTTTTAAATGATTTTTTGAAAATTTAATTATTTGGCCCAAATTTTTAAATCTCAAAAAATTATCAAAAATAGTGAATCACATAAGGAATTTTTTAAGCCTAATTCGAAAGTGGGCCGACGCTTAGTTTCGGTGTTAAAAGGTTTAAAAAAAAATTTGTTGCTCATTTTTAAATGATTTTTTGAAAATTCAATTATTTGGCGCAAATTTAAAAATCTCACAAAAGTATCAAAAATAGTGAATCACATAACGATTTTTTTAAGCCTAATTCGAAAGTGGGCCGACGCTTAGTTTCGGTGTTAGAAGGTTTCAAAAAAATTTGTGGCTCTTTAAATATTCGTGATGAAGCTCGTCACACTTATTTTTGAGCTCTGGATAGCACACAACCTTTCATACTCGGTGTTGTCGCTCTCTCTGTTTTTGATATTTTCATTCCAGGAGTTAGCGACAAGGGTTAGGCGCGTAATTTTGCCTATAACAGCTCGTCCACTACATTAAGATTCCAGATTTTATTATAGTTTTATCCCGTTACTATTTTGATTTGATGAACTCTCTCAACTCTTTTAATATCCCGACATAACTCTTCGATCTGGGAGCTTCAACGTTCTCTTGAACATTCATATATGTGTGTCGTATAGAGAAATTAGTATTGAGCGTTTTCATGTTGGCTGCAAAATATCTGAAGTTACGTAATTTCCGATCATAATATCATTACCTAATACTAGTTGCTCTACACGATACACAATTTTGCAAAAATAAGTGTGACGAGCTTCATCACGAATATTTGAAGAGCCAACAATTTTTTTGAAACCTTTTAATACCGAAACTAAGCGTCGGCCACTTTTGAATTAGGCTTAAAAAATTCGTTATGTGATTCACTATTTTTGATTATTTTTTGCGATTTTTAAATTTGGGCTAAATAATTAAATTTTTTTAAAATCATTTAAAATTAAGGCTCTATCAAAAAAATCTAAAAAAAATTGAGAGCATTTTTCAGCCGAGGACTATAACATACAAAAAATTGGAACCAATCTGGAGGGGTCGGGGTCAAACATTGACCGAGTTCGCCCGGAATACCTCATATATTTTTATACTAATCCACAAACCTTATCAGCGTTGTACATAAAATTTATTATTTTTATCCAGCATACGAAATCTATGGACACTAGTGGTATTGATTCTAAGAAGATGTCCAGATTACACCACGCTGTTATCAATCCTCCAACCTGCAAAGAAAATGATAAACTCTATTAATTGATGTAAATCTTATAATATATAATATTTTGTAGATTGTTAAGGGAAATGAGTTGTTCATTTTGCTGGTCATTGTTATGATCAGCGAACTATATTATTGGGACTCGATAAAGGGCTTTTTTCCCTCGTCTGGTTGGCGTATGTCTCTTAATATTCCGAAAAAAAAAAATAACATATATATATGTTGGAACAAATAGTTTTGAGTTCGTCAGATAGTGAGGGGAAGGATGGAAAATAAAATTTATATAACACGTAGTTGTCGAATAAAGATGGCTGACTTGCCGAAGACTTTATTTTCCTGCTTTCTTGTGCTTTATTACAAAAATGCTTTCGCTTCTATCGGCGTTCGTAGCGACACGGAATTTCGCCAAGAGTATGCTTGTGGAAAAATATCTCGACGATACCTGAACGACTCTCGACGATACCTGAACGACTCTCGACGATCCCCGAACGACTCTCGACGACATCCGAATGACTCTCGAGAATACCCGAACGACTGTCGAGTAACGGTGTGTTGTATGTCGGTTTGCTAGCGTAATAGGTGTGCGAAAAACAATCATACTAACAATATACTTATTAGACTGTTTCAAAAAATATATATAATTTTGTTGTGCCCGAAATGGAGATGGATGATCGTATTATGGTACAGCGCTGGGGAGACAGACCCTACCCTCTCTCTACCTATCACCTGGCGACTTGTCTAGTCTAATTAGCATAATTCCTCGAGCTCTGATTGGTTGTTTAAATCCCCTCTTCCTCCCCACTTCTTTTGTTAAGTACGTGGGAATAATTAGCATAATTCCCCGAGCTCGGATTGGTTGTTTAAATCCCCTCTTCCTCCCCACTTCTTTTGTTAAGTAGGTGGGAATAATTAGGATAATTCCCCGAGCTCTGATTTGTTTGTTTAAATCCCCTCACTTCCTCCCCACCCGTTTCTCCCCGCGCGAGCGCTGAAAATCTGTTGATGCTTCGGCAGTCGGTAATGTAGATATTTTTTCCCTACGATCGGGAACTCGATTTTCCGGGTGTCGATAAATCGAAAGCAGATCGGTAACTCGATTTTCCGATTGTTTAAAAAATTTTTTTTCAGGTACGTAAGTCGTAAAATAAAACAAGATTTTTGTTTTCGGAGAGGCATATATTTAAATATAGAAAATCGATGAACATATAGACGAATGCAAGTGATGGATAACCATCATCAAAATTGAAAAATAATCGGCCTATCTTACAATTAAGACTTACATTTACAGTGATATATGATGTATAAGAACAAAAATCGCCGTCGGGTATGTGTGATACGCTACCAAAATAATAATAATAATACTTATTTCCGCGGGGCAAGACGAAAATATACAGACACAGTAGCATCTATGTACAAAGTTTGTCGTTATTGTTGTTATTGTTGTTGTTGTTTAGACTTCTCACTCTTCTCGGCAAGTGCTTTGCGGAGCTCGTTTGTAATGAATGCGGTGCACAATACGGTAAGCTCCAGAAACACAATGCCGAACGTAATTTCGATGAATTCAGCATCGAAGAAAGATGCAAAGTAGAAACTTGCACATTGCTTCCTCATTTAATTTTGCTCATTACATAGCAACCTCTACGAGGAAGTATTGTAACTGATTTTGGCTTCCCGCTGAGGGATGACCAAGTGGTAAATAACTTGGTCTCGTCATACCACTTCGGCAATCTCTTGATAGCCGCCCCCAATAACCCCGAAGAAGAATCTGTTGATTCTTCCATGTTCTCCGCCGAAGTTAACAGCGTTGACGCGACCGTAGAAATTGTGCCAGGTGATAATATCTTACCGTATTACTCGCGTTTAGCGAGGGTACCCTGGCACAATTCCTACGGTGAAGTTGGCGAGGGATCGGATTCGTATGACGATGACGATGACCTCATTGCTGTTCGGTTTGCGGAGGCCTATCGGAGTTTTCCCGAAGACTAGATGGATAATTAGTCTTCGGTAATTTCAATGCAGGGCCGGCGAGTGGCGGTACCACAGCAGCAGCAGCAGCAGCCAGAGCGAGACCAAGAGGAGCCGGAGTAGGGGGCCCTGCAAATACATCTGTACGCCCTCATCCGCCAACTCCAGCGGGGCCTTCTGTAAGAGACTGGATTGCGGAAGCTGATGCAGCGGTGGAGCAACTGCTGAGCGACCACCGAAATTGACAAATCGGTGGTGGCCTTGCGAGCCCTAGTTGTAATTTAAATTTAAGAATCGCGAGCGGCAATAACACCGACAGTGAGAACGACAACGAGGTCTTTAGAAATAATAACGCGATTTCGGAGGGTAGCAATAATGTGGGTGTCGGGGAGGACGATAGGGACGTTATTTCACCCGTTGGACATCGTTTTCGCGTACTAGGCGAGTCGCGTGAGCGCATATTGACGCGCTTCAAAATCTTGTCGCGGCAAACGGATGTCGCATTGCTTCCGCCTCCACAGGGTATTAATCCCATATCGTGGATTCGGAACGCAATTCGCGACATCCATGCGTATTTCACCGTGGGACAGCCTCAAAATACTATGATAGTGGTTGCTCTTGCTAACGCACGTAGCGATTATGCGAAAGTGTTTTATGAACGTATTCGTCATTAAAAATCGAAGTTTCGGAGGGAGGAGGCAAACAAGCTTGTCCGAGAAGCCCGGGTGACAATCTCAGCCGCAGGGTGCGGACTACCTGAAATCGAGATGTTCCAGCGGCACTTTATGGCTACGGGCGTAGCTATAGTAGTGTACGATTGGGCATCTCTGGGTAGTGGTGCCGAACCGTTTTTCAATGGGCAAGCGCGATTTGAAAATACACAGGCACGTGTGATACTCAACATTGCACATTTTAGCAGCGAAAATCATTTCGCGCCGATTACAAATCTGACTGCTGCGGGTGGTACGAGGAATTACTGTATTCCGTGTTATTTATCGTACCGCTCGTTAAATCAGCATAAATGCACCAGCAAGTGCCCACGTTGCTTCTCGTCGCCACCGTGTGCAGTCACATCGAACAACGGCAACGGTGACGACGACGACGACAACAACGAGTGGGAGTGCCAAGATTGTAATCGGTTCTTTTACGGTGCCTTGTGTCTTGCAAATCATCACAAGCCTCGCGAAAATCGTGTACAAAGCTTGCACCCTGAACGTAAAACGAACTGTCAGACAATTCGTTTTTGCAAGAAATGCTCGAAGTTCGTGGACACTACAAGGAGAGCCCACGATTGCGAGAAATCGTTTTGCCAGCAGGGCCGTAGTCTGCTCGGACACAACGAGCACTGTTACATGCAGCCTTTGGCCGCCCGCAGCGTGTCGCTCAATCCAAAGCCGCAGACCCTATTTATATTTTATGATTTTGAGACCTGTCAGGACACACTGTACACTACATCACCGGAAGACGATACTCGAGAACACATTGCTACGCTTTGTGTTGCCCAACAGCTTTGCGATGTATGTATGTAGCTTTTGCGAATGGTGTGGTATTCGGAAACACGTTTTCCGAAAATCATCCGTCGAAGAGCTGGTCAATCTGGCGGTACATCGCACAACGTCTTTCCGGAAAATCGTTTGCATCGAGCACAACGCCAAGGGTTTGGATGCGCAATTCATATTACGTCATGTAGTTATGAATTGTAGCGACCTCGGGCTAACTAAGCTCGTTCTCACGGGTAACGCGACAATCTCTATGTGTATAGGTCGTACAGTTTTTATCGACAGCCTGAATTACTTTCACATGCGTCTCAGTGCTCTTCCGCAAGCTTTCGGTTTTGCCGATAAAATGAGAAAAGGCTACTTTCCCCATTTGTTTAACACCTGCGAAAACCAGCAATACATTGATGAGTTACCTGCAGCCGAATACTACTCGCCGGACTCCATGAGTCCTGAAGAGCACGAGGAATTTTATGCCTGGTACGCAGAGCGGATTGCTTCAAGGGATATTTTCGATTTTCGCACCGAGATCGAAAAATATTGCTCTCTTGATGTCGATATTTTGAGACGTGCGTGTCAGAAATTTCGTAAAATATTCCTCGAGGCTGGTAACGTTTGTCCCTTTACCGAGGCAGCGACAATCACCTCAGTCTGCTCCAAAGTATTCAGGCGTAACTTTCTCAAGCTTCGGACGATCGGTCTCATCCCGAACGGCGGGTATAGGCTCGCGGAACAGCACTCTAGACAAGCGAACGCGTGGCTTTTGTGGGTAGAGAACGGCTTAGGTCACGAGGTCGTTCACTACCTCTAGGGACTAGGGACCGAGAATTCAGACTACCTGAAGGCCCATTCGTTGATGGTTTCCTGCAACTCGCTGACGATCGTTTTGTTTTTCAATTTCACGGGTGTTATTGGCATGGCTGCCCTCGTTGTTTTCAGGACAATCTTACGCAAAAATCGCGTGCCAATGTCGAGACGTACGAGAGCCGTTATGAGCGCACCCTTGCGAGTGATGCGAAAATTCGTTCAGCAGGTTATCAGCTGGAAACGATGTGGGAATTTGAATTCGCAGAGTTACGCCGGTCGAATCCGGCAATAGACGATTATCTTCGCGACCATCCACGTCTGCAATGCGAGACTTTGAACCCTCGCGACGGGTTTTACGGCGGGCGTACCGGTAGCACTGTCACAGCGTATGATGCAGCGCCAAACGAGAAAATCAGATACATCGATATCTGCCCGTTGTATCAGTATATTTCGAAGGTGGGCCACTTCCCGAAGGGCCACCCAAAGATATTCGTGGATACGGAGTGTGCGCGTTTGCTGAATGGCTCATTTGACGCTCTTGGTACAACGGTCAACGGGATGATCAGGTGTACAGTGCTACCGCTAAGAAATATTTTTCACCCCGTGCTATCTGTCCGCATGCACGGAAAGTTGGTGTTTGCTCTGTGCCGTACCTGCGCCGAGGAAACAGCACAGACAGCGTGTTCTCACGAGGACAAAGCTGACCGCGTGCTTACAGGTACCTGGGTCGTGGACGAGATTAAGAAGGCGCTTGAGGTCAGCTACAGCATCGAGAAAATCTCAATTATTTGGGACTACGAGATGACGCAATACGACCCCGTAATACGCGAGGGAGGGCTCTTTGTCGAGTATATAAATACCTTCCTACGAATTAAGCAAGAGGCTAGTGGTCGGCCCGCAGAGTGCATCGACGAGGAGTCCAAAGCTCGCTATATCGATGAATATGAGCGGGCTGAGGGTATCCGACTCGATGGCGAGAAAATTGCAAAGAATCCAGGTCTGCGGGCTGTCGCGAAACTCTGCCTTAAGGGGAGGTTCCTCTATAATTGACCGAAAACTACACTGAGTTAAGGAATTAATTCTGGATGAATACCAAGACGTAATAAGCTGGTTTTTTTAAATCTTTATAGTAGAGCAAACGGTAGTATAGTAAGTAAAAGATTATTTTAATAGTAGTATAGTAAGTAAAGATTATTTTAACGGTAGTATAGTAAGCAAAAGATTATTTTAATCTTAATATTAGAGAGAGAGAGAGAGAGAGAGAGAGAGAGGAAAAAACTGATCAAAAGTATTATAATATTGGAGACGATGACGACGGCGACGCACCGGAGAACTATCGGCCTGGAGGAAAACGATTGAGAAACAGTCGTGGCGAATTTCAAGACATTACGACGACGACGACGAGAAAACAGAAAAAGGATCCTACTACTACCACGACCCGGGACACCGTTATTGATGTGTTAAGCAAATTTGCATGGGTCGAACCACTAAAAAACAAAACTGTGCACTCTGTCGCCGAGGCGTTTAAACGAATTTTCGAGCGCAGCGAGGATCGTTTACCCGTTTACCTGCAGACCTACAAAGGCAAAGAATTTGTGGGTAAAGAGTTACAGGCTTTTCTGAAAAAGACCGATATACGTTTCAGAGTGACACGTAATCCCGATATAAAAGCCGCGATTGTAGAACGCTTTAACCGTACCTTGAAAGAACGAATGTGGCGCTACTTTACAGATCGCAATACACGTTGCTACATCAACGTACTACAACCATTTGTGTATGCATATAATCATGCAAGACACTCGACTATAAAAATGCAACTGGCTGCTGAAACACTACACAATGCCGATATAGCAGCAAAGAATATGACCAAAAAACGTGTTTTATTTTACGACTCACCTACCTGAAAAAAAAAATGACCAACATTCGGAAAATCGAGTTACCGATCAGATTTCGATTTATCGACACCTGGAAAAACGAGTTACCGATCGTAGGGAAAAAATATCTACATTTCCTACTGCCGAAGCATCGACAGATTTTTAGCGCTCGGGTACGGAGGAACGGTTGGGGAGGAAGTAAGGGGACTTAAACAAACAAATCAGAGCTCGGGGAATTATGCTGATTATTCCTACCTACTTAACAAAAGAAGTGGGGAGGAAGAGGGGATTTAAACAACCAATCCGAGCTAGGGGAATTATGCTAATTATTCCCACCTAATTAACAAAAGAAGTGGGGTGAAAGAGGGGATTTAAACAATCAATCAGAGCTTGGGGAATTATGCTAATTATACTAGACAAGGCGCCAGGTGGTAGGTAAGGGGGGTAGGGTCTGTCTCCACAGCGCTGTACTACTGATGATCACTTCATCTCGTTTTGGGCCGGTTTGAAGAAATAATTTGAGATCGGACCGATTAAAGAACTGGAGTCCGCGCGATCCCCGATTATAAAGTATTCTTTATTGAAATAAAACAGTGAAATGGTCGTAATACAGATATTACGATTTACAGTATATGAGTCGTAATGGTATTTTAATTTAACGACGAATATTAACGAGCTCAACCGTTTGTTTTTCGAATTCTTTTCTGATTGACTGAATCGAGAGCCGATTTAGTCTGTTTGGCCCGAAATTGGTGTGTATGCGTTATTGCTCAATTTCAAGCCGATTCAACTTCGAATCGGCGAAATGAAGTGCGTCGACACCTTGAGCTCGAAGCTGGTAGCGAAAATAATTATCGTCGGAATTATTTTCGCAATGGCAATAAATAAACCCAACGACATAATGTAATTTAACTACTTCGAAATTCGGGGTACTACCATTTCTTTTTTTTTGTAAAATATTGGAAAGTTAATAGAGTATAACTAGATATTGAGCCTGTTAACATTTCAGGACTTAATATTAATATTGAGAGGTGTCAGTCCATCATTTCTTATTCTCCATTTAAAAAGCATTGGAAAAAATACTCGTAGCTTGAGTGTAAATCAATATTAATATCAATTTAATTGCAATAAAATAATTTTATCATGATAAAAACGGAATCGTATTGGATTTTTTTAACAGTTCGATCTGATAGCATGAAAACGGGTGGATTTACATTATATTTCGATATGACATTTTTTATTGAGCATACAATTTCCTACAGAAATAATATAACAAAATTTCAATTTGGTATGACCAATCTCGAGATATAAAAATCAGAATATTACGGAATTTTTTTCCAATGCTTTTTAAATGGAGAATTAGAAATTACGGACAGACGGCTCTAAATATTAATATTAAGACCTGAAATTTTAACAGGCGTAATATCTAGTTATACTCTATTAACTTTCTAATGTTTTGCGAAAAAAATATATATTGTGACGAGGTGCTAGTGCACGCTCGCAACAACGCGCTAAGGCCAGAGTGCTCGTGCACCGAGAGCGCCCGAAAACACCGCGTGGCAGCAAAATCGCTTCTCGGCGTCGAACTCGGCTTACGAACCTTTGACTGCCGTGATTATTATATTACAGGATTTTCGGAATTATAGCGACAGTCCGGGAAGACGCTAGCGACGATCGAGGATGGATAGAGGGAGAAAGGAGGGCGGAAGAACGCGACGATCGACGAAGTCGATTGATGAGGCCGGGATCCCCACCCCGGACGTCCGAGGCACGCATAACCCGGCATAGTGTGCGAGGATCAATTAGTCTTTGTCGAGAGTCTGATTTAGAAAGTCGAGTATTGAGTAGGCCTAGTGGCAAAAATTGTAAGAGTAAGCGCGGAATCTTAGACTGTCGCCAACCACCTCGAGAATAATCGGTAGCTGCAAGCAGACGCCTACGCGCTAGTTTTGGAACTGCACTGTAAATCTAACAAGAGCCGAAACCCTTCACCGCGCGCGTAGAAGAAGAACGAGAGTCTCGTAGAAAAGAAATACGATAGACCCGTGCACGCGCTTCCGCCGTGGAAGCTTAGTAGGGCCAGTTAGTCAGTTAGGAACGAAGAATAAGGAGTACGCGACCAGCAGATCCGAGGAGTTAGCAGCATTGCGAGAGGGAAGCGATCCACTGGAAAGAAGGTAGGCGCACGTAGTCCACCATCAAATAGTAATCGCGTGTAGCGTAGTATCGTCCTCCGTCGCGACCGGCTTCACCGGCATAGATTGTGTATTCTCGGAAGGATCACCTAATAGGATCGCGGTATTGTCGGACTCGAGTCGTTTGTGTATGATTTTGTATTTGAGTAAAGAATGTCTGGTTAATTAGTGAATAAATCATTGTTAATGTTTTAAGTTGAATAGAAGCACGCGTTCGCGTATTTTATTTCGCAGTAGCCCTCGAACTACACCTCTTCCAGCTAGCCGACGAAGAAGAAGAAATGATCGTGGGACAGGTAAGGGACCCTAGCTGTCGGGTCAACAATAGATAGCCTGGCGCCCAGCAAACGGCAGTGAAGCAGGGAAAGAACGGGTGGAAACGCATCGAAATTAGAAAAATATCCATTCGGGCGTCGTTATATTTGATCGTAGCTCCTTGTGCGAGTCCATCCGAAATACTTGTGCGAGAGGCTCGTCACAATATATATATATATATATATGTTTTTCTCCTCTTTTTTTTTCTTTTCTTCAATCCATGGTGCTTTCTAGTCGTTTCTTCAGGATAAGTTTTCATTCATAGTTGCCCGCCTCCTGCCTCGTTGAAAGTGTCCACTACGTTCTCGTCGATACGTACTTCCTCCGCACATGTTTCTTTCATCTGCTATAGTATGTGCTGATGCTTTGTATATCCTGCAGATTTAATTTCCCTGTCGTACCCAGTATCTGTTTCTGTATGTCTCCATATAAACGTTGTTTTTTGGAGCTTTTTTTTAACCATTTATTAAGCTCTGCTTTTTTTGTTTTTGCAATCTAGGTCCCACTATGCGTATTGTCCTGTCTCGTTTGTCCGTCCTTTGTATTTCCGCTTCTGCGTGGCTTTTCCACCACCGCTTCTAGCTCTTTGAGTCCTTCTTTATCTCCTTGTTTTACGTAGATGCCGTCCGTTGTTTGTTCTCTGTACTTCGTAATAGCATCCTCCGTCCATGAATGAATTGTCTTGTCCTCTTCATCCTCGGTTTTTTCCTTTCGTTCAAACTCGACAGTTAGTGTAACTTCGATTGGTAGATGGTCAGACTCTGATCTTGTTCCTACTTTGAAGCGCTGAGCCTTGTATAGTGTGTCCGTGTTCGCCAGTGCATAGTCAATTACCGAGCATCCTCTTGCTCCGATGAATGTGAATTGTCTTTCTTTGTATATGTACACGTTGCGGTTGAGGATGTATCATCCCCTTGTCCTGCTTCTTCGAGGAGTATTTTGTCTTTCTGATTCAGGGTTTCGTCCTTCGACTTCCGTTCTCTTTTCTCTTCATCTATACTCAGTTTGCCTGCTCCTCCTATCCGCGCATTAAAGTTTCCCCCTATTAGTACGTTTTTCTCTTCCATCTCCGGTATTATTTCTTGTTTCTCCCCCCCTCTCCCCCCAAATGGTTCCGCTTCCTCGTTATTATATATTGTGACAATTCTCAAATTTTTCCTCGCTGTGATTATTCTTCTTTCTTCTATGCCTTCTGCTGACCTCGTTTTCTCCTTGGTCTCCTCCAATCTTTGTCTGACAGCTGCGATGATTCCATCGGTACCTCTTCCTGCCGTGTATACTCTTCGTGCAGCTGCACACTTGACTCTGTATCCCTCCGGTAACATTTTCTTTCCGTTAATCCCGCGATGTCGAAAGCATTTGATCCCAGAATTACGAATCGTCTTTCTTGATCGTTCTTAGTTCTGCTGCATTTTAAAATACTATTTTAATTCCTCTGTTATTCGGCTGTGTCTCTTCTTCGGCTGACGCGTATCTCTGATTACTCAGAGATTTGCAGAGCTCTGTCTGCTGAAAAAAGGTATCTGTCTTAAGTCGTGACCGTCCTTCAATACTAGTACCGAGCCGTTCACCGTCAGCGTCCTGTAGCCGACTTTGGCTACGTTCCCGGTTTCTCTTTCTGTCGGCGTAAGTGTCAGTATCTGCCTTTGTATGTTCCTTTCTTCTCTCGTTATGTCATTGTCTATAAACCTTCTCCTATCTTTCAGTTTGCTTTTCTTAGCCATTATTTTCCTCTTTGTAACGATATTTAGCCAATTACATTTAATTCTAAAGGATTCGGAACTCGAACAGGGAAAAGATTAATAATTAGACCGTAATTATAGGTAAAAGAAGGTTTTATTCAAACTCAAAATTAAAAAATAGACCAGCAAACGATTAAAATTTAATGGACTTTCGCGGTGTCATTTACCGTCACAAATTCGTTTATTCCTAGCTCATTCGCCGATACATCTGATAAAATCTAATGCGTGTTCATGTATTCGCTTCATTTTCCCAATCAATAAATATGAGAGGTCTACTTCGCGGTCTACCGATAATTTCTCGCTCGCAAGGGAAGTACCGGTTGGTTCCGTGGTTCTCGGGTAAAATAGCAAGATACGCGCGGGCTCTACCCGTCCGACCGGCCGATCGACTTCCCCCACTCCTCTTTTTCTCGCTCGCTTTGCATGTTGTTATTTTTCTTTATTCTCTCCTTTGTAACGCGCAGCTCGCTCGATCCTTGTTAACACTTTTACACATAGCTGCATAGATATAATATACCTTGAAAAAATACCTCGTTAAATCTTTACAAATGTCAAACAGTTATCTGACATAAATTTTATTAATTCCATTACCATGACGTTACCAAAAACGAGTAACAAGATTCGATTATTCAAATAAACTAGAGATTTAACTTTTATTTCTGTTCAAAAGCATCAATGAACTTCAAATTTCGTTTATTTAATTTACAAAAAAAAAAAAGAGAAAGAAAACATTTTGATTATTGAATGAAGAAAAAGAAAAATAACAGACCCAAAATTCGATTATGCCAATAAATTATTGAAATCAAAAATTTAAACCTAAACATTCTCAATAACCCATACAAACAAAATGGCGTACAGCACATATAGAGACACCCCAAATTCGCGAAATCACCGTGACATTTTACGGGATCGTCGAAATTATTCATATAATTGTAGTAGCGATTCCCGCGATCGGCGTGACCCTTCTCTGGATCGACGTAATTATTCACGTAATTGTCGTGATGATTCACGAAAGGGACATTGACGCCACAAACACACAAACGATTCACGTTACATACAAAGACGCAATTCACGCGACAGGCTCAGAGAAAATTCACGCGAGACACAGAGAAAATTCACATGACAGGTACAGACACAACTCACGCGACAGATACAGAGAAAATTCACGCGACAGGTAAAGACACAACTCATGCCACAGATATCGAGAAAACTCACGCTATAGGTACAGACAAAACTCACGCGACGGGTACAGACACAACTCACGCAATAGATACAGACAAATACCACAATGACGAGCCCAACAGATATCACAACGTCGACCGCTACAGATATCACAACGATGAACGCGACAGATATCACGATAACGAGCGATACAGATGTGATAATGACGAGCACGACAGATATCGCAACAACTGCAATTTTAGTTCACACGAAAAATACAGCAACGTTCTTCACAGACACTCAAGTTCCTCGTAACATAAAAACCCATAGGGATAACCAAGCGTCTCCGAAAGTTCTGTCATAATAGAAAAGATAATTCAAAAATATAGTTCAAACGAAATCGTCGTCTCGTGGAACAGTGCGACACGGAACATGATTTAAAAGCACTAAATATTAAGATCCAAAAAAGAATAGTACGTCCAGTTCCATTTGAAACCTCGAATTTCATTTCGACCTCACCCAGATCGAAACCTCCCATAACTGTCAGAATATTAAATCAAAACCTTTTCGAAGGTTACGTACCCGAAATCAAAATTCAAAAAGGAATATATTTAGAAAAAGCTTTTGTGAAAAACATCAATGGAGTAGCACGACTTTATTCAATCAACATCACTTCAACTACAACAAAATTCTTGATTCCCGAGGTAACACAGCAAAAAGTTCATTATATACCCACGAAGCCCTACGATCTCGGATCTCAATGTAATTCAAAGAGTTATAGCGCATAAAGTGAAATACAACGAATACACCAATTACGTTCACGTCTCCATTTAGACAATCTAAATACCGTAGAACGGGAACATTATTTGGTCTAGTCTTGAAACATCAAGAATTGTTTTACATTCCTGGATATAGCTTGTTTCCCCAAAAAACCGTTAACTGTTTTTTTCTGGATTGATCTTTGAAACAGATAAGGATTCTCTAACTTGGGCTATACTTACTGAAGATTAAATACAACACAGGAATGAATGGCACATAGCTGTTAACGCTTGCAATCTCATGTATCCGACTAATGTAAATGCATATTCAATCACACAAGTTCACGATATTTTCGATCAATTGACCAATGCTGGTTATTTTTCTACCTTTCAATTACAATCCTATTCTGACCAATCCGAAGGACAAAGAAAAATTGACTCAAGTCTCGAAAGATCCACAACGCTCATTAATTTGCTTGACATAATCTTATCAGGACTTAGTGGACACGACTTGTTTGTACACCATGACGACATTGTTATTCATGCGAAAACTCTGGAAGAAAATGCAACTAAATTCGACAAACTTGCCAGAGAACTGACAAACGCTGGGTTAAAACTCAAAACTGATCAATGTCAGTTATTTAGAAAAATTCATTATTTGGGACACACATTCCCAAATACATTAGAATCAAATCACAATCTCACAAAACCAACAATTCTAACAAACCGAATCGATTAATCAATTATTTGTTATTCTAATAAATCTAAAGATTTCCATAGCTAAATAATATTTGATTATGATGAAAATACAAAGGTTAATTATTATTATCAGTATTATTGGAATGCGAATTAATAACATTTCAGCCATTAATTCTTTTCTTTTTATAATACCTTTGTCGAATTTCATGTATTAACAATTTCAATATAAAATAACAAGTGTAAATATAAATCACCTTTTTGTTACTTGACAATTTAATCGCAAAATGAAATATTATATGAATAAATTAAAGTCTCTTTCTCTCACTACTTTCATGTGTAAGATTCACACAAATTAGTTTTCCGAGTTAATTACCACAATTCAGTGGTCGTCAATAAATTAGATATATAATACTCAGCTTATAGATGGATAATTCTCCAAAGATATCAGGCCTGGGTCGTTATTGTGTTATACCGTTTTGTGATGCGAATCTTTAGCGAGAGGACCGATGTGGTTCCTCCCGTAATCAGGAGAGAAGAGAGTGAGAATCTAGCGATCGAGGATTCACATGGCCTCGATCGGCTAAGTACGCTTAAATTCGGTCAAATTCGTGTGGCTAAGATCGAGAGTATTAGCACAAATCGATAGATTTACTCTCGTTCTATATTCGATATTAGGGGCGCGAATATATTTCATTTTTGAAATAGATATTTCCTACACAACAAAAAATAGATTCGTTAATAGATGACGATAACTACGAATCACCACCATCGGATGAAGAAGAACTCACATCAACAAGGAAAACGGCAAAGCGAACAAACTAGCCCGACGAGGCACAAACAAATGATTCCAAAACTAAACGACGACATACATGCTCAACAAAACGAAAAAGAATCGACAAACAAGACAGCAACCAAGGATTGAGGATCCGCCAGACTTGGAGGCACATTATCACCACCACTCATCGGAGAAGCGCTAAGTGAACGAAACGCAAACGAATCGGCAGTACGTCCAACATTCAGGTCACCACCGCCGCAAGAGCAACATGAAAATCCGAATGAAAAAGAAGATGACCGCGCGTAGCAAACGGTTCAACCAAATTTTCACTCAGCTCCAACATACGAAGCAACAAAGGAATCAGCTATTTCCAGGCCAAAACGGAAAGAAATCATCGATAATCCAGGACATGTATAATTAGACACAAGATCACCGGAAACAACACGATCATTAAAAACGACACCGATCAAAGATGACCCAGGATATCTTTTTCCAGAAATGACAGTCGAATACTGGGACGAATAAGCAGCAAACATTAACAATAATTCCTTACCAAAAACCACATCGTTATCTGAAACAATACAAACCAAAGATGATCCAGTTGAGCACTGGGATGAAGAGGCAACAAAAACTAACGACAATCTCTCACCAAAGATAATACCGCAATATCCAACATCACAAATTCCATCATCAGCTGTTCAACACTCGCCAAACACCTCAGAAGTGCAACCACCATACCCTCTATCGCCGATCATACAATATCGATCGAAGACTCCAGAAGTACAACTGCAATACGTTTGTCAATGGCAGACACCAGATCATCAGCAAGGAACGCCACAATAGAATCCACGCAATGTTCCAGAAGTTTTGAGGAACATATACCACGATACCACGTTACTATTAACATCGGAAGAATCGTCAGAATATTCAGACAGCGACTCACCGTATCAACCATCGCAGTACTACAGAAAACGCCCCACGCAACGAGAAACACTACCAAGAACGAGAACTACAACCGCGAAAAAGGACGTAAATATTACCGAAAATATCACAGTGACACAAGATAATATATTGGTCCACATGGACAACATTGCATACTTGCATATTAGCTGATTGCAGGAACGACACAATGATCGCACAATTGTTATTCGAAAAAGGAGAATTCGATCAACAATCACCTTTGGTAAAAGATTCGAAAAATGAACAATTCGTAATCACACGCCTAAGAGCCAAGTGCTACATTACTATGTCCTGTAAAGAAAAATCAACTGACAGCACGAGTGGGACAACAGTAAGAAAATGTATAAAAGGTCTCATAAAAGTATTGGAACAGGAAAAACTCACATCATGCATTATCTCGAAAGATCCAGAAATCATTTTTGACTCCAGATCCAGACTTATTTTTGTGGAATAATAAAAAAAGAGAATTACCGTTGATTACATCCAGATCACAAATTAAAATGACTCTCTGGGAAGGATTTCTCAGCGTTCCACCAACGGAACAAAGAGAGCAAATAATTAAGGAACTCCATGGATCAACAATAGGCGGTCATAAAAGCATCGAAAAGACACACAAACGAATTGTTTCAGAATACTACTGGAAAAAACATGAAAGGCAACATCCGAAACTTCATCAAATACTGCTTCGATTATCAGAAAAACAAGCTCGTTCGTGTTAAAAACAAAGCACCAATGATAATAACCGATTCGCCCGCCGAACCTTTCGATAAAATAGCAATAGATATCGTCGGTCCATTACCCAAAACGAAAAACGGAAACATATACATCTTAACAATCTTCGACCTTTTTAGTAAATTTAGCATTGCCGTTCCGTTAAAACAACAAAGAGCAGAAGATGTTGGGAAAGCACTTCCTACTACACTCATATCTACATTCGGCGCGCCTAGAGCAATCCTTTCAGATCAAGGCTCAAATTTTATGTCTGAGTTGTTCAACGATTTTACAGAACTCTTCCAAATTCGCCGCTACAAAACATTAGCATGTCATCCTCAGTCTAATAGTGCGATTGAACGAACTCACCACGTTTTAGCTGAATATCTCAGGCACTTTATTGACGACAAACGCGAATGGGATGAACTTTTAAGTTTCGCGACACTCTCTTACAATACGAGTGTTCACGAGAGTACAGGATTTACACCGTATGAAATGCTTTTTGGCAGACTAGCACGTACGCCATCGGAATTGCCACCTTCCGAAAAAGTCATCGTTTATGACAATTACATGTCTACCCTCAACATGAATCTACGAAAAGTCCAAGAAAAAGCACTACAGAAGCACTTACAATACAAAGAACGAACGAAATGGTACTACGACAAACGCACGAAAATACCGCAATTCCAAGGAGGTCAATTAGTATTTCTGATTACAGAACCGCGAAGAGGTAAACTTGACAGTAATTACTGCAGCCCCTATGAAATCTTAGAAGTTTTCGACAAGCACAACGTTAAAATAAAAATTGACCATAATAAAACGAAAACCGTACACGTCGATAAAATAAAAACGGCACATGTTACAGATGCCACGCACACACACTAAACATGGACGACATGACGAAGATTATTCCACTCGACCGCAAACCTGGATTATACTCGGAAGAAATTGCCACACTTCGTCCGTATTATACACATGGAAACTTGTAACATATACCAACACGCATGGACTTTCAACGCGACGTACGCAACTTCAAGAAAACCTGCAATCCGTAAGAGCATACTGTAATAAACTGATCCCAACATGTCTTATCGGAGGACAACTATCAACAGCGCAAAACCGTTTGGATTCCATCGAAAACACAGAATCAAATTTAAACCAGATGATACCACCTTTCCTTCACAATAGGAAAAAGTGTGCACCATTCGAATTTGTAGGAAAAAACAACAAAGTCTTGTTTGGCATCATGGATAGTGAAGATCCGGGACGAATCTCGACACAAATAGAATCACTTGGAGATGGCACCATAGAATTAGCAGCCATCCTCTAAAATCAAACGTACATTGTGAGATCAGGATTCGACATAACTCAAAAACAAATAAAGTCATTGGCAAAATTATTGGACGTAGAATAGAATAAAATACAAGTCAACCGTTTGGCACTTAAAAAAGAAACGCACATCATGGAACGTCACCAAAAAGCCATACAATTCATGACGCAGATCGAAGGAGACCTTACGGATTTCCAATTGGAAATCGACATCGAGACGCTAGTTAACGCAGTCCTCTTCGCAAAAACAGGTCAAATCCACCCAAAAATCATAACGAACGAAGCAATAATCTCAAGTGCTGAAATCATCACAAAATCTTCACCAAATACAGAGTTCCCGATTCAGTTAGATGCAAAATATATTCCTGAACTTTTAACACTCATAGAACTAGCTGTTTTCCACGATGGAGAAAAAGTGATTTACGCTATTAAAATTCCACTATTAGACTTAAAACCGTATAAACTATACCAACACCTGTCGGTACCTGTACGACAAACCACCTCAATCTCAAAGTTTGCATTTATAAAACCAATGTACCAATTCACAGCAATTTCCGAAGACTTAGGAAGTTACACCTACCTAGATTCATTGGAAAAATGTAAATTTTCATCATCTCGTTATATATGCGAACAAATTAATCCAATTCAATGCGTCAATAGTGCATCTAGTTGTGAAATTCAACTCATATCAAACCCACAGTTTAAAGATATCGAAATTTGCGACATTAGATTAAAAACACTTCGTTAAACTTATTGGTTCAGTATTCCAAACTCTAATGCATTGCTATGCGCAGCACCAGAACCTGAAAACTTGTACATAAATTGTAACACTGACCCAAGTATCAAAATCATTAAAAACTCATGTATTTTAAAATCATTCCACCATGTCGATCAAAAACGAAAACTACTCAATTAACACCATCAATAGGGATCACTTCGTCGATCAATCTTACTTTTTCGAACAAATTAGTTCTAAATATTACAGAATTAGTTGAAAAATCCATTGAAGCTGCAGAATCGCTGAATATCACACAAGTTCTTATCGAGACGGAATCATTTGCACGCCTTATTGAACTCAACAATATTGACAATGACCTTGCTAAAAACGAAATATCACTAAAAACTGTTCTCGCAAGAGCTAAGGGTATGGTAAAAACTCAACATACTAACAACCGATTAACAACCATGGAATCTATTATGAAGTACGCTGGCATTTCAACTATTGCAACCGTAATAATGGCTATTTTAGTATGGAAATTTTCTCTATTAGGGAAGTTGTCCAAATTGTTTGAAATTTTCTCTTGTATAACTAAGCGCTCAACACACAATATTATCTCGAACAATGAAAACATCGAATTACGCGAAACAACCACACAATCACATCGTTGACCAACACAAATCCGAGAAACCGCCATAGTTCCATCAATCCCACAAGTAACCATCATAAATGAACTACCCCGCAACTTACTAAGACCACAACCCGCCATAACATTCCCAGGCGAAATCCCATAATGACACATACTGAAACACAACCACATTATAGTCACACAACACACAAAACAACACATATAACATCAGAGCATGAAGCGACCCCTGATAAGGAAACCCATAAGAATTAAAATAAACCATTTAGTGCCTAAATTTCTTCAGATAAAAAGAAAAGAAAAATAAGAAAGATGGAGATCCACCCAGACCAGAAAGTCACGTGCCCCATCTACAAAAAGCGTGGCGTGTTCAGACGAATCGCCGACCACATCAAGACTTGCAAACAACAACTGGCAAGACGAGCTGCGGATTGCCTCGAGGAGGACTTACCATGTCCCATTTGCAAGGTCGTGTTCCCAATGAGAAGAATGCTGATTCACTGGGACCTCTGAGGAGGATATTGGTTAAGGAGACTAGTTTGGCCATATGAACCATATGAAGAAACCACGCTACTAGATACAACACCAGCCAAATGTGAAATGTTGTATTAGCCGTTGTAAGAATGGATTATGTGGAAAGGCTTCGGCGAATGACGGGCATTTAAGTAGGAACTTAAGCTCTTGAGTTCCTCGCACTGTTGCTTGGCAGTTTTTGGTCCAGTCCTCGAATGCGTGATATGTAGTGATGCCATAATGAGTTTTGACCGTCATTCGCCGAAGCCTTCCCAAATCATCCAACACCAGCCAAATCCAATATCCCACAAGCAACAATAAAGCCACAAACACAAATTCAACCGGTAACCCCAATCCTAACCGTACGCGAATAAAATCAGCCAGACCAGGAACCTGACTCCAATTCGAACCCACAAACACCGATACCCACACCTAGAAGCGAACACGTCATAATGAAAGTCGACATCGACTTCAACCTCGACGTAGACAGGAACAGCAACAACAGCAGCAACAGCAGCAGCAGCAGCAGCAGCAGCAGCAACAGCAGCTAGGTCACGGTGCTCGAAAGAGAAGTGGAAAATGCACCAGCAAGCCAGGAAAACGAAGTTAAAGATGGCAAAGGAAGTCGTCGAAAGATGACTTTAGTCACTGGATAATGAAACTGTCCGCTATATTTGGCAACGGGTTAATGCCATCCTCTTTATGGAGGACGTCAGGAAACATCTCTTGAAGAAAAAAATGCACTAAAAAAAAAAAAAAAACCGATCTTTCCACACACACAATAATGAACAACCATTATCAGTATTATCACACAATACAACTTACAGAAACACGACACAAACAACCAACTTAGAAAAAAAAATAATTTATACAACTACATTATTTACCTTATATACATTATAACTACATAAATGACATAATTTATATTATCACTAATCTTATTATCATTATTTAAAAAAAACAACTACATTATATCATTACCCCTATTATCATTATTATTTATATATATTGTGATGTATTTTTCGGTAACAGACCGATTAATCGTTCTTCTGGTCGAGAGCACAAAACATGAAAAGAAAAGAAAAATCGGGAACCGTCACCTTCGGCCGTCCACCCTCGCTCGCGCATCCGCAAACCCGGTGGGCGCCAGTTAATTTTTGTTTCATCGGTATTAACGAACCGGTATGTTCGAGGGATCGAGTGGGCGGCTCAATCCCCAAACTCCCAATCGAAAGTTTGGCGTAAAACTCGCGATCGGGATCAAAACCGAACGGATCGGTAGCTTAGTTAATTTTTGAGGTCGCGTAAAATCAACAAACGCAACTGGATGCACTCGCGGGAGCGAACGGTTGCGGAATAGCATGGCCCCTCAGTCTGCTAGATTTGGTAGAGAGGGTCGCGGTAAGGTGCAGTAAATAGCCAAGAATCATGATCAGAATTTAATCAACGAAAACTAATGTCCCGCGGACAAAAATCGAGAGCGGGCATCGATAACGAATTCGCATTTTAGAATGCGCGAGAACTGACGAAGCGCATCGAGAGCGCCATAGTCACCACGGGAAAGCCTGGTACAATACCAAGTTTAATAATTAATATCACGGGAACGACTCACCGGAGCTGCCTGTAGCCAATCCATCCCATGGAGGGAGATCGAGGGATCACGAGAACTGTGGCACGAAGCGCAGTTATCCTACTGCACTGGAGAACCACCGAAAACTCGAGTTTTATTCCGTGGAATAAAACTCGCACCACACGGTCACTCACGTATTCACTATACGGAGTTTGGCCGGTGCACGAGAACTACACGAAGACGCGCGCGCGAGCGACAGAAAAACTGTCAACACGGGAACGCTTACCGAACTCGAGGCACCTCGGCGGTGTCCCGAGGAAGACTGATTATTTCAAGTAATCACCGAGAACGATTCATTATTATTATTCTGATATCTCAAAATCCCTTACCCGAGAACTACTGCCCTCTCCTTCGAATTAGTTCGTAGCGATAGCGGGAACGCAACTTGTACCGGTAACATAGCAGAGATCTGTACGGTCGCCTCCCTTAGCTCTTTGCGTGAAAACGGGCCTTTACCAAAAAAAAAATAATTGCGCTAGGATACCCCATCCTAGGCCAGACCTAACATAACTCCACCCGTTCTCCAACGCAATGCACTGTCACCGTAGGGCACCGGATTTGCACCGGTCTGCAACTAACCGTCAAAAACTCATATCGGTGACTCATCTGCCGGGCTGCTCGATTCGTTGAGCTCTCGTCCTCGCGACAGATTTGAGTGCACCCTCCCGTCTTCTCTCTACACCAACAACAAAAACAAAATCGCCAACAACTTTCCATAGCCAAACGGTAGAATTCGAGGAGAGGAACGTCGAAATCGCTAGACATAGCTAACTCGGTAACATTAGACCTTGTGATCGTCATTTTGTAAAAAAATCACGTCACAATATATATATCACTACATTTAATTTAAACATACTATTCCTACATTATTACCCTTTTTAAAGTTACCATACCATACGCTATTTGCCCATTAAAATCATGCTTAACTAAACAAAACAAAAAAAAACTTTTTAAATACATGCTTTGCTTTTATAATCATAATTAGTTCGTGTCTTTATTTCCACGCACAACCCACGAATTCCTTTAGCACAGCCTGATCAGACCTCTTCCAAATAACAGTTCTCTACTACTGACCCCTACCTGAACTAACCAAAATAGATTTTTCTTTTTCAGAAGCTCTAATCTCTCTAATTAGCACAGACTTTATGGACATAAAGTAATTACAAACTATAATAAACATATATCAGGAAAACGCAAAATATGGAAATTGAGAATACGAAGGCCAACAGCATACGAACGACAAGGAAGATGTTAACAGGAACATACCTAAAATCTATTTTATATATTATTAATACATGAAACCGAAACCTGACCTAATCCACTTAACAAACCTCATCCACTAACATGAAAACTAATGCACAATTAGTCAGTTTCAGCTTACCAGCATTCAGATCAACTCAGGAAGAATAAAGGAAACAAACGTTTTGGATACGCAATTGGATGCGTAATGACTAATAAACAAACATCCCAGACCAAAATCTGCTCCACACCTTTTTGGAAATCAACCAGCAAACAACGATCAACGACCAATAGCCAACAATGAACAACGCAGATATATATTCATAACGGCCCTGACAAAATTGGTAAATACCGACCTTTAACCCCAATAATTATATTGCGAACTAATATCAAAGGTACAACGAACCACATCTTTAAATTACTTGTGAAAACCTAAAATATTTAATATTGTATTGTAAGGGAACATCTCGCGACTGTACCGCCACAAAAGGAATAATTTCTATTAACCCTTAGAAGGCCGGGATGACGCCTGTAGGCCTACAGGCGTCATCCCGGCAATCCCCGAAATTGAGTGATTATAAGAATTTTTTTTATCGCTGATCACGAATCTGGACTCAGAATTGTAAAATTCAAAATGGCGGATCCAATATGACTGCCTTTTTTTGCTAATTTTGCCAATTTCTATTAAATATACATAAATATATTAAATATATTAAATATACATTAATCCAATTATGTCACGCGAACTCCTGAGGAAAAACCATAAGATAATTAAAAAATTATTACGAAGAAAATAATCTCGAAATATCCTCTCAACGTACAGAATATTTTCGGTACTTGAGACGATATTTTGACTCGGCGCGTGTTTACACGACGAAAAGCAGTGAACAGCGAGATCAAAAAACAACACCCACACTACGGCGAGCGACCACGTAGCACTGCCTATACGCACAGGAGCCGAGTTGGTGGGTGTGCGCCGCCGTACTTCCAGCACACATCACTACGCGCATACGTTACCTTGGGCGACTATCACCGACGACGCACGGGATAGTGGGAGTGAGCGCACATTACTTACCCCGAGATATATCGACGCTGCTCGCTCTCCCGTAGATGAAGCATGCTTTCTCTCTCTATAAGAACTAATTTGTTAATAACGCATGAAGTATAAAAGTTAACAAGAACCACCCACAACCAAAGAATAGAGAACATTACGGAGCATCTTTTGTCTGAAAACAATTAACCAGATTAACAATTCTAAGGAAATATTTAAGAAAGCAACAATGTGAAACGAATTTTTAAATATTTCCTTAACAAACCACAAAACAAAACAAATCATACCAGGAATACCGTGTAGGACACCTACTTCCCATAAGTGAACAGTTTGGTTAAACAACAAACTGTTATTTAAACAAATGACAATTTTAAACCTACAACAGCATGAGCCATAACACGGGAGCACAACATTCAGCCTCCCAGAAACCTCCATGGAACCTCGATCAACCGAAAATGTGGCCGGTGCGCGTGCCGCAATACACCTCACGCGATGGTCACGTGACTGCCACCAACGCCGATTCCACCCTCGCGAAGGGTCCCGAAACCGTACCGTTCCACCGTCCGTCCATCCAACGGCGATCGGGTATATAAGCGACCATCCCGGACGGCTCGAGATTCTTCTTTTCGGCAATTCTCGAAGTTCGAGTCACGTACTACTGCTTCTCAGCACAGTCAAATCTTCGTTGTTTGTAATATCAATGTAACGTAGAGTCCAGATAGCAGTTTACTCGAACGACTCGGCCCCCTGACATTGTGTTCTTGCTATCGAGTCCAAGAGTAAACTTAGGATATTCGGCGTATTACTGTCTCCTTCGCATAGCGCGTAGGCCGGCATAATACGTTCGCATTAGGGCCACTTTTTCGTGTTTGAGTCCCTACACACAGCGTTGTGGCTATCCTTCTCGAAAAGTAAAAAATGACAATAGGAATTATTGTACCCCGAGCACTGCGTATCGGCTTGCGATAATTTCCGCAGATCTTTTCGGTGTACCGAGTTCTCATTTGGCAAATAATACGAACACAAGTGTGCGTGCGTCCCACGCATACTTGAATCCCTCCGCGATTCGTGCTTAACACAAGCCTCGGAAAGTTAGGTGTGGGCGTGTGATCTGCGAACCCTGAGCGCACCGGTGCTTTCCGCTACGGCGCCACCCGGTAAACTCATTCGCCAGTACAGTCGGCGCAATTAATCCGCGCTCTTCTCAGAGCGCTGATTGAGGTCGTGGGCCGAGTATCTGCCGATCTCCAAAATCAAGCATATCGGGTGGCAGGGAAAGAGCAGCTGACACTGGAGCACATCTGTGCCTAGATCGCAATATCTTAGGGATCGCGACACAGACAGACGACTATCGAGTAGGTCTACTCACGCGGACTGCACCGACAGACGAGACAAGCCGTCCGTTAGCGTTTAGCTATGCCACAGCAGTAGATCTCACAGCTCATTTAGCAACGATCGAGCTTCGCGCAGATAAACTAATTCGCGAGTTTATTATAAATAATAAATTGTAAATTCAGAGTCCAAGGATTACAACTACAGAACACGGAAAAATCTCATGATTTTTCAATGTGTTTCTGTGTATGAGGACAATTCTTTAATAACAATAGGAGAGTGGCGCGAAACACTCGAATTATTGTTGCTAGGCTACAGAGCGTACAGTCGCGGGACACCGTAGTCGTGTCCGACCACCGGGACACGAAATTCCATCCTTATTCTAAACTTCATCACAATTGTTAATCAATTCATCACCGTTTTTGCAAGTTGGGTGTAGAGCCCCGCACGGGAGCAGCTCCGACCGTGCGAATATAGCGTCATTCAATTAATTGATTTAGGAATTTTTCCTACTTGCATATTTTTAATGCGTCCCGATAGACGCGATCTTTTACGACCCTTTTTGTGAGTTGAATGTACAGCTCCGCACAGAAGCACCTCCGACCGTGCGAATTTAGAATCAGTAAATAAATTCTAACTCATGTCATATCCTGTTTGCGTAGTTTTTAGTGCGTCCCAATAGACGCAATCGTTTGCGAACCCATTTTGTGAGTTGAGTGTAAAGCTCCATACGAAAGCACTTCCGACCGTATGAATTTCGAGTCCGTAGATTAAAATTTGTCCAGGAACTTCCCTGCTTGAAGAGCTCAGATAAGGACAAGCGCGAGTAGTGAATAACCCCATTGTAGCCTGGTTAACCTCGTACAATCCCCTACTTCCTCGCCCAAACTGCCTTCGCGACAATTCTCCTCGGAGAGCCTGTGATGATGAAGGCAAACTCTCGTCGATAGACACATGAGAGAATAAGAATTTAACCTAATCTGAGGCATCGATAAAAAACCACAAAACCCTCCAACCTCCGAATTCCCAGTAGATCGCTCGAGTCCAGAACACGAATCCTGAATACCACCGCTTGCGCGTTTTGATATTAAAAAGGATGCAAAGTGGAACTTTGCACATTGCTTTCTCATTAAATTTTTCTCTTTACATAGCAACCTCTACGAGGAAGTATTGTAACTGATTTTGGCTTCCTCATAGAGGAAGCTTTGTCAAGAGCAAAATTTAATGAGGAAGCAATGTGCAATGTTCTAGTTTGCATCCTTGTTTTGAATAAACGAATAAATCACCGGCACATCTCATTTTTATTAGGCACAAACTTTTGTTTTACTTTAGTAACTTCCGCGGAGGTTATAGCGAAAATCGCTATTTTTCCAAATATTCAAAATGGTGTAAAATTTGAATGACTCTACCGATCACCACCGAATTTGGTAAACAGTAGGGCTGTATGTTATTTTTCGTTTGTAGAAGGTTTCAGTTAATTTGCTGAGATTCGACTTGATTTATAGCAAAATTTTTATTTTTACAAAAATTTAAAATTCTATAAAATTCGAACCACTTTACCGATTTTTTCAAAATTCAATACCAAACAGCATTTAACGTGTATCTAGTTATAAAGAACTATTTAGCTATATCGGTGGACTTTTACGAAAGTTAGAGAGTATATGACATTTTTCAAAAATATTAAAAATTCTATAAAATCAGTATACATAAATATATTTTCTTCAAAATCACAGCAATTGAAGAGGAATTAATACTCTAGTTGTGTGCCAAATTTGAGCTCGATCAATCGTGCTATTCTCGAGTTATCGACGATTGAATTTTCGGTCCTTGAAACACACATACACACACACACACACGCGCACACATACGAACACATTTTCTAAACCACTTTTCTCGACGTTTTAGGTGATTCTAAGCATACTGACATGAAAATTTCGAAAAAAAAATTTCATGAAAACAAAGCTTCCTCTATAAGGAAGCAAAATATTTTTATTATTTAAATCGACGGAAATCGCGAAATGTTTCAGTATAGAATCATAATCGCAATTTTTTAAAATGTTATATAGAATCAAAAGCTACATACGATTCGGAGCATCGTTTTTTTTTAGACCGGGAGGGTAACTACCCATTATTATCAAATTTTTACTGTATAGAGCCAACTCAAGAAAACCAAGTTGTAAAAAAAATTACTATACGATGCGGAGCATCGTTCAGCAACAGGGGGAATGTAACGACAGCTTTATTATGCCGTCACCTTAATTCGTGGGATTGCTTAGGTCAGCAATCTCACGGTAACCCTTATCGCAAGCAGCGCGGTCTGAGGGCCCGCGAGACGTCCGAGGACCTCAATTCTTAATCACATCTCTATTGACGACATCCATCTTATAATTACTGTGCACTCTCCCGAATCAATAAAGGCATTTACAATACACGCAAAGCTCATTCATTACAACCGCACCCCGCCTGTTCATATAGAGGTCGAGATTGCCTACCGTTCTCCGATCTACCAGGCTAGCGAAGCGGCGGCAGGCCTTCGTCGTTTATGCGCTACCGGATTCCGGCTCGGCCCCGTAAAGCCCGCACAGGATGGCCGTAAACGGCTCCCCTAACACCCTCTGTGGCACCGTGAAGAGCTCCTCCAACGTAGCTTCCTCCTGGTGACCATAATCTCTGAACCAGACCTGGTAGGTCCCGGGGCGAATTATCCGGGTGAACATACCTTGGCGAAAGCCTCCCCTTCTAACAAATGGTGAACTTCCGCATGGCTTTCCGGAATATTGCCGGTATATTGCCCTCAACATGCGTTGGTCCCGGTCCTCCTCTCGACCCCGACGCACGCAAAATTTCGTCGGATTCACAGCCTCCACCACTACACACTCATAGAGCTCACCCTCTACCAGCTTGCCCACCGAGTATTTCGGAAAACTACACATATTGCTGTCGACTTGTTCGTTGCGCTGTTCGTACGTATCTGAAATCGCCCGTCCTTCTCACCTTGCCATCTCACAGGGCATTATATTTATATCTATACTCCCATTGGTCCATTTATCGTCAAATTCAAATTTTCCCCAAAACCGTAGCATTTTTGCAACTGCTTGCGCCGAGTTTCGAGAATTTCGAACTCTAAACAATCAGAAGACCGGATCTCCTAATTATCGACACCCCAGAGCGATCAGCGGGCCGAATTTCCCTCACACATTTCTTTTTACACTACTAATTAAGCCTATTTATGTATATGGTCTACATTTTTTTTTCTATTACCTTCTCGCTGTCTCTCTTCCGCTCCTGATTTTTGTATAGCGATGTTATTCTATTTGCTTCTATACTAATACCAGTAATGATGGTATTGATGCGAATTACACTACCAATCTCTCTCTCTCGCAATGTTTACATCCCTCGCTTCCCATAACTGCTGCTCACTATACGTATATCTAGCGGCGCTCTCGTTACGCGTACTTGAACACGCACACTCTTTAGACGCTCACGCACATCACGCATACCATCTCCCCAATTTCTCGAGTCTCATCTTTCTTAGATTCGAGCTTCAGTTGATCGCCGCTACTGCCCTCCGGCTCTTCGGTCGTCTTGTAGCGTTTAAACATGCTACTGTGAAACGTTCCTCTCTTTATCATGCTTTTTACATCCACAAGTAAATATGTCGCAAGTCCCACAAATTTTTTTATGAGGTAAGGTCCTTCGAATAATGACATGAGTAGTATAGGACAGTTATCGCAAGACAGGGCGTGGCGCCAGTAGGCCACGCCCCCATGTCTCGCGATAACCGTCCTCGAGCTCTGATTGGCTATCATTCCCACCCTCTCCTCTTTTCAGCCACCCCCTCCCTTTTTCGCGATACCCGTCCTCGAGGTCTGATTGGGTATCATGCACACCCTCTCCCCTTTTCGCGGGCCCATCTACCCCACCACTAACACACCTGCGTTGCCGGGGGACTCATCTGCCACCCACCCTCGCTCCTGGGGGTGTCCGTCCGTCTGCAGCCACTGACCCCTCGCACCGCTAGTGGGGCCCGTTCCCACACAAGTCCAGCACACGACTGACGCCGCATGCGTGCCCCACCGCGCCTCTCCCACCCACCGTCTCTCCCACGCAGGGTGCGGGTGTGTGCGCCACTAGCATACCCCCCTCCCGCCCCCAAACCTCCTGGCAAACTTATCGTTGCGCGCGCAACCACGTGCCCTCTCCCCTTTCTCGCGATAACTGTCCCTAGGCGCGAGCTTGGCTTCCAGACTCCCCCACCCTTTTTCGCGAGCTTAGAGTTGAATACGTTGTCGTCGTTCCTCCTTCACTAGACTCATGATGGTGGCGGGTGGTTTAGCGTGGACGCGTGCCAAGGTTGGGCACGTGGTCACAGGTAGCTACCGTCGCCGCCACCGCAACTTTTCCTACCTGCCTTACAGGTGGTTCTACTGATGACCTATTATGCCCTAAAATTTACCATTTTCCGCTCACGCCAGCAATACTTCAATGTGCTAAAATATTTCCTCCCGGATGGTAATAATGTTTTAACCTACAGCCTTCACGCCTCTACATATTATTTTATATTTTTATTATCACACAAAAATATACTATTCTCTACGAATGGTATTAATAACGTTTTTCAATAGTTCTATATAGTGAAGATAAGTAAAGAACAGTTATTTATTATAAGCATATTTATTTACGATACACGTTAGCATACAAGTTATTTATTATAGGACAAATGAATGTTGAACGCAGGTCGCCGATGGAGTCGAGAAATCTATTTTTAATAATACTTATTCTACGTTACAGTTTTCTGGAGAATTATGAAAATCGCTCATGTTAAATGAAATTAATGTTAATTTAATACACGCAGAAAAGAAAACACATAAATTGAGTTGCCACGTCTTGAGTGTCTTGAAGCATCTTTTTCAATTCGTTTGTTATGAACGGTACACAAAATGCGTTCAATTTCAGGAACATTATATCGTAATGTTCAAGAAAGGCTGAGTCTAGGTGACAGCGTAGACTATCACACAGGGCACATTTATTTCGAATTAAAAGTTCTTTAACACGTG
The DNA here is from genome assembly GCA_947507545.1 of Clistopyga incitator. NCBI lineage: Eukaryota > Metazoa > Arthropoda > Insecta > Hymenoptera > Ichneumonidae > Clistopyga > Clistopyga incitator. The sequence continues at coordinate 7,573,071 of OX382172.1, read as the reverse complement.
CTTCATCGATATTTTTCGCTTGTTCACCAGGCGGTATATGCATGAGTAATGCTGCACATAGAGCGTCAGCGTACTTCTGTACATGTGTAGCATAACGCTGAAGACTTCTGAAGCGCTCATCCACACACACCGAGACGTTACACAAACCGTCAAATGTCGGTTTTTGCATTACTACGGCCGGTGAATAGTTTTGCTTCTTCTTCTTCTGCGGTGGCTCCAACGGTGTTTGCTCATCGTTGCCTGCATCAGTATGGTCAGGGGTGTCAGGCGTCGACTCGGTTACAGCACGGTCGAACACAATGGATTTTGACCCGAACGCCGTTGAAGAGAATACCTCAAAGTCTTCAATTTTCATTGAGGTATACGCGAGTGAACCCGCTCTCCACGCGCTACTTACGGGGCCTCCCGTGAAATAGCTGGATATGTCTTTCAAACGATCCTGTAATTTAGTCCATGCTGCTGACTCGAAGACGATTCCACCTGATGAATTATTATTTTGCAGCACAACTACGGGAACGATATCACCATTCGCTCGCGGTTGAAGCCCCGTGCTTATTTTTTTGGTCTCTGAATAGTTCAGTGGATATGTTGTTCCCAGTAGCAGCGGAGCCTCCAATTTTTTCTTTTCATCGTTTGACAAAAGACGATACATGGTGACAGTATTTAAATCAGCTTGACTCATGGCCCATGAAATATCTAAATAATAAGATGACCGTGTCTACTCAATATTGGTATTGCTTCTATCTTGTCACGGACCTGACTGCCGAATAAATTTTTCCGCTTCATGTTTTATATACTCGGTTACAACCCTATATTACGTATGATAAGTGGGAGGGGGGTATTGGGTGGACAAGAGCTGTTATGACTCATCTTCAAACTATTTTTTCTAGATATGTTAATTGATTTCCGGTATATATATTTTACCCTGATATCTGGCACGGTATTATCTATAGAATTAATACGATACGCGGTCGGTAGTTGTTTACATAGAAGTCTCCGAGAAAATAAAAAATTTTCTTATAAGAACACCTTCATAATTAAAATTTTTAAATGAATATATACAGAATTTTATTACAAGTGGTTGTAGAAAGTTTGGTTGCTTTTCCAACAAACATCCAACCGGCTATCTTTCGTTTGCATCAGAGTATAAACAGGTTGAGGGTTTGTATTTAAATTATGACTAGTCATAAATTATTACTAGCTTTCGCTTTCCAGAATTTTCCCCAAAATTCTAGCGGTGTTAAACTGTACACTGTTACCACTGTTTACACGGTAGTAAGAGTAGATCGTGCACTGTATTCAAATATATGTAAATATTTGTATACACAGACTTTTAAATTACGGTCTACTGTTTGATAAGTGCATCGGTGAAAACGGATAGAAAAATTTACCTGCCTCTGGAGACGAGTTTAGGTAATAGTTTGGATTTACATTTGAAGCCCTCTGACCGCTTTCATGCTCTATCGTTTTGGTGACTTATATTTTCTTCTCTCTTGCAATTCCTACCTCTGTCTGTCGCTCTATTTTCCGTTATGTTTTCATCTCACTCTTGGTTCATTTTCACTACATTTTATGGTGAGCGAGTCAAGGATGTAGAGGGAGGTTGGGCAAAACTATAAATGTGCAGCTCACGAAAATTCTTCTCTAATTCTGTCAAGAAACTTCGTAGCGTGAGCACCTTGCGTATTTACGGTTTATTGACGTTGAAAAAAGTTTCCCGTTTTTTTCAACGTTTAAGACGGAAGTCAACAAGTGGAAAAACAGTCTTCGTTTTCACTTCAAACCAGTTTTTAAACTTTTTTGTGTGTTCGTTAAATTTAATTAAAAAATGGAAAATAAGCGTGTCCGATTTTTGAGTGCTGTGCGTGAGACGGCTCGAGTGTTTATCCGAGGTGATCGACGGTTGGAAAGAATTTTTACTGAGCGCTGGTTTACCAGCATCGGCAACTATTCGTACCGTCGATTAGTGGCCGATTTCGAAGCAGTGCTCGAAAGCGGGCACACCCTTTCGATCGCGGACGCCTATTTGCGCGGGGTGTTCCGTTATTCGCTGGAGGCGCAACAACAAGTGATCGAGTTTTTGGCATCCAATGGGCGTCTCTCTGGTCGCGGTCTGACCAACATCCTCATGAGGATTTCAAACGTCAATAGTAAGTTCCTTAAATTCATAAATAAAGAAATAGATATTTTTAATATTATTTTAAAACTAAATTAATAATTTTTATTTAGCTCGGCGCTCGTTACGCCGTAGCAGCGACAGCGACCGTGACCCTTCGCCGGTTTCTGACTCGATGTCCGATATGGCTGTTGACGACTCAGATTCTGAGTGGTCAATTTCAACCATAAACATATCGGACGACGAGAAGGAGATGGACGCCGACGACGAAGGTGATATAGATGCGAACGATGATGAGGTCGCTGACGTGCGGGAGAATAATCTCGCTTCGTCACCCGGAGTCGACATGCTCGATTTTGGGGGTGAGGCGAGTTATTTAAGTCAGCGCCCACACAACGTGGGTGACGCCACAACAGGCAGTGACTCTGGTGAGTAAAATTAACAATAATAATTTTTCCGTGGATATTAATTATTAAGAATTATTTATTAATTTTATATTATTATTTTTATAGATGCTGGCTCTGAGTTGGAGCGATTCTCGGATAATCGGCAGGTTATTGCCGAGAGTCCAGAGTCTCCCCCTCCTCATGAGCAGGGTAGTACGGTCTACCAGGAGACCTACGGGTTTTTGGAAAGTCCGGAGTCTCCTCCTTTGATCGATCAGGGGATCCCTGATAGTCCGGAGTCCCCACCTGCGCACGAGCAGCGGATCCTGGAAAGCTCTGCGTCACCCGTCACTGATAATCAGGGAGCCTCTGGTGGCCCGGCGTCGCCACCCGCGGACGATCAAGGGTTCGCAGGTAGACCGGAGGACCCAGCGGTACAGAGGCCTCCAACGCCACCCCCGATGACTTATGAGGAATATATCCAGCTCACCGATATTGAACGTTGGCTGGATGAACACTACGGTTATTGTAAGTATAAAATTTTAGTCTCTCAATTTTATAGAATATAAAATTGATTATTGTTATTGACTTTAACAAATTTTTCAGATCTCATCGATCTACACAATAGAACTGGGGGAGCTGGTGTGCCGCGGCCCCGCGAATACTGGGCCCTCGAAACGAACCAGTAGACTAATTGTAAGTATTTGAAATATATTTCTCTTAAGTAAAATCGTAAAATGATAGAATATAAATTTAATTATGTTTCTATTTTTTCAGACGCAAGATTCGTCATGGCAAATTTCAATGCGGCATATAACAGCCGCCAGATACATGAAGCTCGTAAGTAATATGAAGAATTTATTAAGATGTCTGAAAATAATAATAATTTTAAATATGTTAGAAATTTTGTTTTTGTTTAGAAAATATATCTATTTTGATATTTTTTAGTTGGTGCCGATGTCGCAAATCCCGCTATCGCGTCTTCGAGTGACGACGACGACGAGGAAATTGAGTACGAAGTCGCTCGTCCTGAGTCACCCACTCGGAATTCGTTTTGGACAAACGATTTTGGGTGAGTAAATGAGGGGACTATAGTTCCTTATTATGACGCAGAAGGACGTGCCGGCAGCGAATCCGATTTCCTCGACGAAGACGACGATTTAATAATAAATCGTTATCGGGATCTACGCGATGGATTCGGCGAACGCCAAGAGTAATGCTTCGCTACTAATGCTGGCATTGCTTTTCGCAGTGAGATGTACACCGCTGGTATCACCGCTTACTGCTACCCAGAGCAGCGACGCATAATCGGCGGACGAGAGCGATAAGTCCTCCAGCTCGGGAAATTCAACGATTTCGCGGGGGCTGTCGATATTGAGCAGCTCATCCGGTTCGACGCGGGTTTCATCGATATCGAGAGCGTCATACCCGTCGGTGAGTTGCAACTCTGGAGGATCGTCAGCCCCCAGCATCCCCGTCATCTCGTCCGCCCGGTCAGCTACATCATCGTCATCGTCATCGTCATCGTCATCGTCATCGTCATCGTCATCGTCATCGTCATCGTCATCGTCATCGACATCGTCATCGTCATCGTCATCGTCATCGTCATCGTCATCGTCATCGTCATCAGCATCGTCATCATCAGCAGTAACGGTGACGTACCCTGAAAATGTTTTTCAAGTAGGCGGTAGCGTAATAGATGCGAAGAAAGATAGTAAAAACGGTAGCGTTAGTGTAGGTATAGGCGCGTCCGATATTCGTGATTATGTAGAAAACAACGAGGAAACCGGGGACAATTTAAATTCAATACTACCTCCGGGAAATCGATTCAAAATCATATCGTCAGAACGAAAACATTATTTAAAGCGTTTCAGGTTTTAGCACAACAACTCGATCTTGCGTTAGTGACACCTCCTTCCAGTGTAAACCCTGTAGCATGGATACGAAACGCAATACGTGATATATTATACATCACTAGTTTGTGTCAGATCGAGATGCTACAGACTTGATAGGGATAGGATTTGTCACTGACGAAATGGTTGACGGTTCCGCCGGGATATCTTTACGGCCAATATCTCGTTTCAGTGATGCACAATTATGGGATTTGATTTGCGCAGTGAACCAAAATTCTCGGGTACTAGCAGCCTCTGACACGTTGCGTTTCACCGTCACCTATGTGACGACACCAACAGGTCAAGGGCTGTGTGTATCGATGTTAAAAAGCAAATCCATAACCGTCATCCGTAACGACGATAATTTGTGTTTTCCGCGTTCGGTTGTTGTTGCCCTCGCCAATAATAAACATAAACGCGAGCGTAGTAAAGCGTCGGCAATTGCTTGGAATCATGTGCGTCTCGGGGCGTCACGAGACCAACGCGTACAAGCTCGTGCTCTCATTGAAAGAGTAGGTCTAGAAATCCCTGAGGAAGGTTGTGGTATACCTGAGATCCAAGCTTTTCAGGAATATTTCAAACCTTCTCGTGTCGCTATTGTGGTATACGATTGGGAATCGCTCGGTACGGGTGAACCTCCGATTTTTGATGGACACTCGTCTTTTTAAAATACGAGGGCAAGTGAGGTTGTTAATATAGCGTATAGTGCTGATTTAAAGCACTATTCGCCTATTAGCAATCTCATGGGCGCATCGGGCGGTCGCAATTATTGTATACCATGCAATAAAACGTACCGTTGGGATGCTCAGCATCGGTGTACGAGTAAGTGCCCCCATTGCTTTAGCGTATCTCCGTGCGTGGCTGATGCTACCTCTGCGGTCGACGGAGAACCCGTCCCTGGCTCTTCATCGACCGTACAACAGGTAGCGTCTTTTACTAGCGATGACAATGAGAGTTCAAACTTGCTATGCAACAATTGCGATCGTTTGTTTAATAACGCTCGGTGTTTCGCGAATCACTTAAAACCACGCGAAAATAGAAGAAACACCGGTAATTTCACGCGAAAGTCAGTTTGCTAATGCTACTGTTTTTGTAAGATTTGCACAAAACTCATAAACAGAGAAAGCAAGCCTCACGAATGCGGTGTTGGTTACTGTAAGTTGTGTCGTACCACTCATGGTCACAACGAGCAGTGTTACATGCAGGTAATTAAACCGCGTAAAGATAGCTCGGTAGAAAACCCCGAAACGCTTTTTATATTTTACGATTTCGAGACAAGACAGGATCAACAATATAACGGTACCACTTCGGACGAGGATATTCATGAGCATGTAGTCACCCATTGTGATGTACAACAATTGTGTGAAATTTGCTTAGCTGCGGGGTACGATCGTTTGCCTTCGACCGCGTGTCCCTGGTGTGGAATGCGGAAGTTTGTGTTCAGCAATGACCCTGTCAAGAGTTTGTCGATCTCTCTGTGCGACCTTCTACGAAATTCCGCAATATAGTGTGCATCGCACACAATGCTAAAGGCTTCGACGCACAATTTATATTGCGGAATATCGTGGAACGTTGTACGGACTTGCCAACGCCCGATCTAATTTTGACGGGTAATGCAATCGTTTCGATGCGTGTAGGGCGCACGACTTTTATAGACAGTCCCAATTATTTTCATATGAGACTTTGCGCGCTCCCCAAGGCATTTGGGTTTGATGATAAATTTGAGAAGGGCTACTTTCCGCATCTTTTCAACACCAAGGATACACAAGAATGTAACGGTCCTATCCCTGCAGCAGAGTATTATTCACCCGATACCATGGGTGAATGTGAACGAAAAGAATTTTATGAATGGTACACTGAGCAAGTTGAAAAAAATTCAACTTTCCACTTTCAAACTGAAATTATTAGATATTGTTAACTCAATGTATATATTTTGCGCCGCGCTTGTTACGAATTTCGAAAAATATTTCTATCTGTTGGTAATGTATGCCCCTTTACTGAGGCTGTTACTATTGCATCACCTTGCTCAAAGGTGTATCGGCGTAACTTTCTTCGTCCGCAAACGATTGGGCTTATACCTCCTGGTGGGTATAGGCGGGCGGAAAACCACTCGCAACAGGCCATCGACTAGCTGCTATGGGTCGAGCATGAAATTGGCCAAGAGGTTATTCATGCAGCTCGAGGCCGAGAGTACAAGCTACCCGAAGGACCGCGTATCGATGGCTACCTAGAGGTGGAAAATCGTCGTATTGTATATCAATTCCATGGTTGCTACTGACACGGCTGTTGCGAGTGTTTTCCGAACGACCGTTCACGAAAATCTCTCAGCGGTAACGATAGTCTTGACTATCGTTACGAACGTACTATGGCAACGAGTTTAAAAATTCGTCGCTATGGTTATGAGCTGGTTGAGATGTGGGAGTGCAACTTCAACGCACTCAAAAAAAATGATCCGTCCATAGAATAATTTTTAAAAAATCATCCGCGTCGCGTTCTCGATTCCTTAAATCCACGGGAGGGGTTTTACGGTGGACGCACAGGGAATATCGTAACGGCTTACGATGTTGCACCCCGTGAAAAAATTAGTTACATCGATATTTGTTCACTATACCCCTATATATGTAAGACAGGTCGATTTCCCGTAGGTCATCCGAGAATATATGTTGATTCCGAGTGCGATTCGTTATTTCCAAATTCCTACGATGCTCTTGGCGTTACGGTAAACGGAATGATAAAGTGTACTGTCGTTCCGCCACGCCAACTCTTTCACCCAGTTTTACCTGTTCGAATGCATGAGAAACTGTTGTTTGCTCTGTGCCGTAAATGCGCAGAGGAAATGACATAGGGCTCATGCAACCACGAAAATCCCGAGGATCGGGCTTTCACAGGTACCTGGGTGACCGATGAGGTCCGTAAAGCCATAGACGTGCGATACAAAATCACGAAAATTTTTATTATTTGGTCGTATGATATGACAATGTACGACGCCAATACACGTGAGGGTGGTCTCTTTGTCGGATGTGTAAATACGTTTCTAAAGATGAAACAAGAGGCAAGCGCTATTCCTCATGATGCATTGACGAAGCGACTCGTCAAAAGTACATTGAAGATTACGAGTGTGCTGAAGGTATTCGTCTGGATTCCTCTAAAATTGAGAAAAACCCAGGATTGCGATCTGTCGCAAAACTGTGTTTGAACTCGTTTTGGGGGAAGTTCGGTCAGAGGGATAACCTTACGCGTACCGTAATCGTCAAGACTCGCGAAAAGTTATTGTCATATTTATACAACAATGACATAGAGGTGAAACGCCTATTACCGATCAACGAAGATTTACTATACTTGACCTGGGTATCTCGTGAAGAAGCTGTAGTACCGAGCCCCTTGACAAGTGTAGTAATAGCGGCGTTTACAACAGCTCTGGCCCGTCTAAAATTGTACAGTTATCTTGAGCGTTTGAACAGACGGGTCCTATATTACGACACAGACTCTGTTGTTTATCTTAGTACGGGTGAAGACGGTGAGTGGACACCCTCGGTAGGAAGTCTTCTCGGCGACATGACCAACGAATTGTCCTCGTTTGGGCCAAACGCATATATCAATTCGTTTGTCTCCGGGGGTCCGAAATTTTATGGTTATACGGTGACTACTACCGAGGAGCCTGATAAAGTAGTCGAAACTGTCTGCAAAGTGAAGGGGCTCAGTTTAAATTATATCAATTCGAAAAAAATTAATATCAATAGTATTAGTGAGCTAATAAAGACTGAGTTAGCTCACGAAAACAAGAAATGAGTCAAACTTAAATTTTCTAGTATTCAAAAAACGCCTCTTCACAATGATATCACCCGTACCATGTACAAAACATGTTGTATTGTATGTCGTAAACGGCGCCACGTTAGTCATACCCTGTGGCTACCGTTTGGCTATCGAAATAATGACGAGGAATAAGATGCGTAATTTTAAGTTTTTGTAAAAAATTGTTTTATTACTCGTAAGTTATAATGTATAGAATATTTAATATGTATATAAAATGTCTAGTTAAGTAGGATAATTTGTAAATAAATATTTTTTGTGACAATGTTCCTATAATTTTAATGTATGTATGAATGTTCAAATGTTGAGTGTGATTGTATGATATTTAGTCAAGTAATAAAATTTGTAAATTGAAAAAAATTTTTGTATATAAATGTATATTTTTTAACATTTTTTAATATTTATTAATAAATGTCAAAATATTTTTGTAATTATGTTGTTGCTGTTTCCTACCCTTCACAACCTCCCTAATGATTTTCCACAATTTGTTTTTATTTACTTTTTTTGCGAAAAATAAGTTAGAGTATCCGCGAAAAGGTAAGTTGTGTGAACATCCGCGAATCAGCGTATAAAACACATACTCATTAATAAGCTCATCAACGAGTGTGTGCGCGTTTGTATAAGCTGATCCGCGGTCGCGCGCGGACGTCGAATAAGCTTACGACGACGTCCGAGTTTGCCGCCGCCGCCGCTACCGTCCGCGTATAAGCTTTTTAAATAATGGATCCACGATGGAAGCATCCCTGGATATCTTTAATATGCGGGCCTACTGGATGTGGAAAAACGGTTTTTGTTCACAAGTTTTTGAAATTCCTACACTCTATGAGTGATGTAAAATTTGATCGAATAATTTTTCATTACGGCGACACACTTAATCCGAGTATACGCACTCTTGAAATAAATCCAATGGAAAATTATGAATCACCGAAAATCGAATTCAACGAGGGTTTGCCGCAACCGTCGGATTATTCCAGCGATAATAAATTTAAAAAATTAATAATTATCGATGATTTGATGCGTGAATCCTCTACTGCAACAATTGTCGATCTTTTCACAAAAGGCAGCCATCATAAGAATATAAGCGTAATCTTCATAACACAGAATATTTTTCACCAAGACCACGGACAACGAGATATTTCTTCAAATGCTAATTATATAGTAATTTTTAAAAATCCGCGTGATCGAGCACAAATACGTCATCTGGCACGTCAGGTTTATCCGGAAAACCCAAAGTTTTTAACGGAGGCATATCACGATGCAACAGCTAAACCACACGGATACCTCCTACTAGATTTAAAACAGTCGACACCAGATAATTGCAGATGTCGAACAACCATATTTCCCGATGACAAACGTATCCAAGTTTACGTACCGAAAAACACCCGTCAACATATATAAACGTAACGCACAAACAGATAATCACCAGTGAATGATGTGCGTGTTTTGCGTCTACATCTCTCGACGTAATATACAAAGTCTCACCACATGACTACAATGAAACGCAATAAAGAAACCAATCGATCGAAGAAAATTCCATTCAATAAAAATTGTGCGGCATTACTAAATGCTCTATACCATGGAAATAAAGAACAACGCAAGACTTTGCTACGGTGTGCCGATAAAACTCTAATAAAATGTATTTGTGAATGTGTTCTAAATATTTTGCATGGAACTGTCTCATTGAAAAATAGTGCAAAAAAGCGTTTAAAAAAATACAAAAACGTGCTTCGTCGATTTGCCGCCTCGTGCGGCACAAAATAGCATGGCGGTGGTGGTGGACGCAGATTCAATTGGAAAGCTAAAAAACGTTTAATCATCCAACAAGGAGGTGGTATGTTTATTCCTCTTTTATTAGCTCCAATAATCTCGACGCTGGTTAGTCGTTTGCCGGTGGTGGTGAAGCAACTACCTGAAAAATATGTAATACGCGAAGAAAATGGCTCTAGTACCGATTACCAACGATGACGACAATAATAGCGAGTGTCGAGAATCGATGATCGGCGGCGGCGGCGGTGGTGACGTCGATAATGTCATAGATACATAGATAAAAAAGAAAACAGTGCAGACACCTGGTGACAGACTCTCGCAACTCGATACCGAACTTTATAAGATTTTAAAATCAAGAAAATATGGTGAAGACGATTCACGTAAATGGATAGACTACATACAATTGTTGCAACACTATTTGTTTCTCAATGGAACGCGATATAAACTTGAAGAATCATCAACGGTCGAATCATCAGTGGCGGAAACGACACCAGTGCCTCCATCAACAACAACAACAACAGTACCGGATGACGTAATAATTAGTAGCGTCCCAGCAACGTATAGACGTGTTGCATCATCACTCTTGAGATATTTACATAATTCCGAGGAGGTTAAGAAAAACGTGCATTGGGATGAAAAAGGTCGTGTGACAATAAACGGAACTTTATTGAAAGATTCTAATATCATTGACCTTATCAATGACGCTGTACGATCTAGAAAAGGAGTAGCAGCAGCTGGGCATCTACAGTTCATCACAAGTCTTCGAACTAGTGGCATACCTCGTGAATTTATTGGAAACGATACTTTGTGGCGACTGGGAAAACCGCGTTCCGCTAAAAAACGGCCACATGCGAGTGATACTGACGAAATCAAGAATGAAAATACATCGGACAACGAGGATAAACCTCATTTTGGAAAAATAAAAAGGATCCGGAGAATAACCAAGAAAACACCCACCGCTGGATTCACCAAATGGATTTCTGTTTAAAAAATACATATAATGTCTAACGAAAAAGTGTACTACAATCCCTCAAACCCTGCAGGTTATGCGGGTGCGAGGCGATTAATTAATGGAAACCATAAAGCAGATTCTGTGTACCACTGCATTACTCAACAGGATACCTATACCATTCATAAATCCGTGCGACATCGTTTTCCTTGTTTACACTACAATATCAGTAATATAGATGATGTCTGGAAGGCCGATCTCGTAGACCTTCGTTCACTGAAAAATTACAACGACGACATTTCCTACCTGCTAATGGTTATCAACGTTCTCAGCAAGTACGCTTGGGTCGAGCCCTTGCGAGACAAGACCGTGCGCGAAGTAACAAAGGCCTTGAAACGAATTTTGGAGCGAAGTGACGGTCGTCAACCTGTCTACCTGCAAACCGATCGAGGTAAAGAATTTCTCGGTAGCGAGCTCCAAAAATTTCTCAAAGAAAATGATATTCGTTTTCGTGTAGCTCGCAACCCCGACATTAAAGCATCAATTGTTGAACGTTTTAACCGTACGCTCAAGGAGAGCATGTGGCGCTACTTTACACATAAAAACACTCATCGCTACATTGACGTACTACAATAATTTGTTTACGCATACAATCACGCCACTCATTCAACGATTAAAATGCAACCTGCTACCGTAACATTATACAATGCGGATATTGCTATGCAAAATATGGTCCACGCGGCTCTAAAACGACGTGATAGGAGACGTTTTACTACGTATAAATATAAACGCTGTGATTACGTCAGAATTAGTCGAACAACAGGCACCTTCGAGAAGGGTTACGAAAAAAATTGGAGTGAAGAAATATTTTGTGTGACAAAAGTAATAAAACGTCAAGGATTGTATATTTATGCGTTGAGTGATCTAGAAAATGACCCTATTGAGGGTTTTTTCGATCCCGAAGATTTGACGCATGTTCATAAGTCGCGTGTTAAAAACGATCAAGAATTTAAAATTGATAAAATACTGCAAACTAGAGGTCGCGGTGGCAAAAAACAATTTTTCGTTAGTTGGATAGGGTACCCTGCGAAATTTAATTCGTGGATACCTGCATCGAATCTACGCAAACTCACCTAACTATATCAAAATGCACGACCAAGAACATTTTTATCTCATACTACCGAGCAACAGCAGCATGAAATATTTTCCGGAAAATACAACAACTTGTTTTACCACTCAACTTCAACGTGAAATATCTCTCAAAGGAGAATGGACCGTGGGATTGGCGGAAATTCATATACCCTCCACAATCACTCATTTGCAAGAAACGGATACAGAATTTGAGTGGACACCTTGCGATTCTGTGAAATCTGTAATTAAAAAAATACCACATGAGCTGTATAACAATCATATGGATTTGCTAGACGAAATAAACCGTTTACCTGGTATAGACAAGGCTGGCATTCGATTCGATGAAGCAAAAAATGCAAAAGGCTACGTATCAATTTATGCGGAAAAAGAAGATATCTGTCAGTCAAATATACTACCGAAAAATATATTACGAATGAGTCATAAAGTGCAAAAAGTTCTAGGATTTTAAAAACGCTTAGTACCGCAACCTGACTGGCAAACCGCTCAAGGTGTTTACCTGCGCTTTATTCGAGGTGAAGAGAGAACGGGCGGAGTACCAGCCTGTATAAACCGGGCCCTACCCGACCAACTCTTTGTCTACACCGACATTTGTGTGCCCCATACAGTAGGCGACACACAAACAACGCTAGTCCGGATAGTTAATTTGAATACAGCAAAGTATAGATATGGTGAGACACAGGTGAAATATTTTTCATCACCATACTATATGCCACTCATCAACAACTGTTTCCGCTCCATTGTGATTGACATACGAGACCATCTAGGAGGAAGTATTCTATTCGAGTACGGTACATTAACCCTGACGCTTCATTTCAAGAAAGTGCAACATTGAAATATTGTGTAAATCGTGAATCGATTCTGAATAATGATTTTCCAAGACATTCTGGATGATCGAAAAAATTGATATAAAAACTGCCACATTGTGTACATCATGCATTCGTATACGAACCGTTGACATTGACGCTTCATGATGAAGAGAGTATTACGGTATGGACCATTACACTAATTATTACGAAAACCAAATTGGAGGCGGTGGAAGGATACACAGCGTCTTTGTTGGTGCCCCTCATCAACGTGGGCACGGGATCGGTAGCTTTCTCGGCGGTCTCTTTAGAAGTATACTACCGCTGTTGAAAAAGGGCGCAAAGGCAATTGGGAAAGAGGCTTTACGCACAGGATTGCACATCATAGAAGATGTAAGCGGTCATCAACAACCCTTCAAAGAGTCGCTACGTCGACGAATGACAGAATCGGGTGAACATTTACAACGGAAGGGGAATGAAAAAATTGCTTTTCTCATGAACGGGTCAGGATATAACGCGAGGAACACTAGCAGATTGATGCAGTCACTAACTGGTCGTGCACGTACACGCACGCGAAGAAGAAAACGTCGTGATGCTATTTCGAAGAAATCACCAAAGAAAATTGAAAGAGAAGAAAAAAGAGATCGGTAACCAACAAAAAGAAGACTATAAAAAAGAAGAAAAAGCGGACAAGTGTAAAACGAGTGAAAAACGTAAAATAACTGACATTTTCGGAAGCGAATAACAATGTCTTTCTTACATACACACTCTTGTGAATGTATGAAGTCTGAACTCGACTTGTTTACTAATCTACCATCTCAAACATCTATAGAAGGGTCACAATGGGTTCACTACAAACCCGTCTCATCTCTCTGGGACGATGGTCCACTCGAATTTGTCGTACCTGGTCATGCTGAAGAATATTTAGATCTCGCTCACACAATGCTTGCTGTGAAAATAAAAATAATAGGAGAACCCGTTGCTAGCGTCGCACCTGTTAATAACTTTTTGCATAGTATGATTAACCAGATAGATGTATATTTTAACCAAAAACTTCTCGCGCCACCAAACAATGCATATCCCTACCAAGCGTATATCGAGACTTTACTTAATTATGGACCGGCAGCGAAGAAATCTCATCTTATAACCGCTCTTTGGTATGCTGATTCACCTGGCACATTTAACGTGCTCCCAGAAGGAAAGACAGGCACGAATATAGGTCAAGATATTCGTGAAGCCCTTGCATTGAATGGACGGAATATAGATATGATTGGACATTTGCATTGCGATGTTTTTAATCCAGATAAATTTCTACTAAACGGAGTGGAAGTACGCTTACGGCTCGTACGCTCAAAAGATGACTTTTGTTTGATGGAAACTTCTGTTTCTGGCGTTACACACTCCATATAAATAAACGAAGCGACTTTACTTGTACGACGTGCAAAAATTTCTCCAGGTGTATTAATTGCTCATGCTAAAATGCTTGCAAAGACAACCGCCAAATATCCAATAACACGTGTAGAAGTTAAAGCGTTTACAATGCATAGTGGAATAATTGGAGATACATTAGACAATGTTATTCTCGGTCAATTACGTATTATTCTCGATTTTGTGTTCAACAGAGCGTTCAATGGCAGTAAAACGCTAAACCCCTTTTATTTTCATCATCAAAACATTAATTTCCTATCTCTATACGTAGATGGTCAACAAATACCCAGCAAGCCACTTCAACCAAATTTTGACAGTGACACATGAGTTCAGAGTTATCAAACTCTTTTTAGTGGCACCGGTATCCACTGCCAGAACGAGGGATTAAATATCGACCGCCATGAATACTCCATGGGTTACTGTCTATTTGCATTTGACCTGACTCCTGACTTGTCTGCAAGCTGTTTCAGCCACTGGAATTTAGTGAGACACGGAAGTGTGAGGGTAGAAGTACGCTTTGCTAAACCACTAACAAAGACGTTGAATTGTGTTATTTACGCCGAGTATGATAATGTTATCGAAATAGATTCTACACGACAAGTCATCACCGATTTCAGTGCGTGAGAGGGGGGAGTCACAATGCACCACCACCACTCGAGTGGGTATTTAAACACGAGAACAGCTACACATGCTACATCAGTCTGACTCAAACTCTCATAATGAACGTTGTAGTAGATATTCAAGCACTCTACGGAGTATCCGGACAATTTCTACCAAAAGAGATTGCTGTGACTACTCTAGACGGAGGACATTATGGTCACTGGCTTATCGAAGCACCCTACGACTTTAGTGAATTGCCTAAATCAATACGTACAAGCAATAATTCTCTAACTTGTTTTCATCATGGGCTTGAGTGGACCGATGGTGATACACCTTCACAAAAAGTTTATACAAATCTACGAATTATGTGTCGTTACATTCTACATATTTATACGCACGGAGTACAAAAAGCTGAACTTTTGCGTGGTGTCTTGGGACGTGAAATTATTAATCTTGAAGAGTACGAGACCCCATCGTTCAAAGACATGCCAAGTAGCAACGTTTACTGCCTTCATCACGGTGTATTTCGAGAAGATGCCATAAAGTGTGCTTTAAACAATGTATCAAAAATACGTACTTGGCTGAACATGCATGATCGCAAATCCGCGAGTCCTATTTATGCACAACCACTGACTACATCAACACCAGTCGATAAGAAACCATCTGGCGGCGTGGCTGTTAATAAAAATAAAAACAGGAAAAATTCTCCAAAAAATTCTTATCGATCCAACAAAGAGAATATATACAAAGAAAATACAACGTGGTGCAGCATTGACGAACCAAACAACGATACGGGGACTGAATCGGCTAACGACGAAGTCGTTGCACTGTTTCGAAATAAAGAAATCGAGGCCCTACCATCACCACCACCACCCCCTCTACGACAAAACGCACGAGTTGATAATCAACAGCAGAAACACAACCAATCACACGATTGCCCCCGCTCGTCAGTCAACACCATAACCGTTTACGCAGAAACACCGTCACCTATGAATGGAACACTCGACAACTACAATCACTCAAATCTAAAGTATGCGGCCAGTACTGCGTTATGTTTCTTGATTTTATGGCTCGTGGTCGTGGTCTGTGTGCTTTTATACAAAATTTTTCATCCAATAGACTGAAAAATGATCACATCGCAGCACGATATTACCAACGAATGAAATATAAAAATTGGAAAAATAAGAATCGAAAAGACTATTGTATCGAGGGTAGAGGATATAATAACAACACATGTGTTCAAACTTGTAATTCACGTTTCGGCTGCTATTTGTGAATAAAAAAAAAAAATATTTGAATTTTCTTTGTTATCATTTATAAAACCATTTCCAAGCACTTCCGATAAAACACCTGTAGACTGCATATATAATGAAGAAAACGCTTCCTCTTCCTTGTCCTACACTATAACACACACCTGACGGCTATATATATATAATTAAGAGACCACTGTTGAGACAGATCAGTTGATAATAAACCTTGGTGGTGGTTCTCACCGACACATAATGGAGTTTGCTAGTGATGTAATAATTATTCATCCCAACAAGAATGCATGGGAGCTCACTAGGAAAGATCTCGAGCATATTCCGAAACCTCTGATACTCAAATATTGGGGTGGATGTATAGATATTCTGTGGGCGAAACTACCCGACTACCTGAAGCGTGATGCCGAGGTCAACTCGTACCTGAAGTGCTACCGGCACTACAATACACCATCCATGAGGGAACACATTGACGGACCGCCACCAGCACGTCGCTTATGCTCAGCATGCATCGTTGCAGCACAAGAAACGAATTCGGAACAGAATGAAACTGTTATTAAAATGTCAACTGCTGCACACGACTCAACGGCTTAATTAACAAATTTATTTATAATAAATGGACGTACAATAACAATTTGATAAATAACCGTTCTTTACTTACCTTCACTATATAGAACTATTGAAAAACATTATTAATACCATTCGTAGAGAATAGTATATTTTTGTGTGATAATAAAAATATAAAATAATATGTAGAGGCGTGAAGGCTGGAGGTTAAAATATTATTACCATCCGGGAGGAAATATTTTAGCACATTGAAGTATTGCTGGCGTAAGCGGAAAATGGTAAATTTTAGGGCATAATAGGTCATCAGTAGAACCACCTGTAAGGCAGGTAGGAAAAGTTGCGGTGGCGGCGACGGTAGCTACCCGTGACCGCGTGCCCAACCTTGGCACGCGTCCACGCTAAACCACCCGCTGCGCGCGCATCATGAGTCTAGTGCAGGAGGAACGACGACAACGTACTTAACTCTAAGCTCGCGAAAAAGGGTGGGGGAGTCTGGAAGCCAAGCTCGCGCCTAGGGACAGTTATCGCAAGAAAGGGGAGAGGGCACGTGGTTGCGCGCGCAACGATAAGTTTGCCGGGAGGTTGGGGGGGAGGGGGGGGGGGTATGCTAGTGGCGCACGCACCCGCACCCTGCGTGGAAGAGACGGTGGGTGGGAGAGGCGCGGTGGGGCACGCATGCGGTGTCAGTCGTGTGCTGGACTTGTGTGGGAACGGGCCCCACTAGCGGTGCGAGGGGTCAGTGACTGCAGATGGACGGACACTCCCAGGAGCGAGGGTGGGGGGCAGATGGGTCCCCCGGCAACGCAGGTGTGTTAGTGGTGGTGGTGGTGGTGGTGGTGGTGGGGTAGACGGGCCTGCGAAAAGGGGAGAGGGTGGGCATGATACCCAATCAGACCTCGAGGACGGGTATCGCGAAAAGGGGAGAGGGTAGATGAAAAGAGGAGAAGGTGGGCATGATACCCAATCAGACCTCGAGGACGGGTATCGCGAAAAGGGGTGGGGGTGGGTGAATGGGGGGAAGTTGGGCATGATACCCAATCAGACCTCGAGGACGGGTATCGCGAAAAGGGGTGGGGGTGGGTGAAAGGGGGGAGGGTCGGCATGATACCCAATCAGACCTCGAGGACGAGTATCGCGAAAAGGGGAGGGGGTGATAGCCAATCAGAGCTCGAGGACGGTTATCGCGAGACATGGGGGCGTGGCCAACTGGCGCCACGCCCTGTCTCGCGATAACTGTCCTATGCTACTGACATGAATTTCGAAGTCCTCTGCTACAGCGGATCTGAGACATTGAGCGCCTTGACCAATACGAGCTCTCCTTCCTCAAAAGTTGTAAGCTTGTGGCGTGCATTAAACGTTTCGGCGCGTAATCGGCCTTTCCTTGCGATTCTTTCCTTCGCTAAAGCCCACTTTTCGTCTGATGTTTTCGGATTGACTTCTTCTCCCGCCATGATCGACAACATCCGATTCCATTCTCTACAAGGCTTTTTTAAGCATTGTAACTCCATTGGTGTAAATTCTGTGGTCTCGTGGTGCGATTGATTTATGCACTCTTGAATCCTTGGCACCCAGGCTGACCAACCGGAGAGGTTGTCGGGTAGCAGTATTCTGAAATACCGACTGAGCTCACGATTCACTCATGTTACGATGTTTCCTTGCGGGTGGCGTATTGACGAGAAAACGGCGGCAATATTCTCTTCCTTCAATTTGTTTAGCCAATTTTTCGCTGTAAACTGCTTCCCGTGGTCGAATTGTATCCTCTTCGACTTCCCGTATCGTCGAATGTATTCCTGGAAGATCCTTTTTATCACTGTTGCCGTATTGGCTTTCTTTGTGGAGTAAAGCACCACGTATTTACTAAATGTATCCAGAGTCACGAGGATATGTTTAACTCCCGCTACTGATGACGGCAATGGCCCATAAAAATCGATTGACAACAGGTCGCCAGATTTTTCCGGAATTATCGTTTGCATTTCCGCGTAGCAGGTCTGCACCGCAATCTTATTCCGTTAACATACATCACGGGTACCCAATACGGTACGTTTTAACCTTGCGAGATGAAGATAGGTAAAATCCTTGTCGAGCATACGGAAACATTTCCCATTTCCCAGATTTCCGTAAATCGTATGGCATTCCCATATTAATGGTTTTATCACGCTTTTTGAGACCACTGTCCTCCAAACTTGTTTCTTAGGAAAACGGTGCAGGATGTTTTTGTTCAGACGATAATTATTTTCTTCCTCCCCCTCCTTCTTTGCTTTTAGAAGATCGACGATGCCCTTCAGGTTCTCTTCCTCACGTTGTAACTGTGCCATGGCCTTTAATTGTCTGTGTAATTCTTCCGATAATTTTTCCGCTAACATTTTATTCAGATATACAATCCCTTTTGCCTCCTCCAAGAATTCATCTCACCCCGGTATTATCCTGCTAAGTGTATCTGCGTCAATGTTCTCTACCCCTGGGATGTGGTCAATCTCTCACTGCTAAAACGGCAGGTTTTCAGGAAAATCGGAGCTCTGTGGTCTGTTTCGATTTGAATTTTCGCGCCTCTCAGGTACGTCCGAAACTTTTTGAGGGCTCACACTATTGCCAACAATTTTTTCTCGGTAGTCATGTATCGCAATTCCGGTCCATTGAGGGTCCGGCTTGCGTAGGTGATGACGGAAACAGCCTTCTTTTCCTCACTTCCGGTTTTCTGCGCCAATATTGCACTCAGTGCATATCCACTTGCATCCGTTTTAAGGATGTACGGCTTTTGCGGATCCGGAAAGTCAACAGGATCACTTCATAAAATAGTTCTTTTATACTTTCGTAGCTCCGTTACAAAACCTCATCCCAGTACCACTTATTTCCTGTCCTCGTTACTGCATTTAATGGTGCCGTCTCTTGTGCATGTCGGTTCGTGAATTTCGTATAATAATTCACCAAACCTAGGAAACCTCGCAACTGCTTGACGTTTTTTGGTACCGGAAACTCCTTTATCGCTCGTATCTTTTCTGGATCCTGTCTCAGTCCTTCGGTCGTCAGAATATGGTCCAAATAACCCACCTCTGCCTTAAAAAAATGGGACTTGCTAAATTTCAACGTCATTTCACGTTCTTTAAATTCCCGGAATAACACCCGCAGGTGTTCCAGATGTTCCTCGTATGATGTCGACATGATGAACAACATCCAGAGCTCGAATCAGACTCGTAGTACTTGTTTTTAAACCGAAACGCGTCACCCTAATTTCGTAACACTTCCCGTTGTGCCGGAGTGCCGTATACTTCCTGGAGTCTGGGCGTAACGGTATCTGCCAAAAACTACTCGTGAGATCCACCGTTGACATTACTTTTTTACCTCCGCAGCGCTGGAAAATCTCCTCGATGGGCGGTGCATTATTGTAATCATTTACTAAATAATTGTTTAACTCTCGAGCGTCCAGACATAACCGCACACTGTCATCATTTTTAGTCACGGGCATGAGTGGATTTATATAGATGCTCTCGGATTTCTGAATTACTCCTACCTTAAACATCTGATATATCTCATTCTGGATATGATCTGTGAAAATACGGTTTCGGATCCTTTAACAGCAGTCTGTGCTCGTACCTTTTCATCCTTTTCACTGGTCTCGTCGACAATTCTCTCGAACCCGTGGAGGATTTCTTCGTGAACATTTACACACTCCTTCATCTTGTCCACGAATTCACTCCTCGTCAGTGATATGCTCGTCTCACCCTCAAGGATATGTTCTGCCTCGTATAAACTGCATATCTGTGTAGTATTTTCCACACTCACCTGCGTTGGGTCTAGACGATGCCACGCACCCTCTCGAAACTGTGCAACTATATTGTCATTCACTGCCACCATTTTATTTCTCCCATCCGTCATTATTTTCAATAAAAACATTTCACCAACGGCGATAATTACTGGCCGGAATAATTTCGGAACGATCAACATCTGGATCTGCGATTTTTGTCCGTATAAACCTCCTCTTTCTCTAGGTAATATTTCTCCGAGATGGCATTTACTTGGCTCCCGCAGTCAATCAGACTCAAAGTCGTTAAGCCTTCCGGCAGCTCAGGACATTTCGGGTGTTCCTCCTCGTACCATTTTTCACTGTTCCTCTTTTTTTCTTCCCTTACAAATTCTCGAGAATTTTCCGTCATCGCAGAATAAACCGCCAAGTCTCTGCACTGCACCACTCTTTCATAGTTTTCCTCCGCTCCCATCTGGGGCTTTACGTGCTCTTGCACTCGCCTTGTACTAGTGGTGGTCACGAACGATTCTTTACTCATATTGGGTGCGACATTCATGCTTTCCGAAGTACTGCGCGCCTGCAAAGATGGGGCTGCCTTCTTCTTTATCTTCCTCAATTCCTCTTCTTCTGCTTCTGCCTGCTGTCTCCTTCTCTGCTCCGATCTCTTCTTCTGCTCCCGTTTCCTCTGATTCATCCTTTTTCTACTCCGCATCTCCTCACCTCCATTGCTCCTCGTTCGTTACCTTTTTCAACTCTCCAAACTGACCTTTCCTCGGGCGCAACGGTTACTCGTTTTCCGGCCCGGCTCTCATCGCCTCGCATTGTCTCCGCACCTCCGGAATCATTGTCGACTCAATAATCGGTCCCATTCATCGTAAATCGTTGATCTCCGGTGCAGGAGGAGACGCCATTTTTCTCGGAGACATCTCTCGCTGCCACGGCGCGTCATGCTGTTGCTGCGGCTGACCTAGCGGAGGTGCAGCTGCGTACTGATGGCCGGGAGTTTCGTATGCTTTTTCCTGTCCCCCTCTGCCGTACTAACGTGGAACCGGATAATCCTGTCGTGGTGGGGCTCCTCCGTATCGCTACTGTCCTCTATAAGGCTGCATCCCGACTCTGTACATGTTTCTTTGGCTATTCAATAGTCCCGCCATATCGATGCTTTCTAATAATTCTAGAAATTCGCGCGTCGTCCTTATCTGTCGCTTTCGGACAGCACTTTTCACCTCTTCGTCAAAATGCCGTGTTAATTTTTTTATTATTATTTCATCGGTCATCTTCTCTGTAAGGTCCCGTGCATTTCCAATAATTAACGTTGCATATTCCGCTCGCGTCCGCTTATGTGTGTTCGGATCGTATACTCCAAATTCCAGGTTACTTTCTGCCTTATTTCGAAGGTCCTTGTTCCAGTATCGACCAGCAAACACGATCGAGAAAGATTCAAGATCGTGCTCGTCCTGATTCTCGAGACTCCACTAATTTTCCGCTTCGCCTGTCAAGAACTCCCGGAGAACATGCCGGATATCTGTCCCTTCTATCCCCGCGGCTTCACAATATTCCTTGAGGTTCCTCAAATACCTCATCGGCCTTTCTTTACTATCTGCTGAATATTTTAGAATCCGTTGAGGCACGGCTTGCACTCTTGGGAATCCCGTGCCATTAAATGCACTCGTAAGTCCTCAGATTGTATTGTTAGAGCCTGCCGCCAATTTCTTTTCAATCTCCACCAATTGTTCAACCGCAGATTTAGCCAGATTCTCGCTCCTGTCTACTCATGTCATCGCTTCATTATTCATTCTTTTTATCCTGTCCCGCTCCGTCTTGTCCTTTCCGATCTCATCACAGATTGTTTTACTGGTGTCCCATTGCACTTGCAGCCGAATCTGTTTCACACGTTCAATCTTGTTATCTGTACTTCTCTCCATCTCAGGGATCTTTTCTTCTATCAGCATTTGAAGTCTCATCTCTAACGCACCCGTTTGAGATCGGCAAACATCGTTTGCCCTTGTTATCTCAGTTGCCACCCTCACCTGGCACTCCTCCATGGCTCGCTGGTTTTCTTTCATTGCTCGCTGGTCTTCCTTCACTGCTCGCATCAGGTTTATCATCTCTTCACCCTGGTCTCGAGACGGTACTGCACCACTTGTCGATTGCGTCCGGCCTCCAGCTCGTCTCGGCGGTTTGTATAACTCTTCAGACTCGGATTCTTCTGGTGGATGGATATCCGATACCCGTCCGATCTGCACGCGATCCTTCCTTCGTCGGTCTTCTAGTAGAGCATCTGCAGTAGTCAAGTCCCATGTTAAAGAAACTCGACTAGTTTCCCTAGAGTCGGTCACTTCCGATTCTTTCACACCTTTCGCGAACTCGGATAGAAAAGTGACGTGATTCTCGTTCCCACTCTTTCCCGGCTCTTCTCTCTAAATTTCCTCACCTAAACCTTGATTTTCGCTGTTTTCCTATTTTATTTTAACGAAATAAAATTTTCCGTCGGCGCCTACGAATACTCTTCCCTTGTAACACCTCTTTTATCACTTATCGCACCTGCAGCACGTTGACCCGCACTATACGTCTAATTCCTGACCGAAATTCCCTCTATCTACCACAGCCTTTTCTCTTATATGCTCAAGTCTCCGTTTAGGCGTCAAATGTAATGATATTTAGCCAATTACATTTAATTTTAAAGGATTCAGAACTCGACCAGGGAAAAGATTAATAATTAGACCGTTATTATAGGTAAAAGAAGGGTTTATTCTAACTCAAAATTCAAAAATAGACCAGCAGTCGATTAAAATATAATGGACTTCCGCGGTGCCATCTACCGTCACAAGTTCGTTTATTTCTAGCTCGCTCGCCGATACATCTGATAAAATCTAATGCTTGTGCATTGTGACGTGATTTCTTGGAAATCACGATCACAAGGGTTTTTGTTACCGGCTATTACTGTGTTTGAGCGTTTTCATGATGCTTCTCCCCGAATTTACCGTTTTGTTTTCGTAAAGAATTTTTACGTTTGAGATTTTTTTCTTGTATGGGAAGTTAAAGGAGATCGGTGCACTCCAATCTGTCGCGAGGACGAGAGCTCAACGAAACGAGCAGCCCGGCGGAGGGCAGTCACCGATGTGAGTTCTTGCAATTAGTTGTAGACCGGTGCAAATCCGGTGCCCTATGGTGAAAGTGCATCGCGCTGGAGAACGGGTGGAGTATTGTTGTTAAGTTTGGCATAGAATAGAGCATTCTGATGCATCATTGATGCGAAGTTCAGCCCCGTTTTCGCGTAAAGCACTAAGGAAGGCGATTGTGTAGATTTCGAAGACCGTTACCGGCGTGTTTTGCGCTCTCGATACAGTAACGAAATAATTTGAGGGAGAGGGAAGTGGTTCTCGGGTAGGGAATTTTGGAAGACATTGAATAGTAATAATGTTGAGCTATCGCAGATTACTCGAAATAATTAGTCTTGCTCGGACCACCGCCGAGGTGACTGAGTTCCGACTCGAGCTCCCGTGTTGATGGTTTTTCTGCCGATCTCGCCGCGTCTATTGTTCGGCTCTCGCGCTTGGCATACGCAGTGTCTAGGGTATGCTACAAGTTCTCATTGCTGCGAATTTTATTCGTAAAATAAAATCAGTGGTTTCATGAAATATTCCGTGCGTTTTAGTGCTTTATGTTTTCGATATTCTACCTTGGAATATAGTTCTCACTCCTCGAGTTGTCGGGAATAATTCTGGTGAGTCGTTTTCGTTTAATAAATTATTTAATCGATTATTTCGATTCAAGATCCCGAACTGCCGAATATTCGTGCAGCTACCGATGAATTGTGGGTGCGCGCGCGTTGCCCTGCAACTCGTCGCTACCGTTCACGATTTCGATGCGTTACGCTGGATCCCGCGCAATAATTCAACAATATAATTTATTGTAATTGCTCTCAACTATTTTGCAGAATATTAGGGTTCTCTTTTTGTGAGTTCTCGTTAATAACCTCGATAATAAAAGCTATTTACTAGGCCATACCTCGACTCTCTCTACTACAACCTAGCAGCCTGAGCGGCCGTGCATTACCGCAACCGTTCGCTCCCGCGAGTGCATCCAGTTGCATTTGTTCATTTTACGCGACCTCAAAAATTAACTAAGCTACCGTTTCGTTTAGTTTTGTTCTCGATCGTCAGTTTTACTCCGAACTTTAGATCTTCAGGGGAATCGAGTTAGCTCAACTCGATTCCCAGGGCATACCGTTCGTTAATACCGGTGAAACAAAAATTAGTAATCGAAATAGAGTAATTGGTTGCTCACGAAAAATACGTCACAGCATGTATTCGCTTCGTTTTCTCAATCAATAAATATGAGAGGTCTACTTCGCGGTCTACCGATAATTTCTCGCCCACAAGATAAGTACCGGTTGGTTCCGTGGTTCTCGGGTGAGAGAACGAGATACGCGCGGGCTCTACGCGTCCGACCGACCGCTCTACTTCCCCCAACCATCTATTTGCTTGCTTTTCATCTCCCCATCCTATCTAACGGCTATTCGTCTTGGCGTTC
This sequence comes from Clistopyga incitator, assembly GCA_947507545.1. Lineage (NCBI taxonomy): Eukaryota > Metazoa > Arthropoda > Insecta > Hymenoptera > Ichneumonidae > Clistopyga > Clistopyga incitator. The sequence continues at coordinate 7,548,064 of OX382172.1, read as the reverse complement.
GTGATAATTGTTATGTATTTTTTTTCGAATTTCTCTTCCTTCTTTTTCAGTGTGATCGTCCTTTTTCCATTTTCTCCTTTATTGCTTGTCCGTCCGTTTTCATTTCGCCTAACGTTTTCTTATCTTCATATAATGATTCCAGCATATCTTTCGACATTTTGAAGATCCATGCCTCTGCCATTTCTCTTTTGGTGGCCTCTCCTTTTTCCGGTATTATTCTCGTATTGCCGCTACTTCTTGCAGTTCCCTCGCTGATCTCATCATTGGCTGCGTTGTATGTGATTTGTTCCGTTCCACGTTTTTCCTCGTCAGTGCTCTGTGCGTCTTTCTTTTTTTTTAGAAATTTTTTTAATACTTGGATACTTCGCGGTGACACTCCTACGCTGTTCACATTCGGTCGACTTTCTACTGTTGGCCGGTATTTGTTTGTTGCTTTATTTCCTAGATCAATGTCGCTCATGTTTTGGGTTATCGGCTTTCATTCGACCGGCGCGAGCCAGTCACCTCTCGGAATTCGTGCGTCAGTGATTTTGAAATGGAACCTCGTTATGTTAAACTTTTTCTGCGCACTGGACTTATTTGCTTGTTTTTCGTACTTTGCTGCACTTTTCCGACCACCAATGATCAATAAAACGTGGTGAATATCTTTAGGAATATTTAATAATATTTATCGTGTGGAAACGGGCGTTGAAATACCGATTACTAACAAGAATATATACCATTTCTTATCATATCCGTTGTTACATTTTCATTTTTCAAAATGGCTTGAACATTGTAAGTTTTATTGTATATAGTAGCATATAATATACAGGTTGTCCCATTTTTATCTTACACCCAATTTATCTCGAAAAAATAGGGCTGCGATCGAAAAATGAATCTTAAGAAAGTAGGAGGGTTTTAAGAGGGACGTCTGAAAAAAAAATTATTTGTTTATTCGATATTTCAAAACGGCTGCGTTAAAGAAGTTGATATGTTTCTCTCAATAGGAATATGGTTTTTTTTTTCGGACCAAAAAAATTGTTAGATCGAAACTAACAATTTCTGTAGAAACATTTTTTCCGATACAGTCAATATTTTTATAATTTTTAACTTTTTTAGCGTCAACCCGGATGTATCACAAAAAAGGTTAAGCCTTTAACACCTCGTTTGTGTGAATGTGCGTGTGCAGACGTGTGCGTGCGGAGAAAACTCACGAGGATTAGATCTCTGTGACTCTTCACTTCCGTAGTATTTTTTGACTCCAAACCCTCCTTGTTAGTGTACTTTGAACTCTTCTCAAAAATTTTTAAAAATTCAACCGTTCATCATGTTGAAGACTTTAACATCCTATGTCAAATAAATTCGTCGAATGCTAGGTATTTTTCGAAATGTGAGTGCCGTTTGTCATTGATGAAAAATAACAAAGTTTTCACACTGACGTTTAGAATTGACCTTTGTGGATTGCGCGCCTTGGACGATATATTTGTAAAAGTTTACTGATGAAGATTGAATAATTTCAGATTTCAGTCTGAACGAAATTGTCGACATGCTTCTCTTTTTGGAAAGATGTCGTGGCTATTATCTACCCGCTGCAAATTTGTATCGTCGCGAATATCCGCATCGTCGTCCCTCATCACAGCAAACAATTCGACCGCTGGAACGGAGAGGGAGGTTAGGCTACATAACTCGTCATCGCAGACGTCGCCAAGACGTCAATAATCATTTTGATGGCCTGTATGCGACTCGAAATACGATCATATTAGCCATGATAGCAAATGATCTCCATTTAAGTGTTCAAGTGCTCTCCGAGCAACTGGGAATTCTTAGGTCTGCAGTTCACGGACCTCGGGTGTAAAAAATTGACATTATCGACCATTAAAAAATGAAATTGATTTTATCGACCAGCGAAAAATCGGTATTTTTCAAATTTTAAGCATTGTGACGAGGTGTTAGTGTACGCTCGCAGCAACGCGCTAAGGCCAGAGTGCTCGTGTACCGAGAGCGCCCGAAACCGCGTGGCAACAGAATCGCTCCTCCGCGTCGAACTCGGCTCACGAACGTTTGACTGCCGTGATTATTATATTACAGGAATCTCGGACTTAGAGCGACAGCCCGGGAAGACGCTAGTGATGATCGAGGACAGATAGAGGAAGAAGGAGGGCGGAAGAACGCAATGATCGACGGAGTCGATCGATGTCAGGCCGTGACCCTCACCCCGGACGTCCGAGGCACGCGTAACCCAGCAGAGCGTACGAGAATCAATTAGTCTAGAGAGAGTTTTCGTCAAGAGTCTGATTTAGGAAGTCGTGTATTGAGTAGGCCTAGTGGCAAGAATTGTAAGAGTAAGCGCGGAATCTTAGGGTGTCGCCGAGCACCTCGAGAATAATCGGTAGCTTCGAGCAGAGGCCTACGTGCAAGTATTGAAACTGCTTTGTAAATCTAACGAGAGCCGAAAACCTTCGCCGCGCGCGTCGAAGAAGCAACGAAAGTCTCGTAGAAAAGACATACGATAGAGCCGTGCACGTGCTTCCGCCGTGGAAGCATAGTAGGGCCAGTTAGTCAGTTACGAACGGAGAATAACGAGTACGCGAGGACCAGCAGATCCGAGGAGACAGCAGCGTGCGAGAGGGAAGCGATCCACGGGAAAAATGGTAGGCGTACGTGGTGCACCATCAAATATTACTTCCGTGTAGCGTAGTATCGTCCTCCGTCGCGACCGGCCTCTCCGGTATAGATTGTGTGTTCTCGGAAGAACCACTCAATAGGATCGCGGTAATTGTCGGACTCAAGTCGTTTATTGTATGATTTTGTATTGAGTCTTATTTCATTATTGATTAGTTAATAAATAATTGTTAGTGTTTGAGTTGATTAGAAGCACAAGTCAGTATGATTTATTTCACTCGCATATTTTATTTCGCAAATAGCCCTTGAACTACACCCCTTCCAGCTAACCGACAAGAAGAAGAAGTGACCTTGATTGAAGTCAGTGATCCTAGCTGTCGGGTCCACAATAGATAGGCTGGCGCTCAGCATACGGCAGTGAATCAGGGAAAGATCGGATGAAAACTAGAAAATAATTAGCAAAACATCCATTTGGGCATCGTTATATTTGGTCGACGCTCCTTGCCGTGTGAGCTCATCACAACTGGCGCTGCGCGCTCGCCATTTCAAGCTCTCGGGGTATTACAACCGATAATTTTGTTGCCAAGTGTAGATCTAATATTGATACAATTTTATCGAACATGGTATATTATTGTTGGATAAATTTGAAGATCTCGGTCTTGTATAATTAAATGGCAGATCCAAATCCCAAGCGTGAGGAAGATTGATTTTTCTGGATAGTGCCGGAGTGGGCACTATTGATTTAGCTTAAACGAATTTGCTTGGTTAAAATTATATTGAGGAGTTCAGTTACCAATCTGTATTACATAGGACAACCAAAGTAGCACGTAAGGAATGGCTTTCGCGTAGAAATAGTTATGTAGAACTCGGAGCTATTAGAAAATTAAATGAAGGCTCTGTGGGCTCAATCTCCCATCGTGTTGTATGAGGTAAATCAGGTTAACCTATATGTTGTGACGAGGCGCTAGTGCGCGCTCGCAGCAACGAGCTAGGCCCCGAGTGCTCGTGCACCGAGAGCCCGAACCGCGTGGCAACAGAATCGCTCCTCGGCGTCAAACTCGAAATATGAACGTTTGACTGCCGTGAGTATTGTTGCACAGGATTCTCGGAATTAGAGCGACAGCCCGGGAAGACGCGCGAGGATGGACGGAGAGAAGGAAGACGGAAGAACGCGACGATCGACGAAGTCGATCGATGTCAGGCCGTGACCCCCACCCCGGACGTCCGAGGCCCGCGTAACCCGGCAGAGCGTGCGAGACCGATTATTCTAATTCCGGTCCCCGAATGAGAGAGTCGAATTGCGGCCCATGTATTGATTAGAGATTTGAAGCATTGTATTGAGAGTTGAATTGAGCAGTTGGTTAGAGAGTTCGAACCGAAGTCGAGTTTTCTGTCTTATATCGGAACCGAGCAATACCGCGTTAAGAGAAAGCTGTCGCCGACCACCAAGACCATTATTCGTGGATCCGAGCAGACGCTATCGCGAAGAGATTGCCGTTACGAGCGGAAGAAATTAGACATCGAATAACTCGCCGCGCGCGGACCGTTTGCCACGAGAGTCTCGTGAGAATAATTGCGATTGACCCGTGCGTGTGTGTTTCCGCCGTGGAGAAAGAGGTTCCCCATTTAACGGAAGCGAGACAGGATCTGGAGAAGGCAGCATTTGCGTACCGAAGCAGACAGTACGGAGAAAAAGGTAGGCGCACGTGGTGCACCAAACTTTAGTATTTCGTGTAGCTCAGAGTTGTCCTCCGTCGCGACCGGCTTCTCCGGCCGCCTCCGTAATAATCTCGAGCGAATCGGTGATTAGGACCGCGTGGATTGTCGGACTCGAGTCGTGTTGTAAAACGTTTGTATTCGCGAGAAAAGAAGTCGTCTCCTGTAATAAATAATTGGTAGTATTTTTGAACTTGGAAAAGAGCACGCTTTCGAATAATTATTTTTGCAACAAGTCGCCGAACTGCACCCCTTCCAGCTAGCCGGACCCGAAACAGTATTGACCTTGGATCGTAGCGAGTGACCCTGGCTGTCGGGTCAAAGTAGATAGCCTGGCGCCCAGCAATCAGTAGAAAAACAGGTAAGCAAGGGAGTAATTGTGGAAGCAGGTAAATTGATATTACTGTGAGCGTCGTTATATTCGGTGGTGGCTCCCCGTGTGAGTGGTCCGAAATACTTACACGAGGGGCGCGTCACAATGTATAGTACATTTCGATACAAGTGCGAAATGAGATGCGTGTATACGGTGAGTACAATGATTTCAGCACTCACCTCCGTCTCGGCTTCGGTTACGGTTCGTGCTGAAAACAAAGTACGAGCCTACATGCATCGTTTCGCACGTGTATCGAACACTTTTTTCTCAAACAAATGCATGAAAAATTCCTGCAACCACAAATTAGTAAATGTTACATTTATAAAGCACCGTTGGGGTTCAGCTCAGGGTTTTGCTCCAGTGCAAAAAAATTATAATAAATTATTGATTAATGATCACTCAATGAAGACTGGTAAGCGACTGAACTGGCTGGTAGATGTAAAGCGCGGGACGTGTATTCAACGATACTACGATTCATACTGAAAACATCGCCGCGATTTATCATACGCTGGCGGTGGCGCGTCGAGAGGCTTCTTCTTCTTCTTCTTCTTCTGATCGGGCCTGGCTCCGGTAGGCTGCTCCAAAGCAGAGTTTACCATATGGCCAATTGCTGCGTGTAAACGAAGCTTTATCTCGTAAGGAATAATCTTATGCAGCTCGTTCTGGACGGGCTACATTTAAGGCGCTATGCCTGTGAATACAGCGTGATGGTATGCTTGTAATATTCAAGAGCCACCGCGCAACTCCGTTGCAACGGCGGTTTAACATTAGGGAGTACGAATCGCGAAAGCGATGGTTTGATGAGGATAATGCTGAGGGTATTAAGGTGGCTCAAATGAATACGTTCCATTTATTGATAAAAACTCTAATAGCGGAAATGATTCTGATGGATGGTTTTGCGATGAGGCATCCTATATTGTACAGAGGAAGAATTCTGGATTTAATAAAGAGTCGAAGGCGCTCCGACCTCAGAATGTTGTAGATGGGGCACACCCAGAATGTATGATTGAGATCGGAAGTTTCGAAGTCACATTGACAGGTTGGAGAGGCAGTCAGATTTTTTCTAAAAAGACTAGATGCTAAGTTGTAATGGTTGGCACGCATTCTGCAAATGGATGTAATGAGTTTTCTTTCCAGTCGATTGAAATTATAAAACCAAGGGTGTTTGCTTAAATCGCAAAAAAGATTAAAATAAATCGTGCCATTGTAATTACTTTGGAGCAAGGGCGACCTCGAGTTACATTCAAACATTTTTTTATGGGCTACAGGGAAGAATTCTGAAGAAGGCAATAAGAAATTAATTAAGGAGCCATTAGAAATAGCTGCTTTGGCAAGAGTGTCCGCCGCTTCATTTCCGTTGATGCCTGAGTGGCCTGGGATCCACACCAATTTGACCACGAGGTCTGGATCGTCAGGCATATACTGGGCTTTTTTTTTACGCCGTGCACGCCAAGATTCATGACAAGCTCGCTTGACATGCGCAGAACGTCGTGAGCGGGTCTGGCGTAGTTATACGGAGACCGACTACGAAAACGACAAATAAGTGCCTGAATATGCACGTTTGGCAGCCTCGAATAAGGCACTTTTTCATGCATGCATTAAAAAAAAAGTAATATTAAGTTAGTGGCAACTGAACTTAGAATGATACATGAAAGCGGAAAATCCCAAGCCTTTTGAAATAATGTGACGAGTGTCAGGAAAAATGTGGGTCTTCCAGCTTGCATATTTCTTGATAATGGCCATAGTAGTTGTTCGGTTGAGATTGCGAACATGTTCGCCGATATGTTCAGTAATGCGTTTGCCAGATCACCATCAGTATTCAACTGCCGTGGATATACCGAATGGTACTGGCGTGATTGATTTGTCTTCACTCACGTTTGCTGAATCGAATGTACGTAAGAAACTTTTAAGTCTCGATGTAAGTAAAGGGCATTGGTCCCGACGGCATTTCTCCAATGTTTATTAAAGAATGTGCTCACGTCCTTGCGAGTACGCTTACTCGACTATTTAACTTGTCACTATGGTCGGGTGTTTTCCCAGATGTAGGGGAAGTTTCGTTTCTTATGCCGATTCATAAGCATGGAAATGTGAATGATATTCGTAATTATCGACCAATTGCAAATCGATCATGCATTACGAAAGTTTTTGACTCCATGGTTACTGAAGATGTGCTGATATCGAGTGCGTCGGAGCAATCCATTATAAGTGAACAACATGGATTTTGTAAGGGGCGATCCACGGTCACAAACCTCTTGATTTACACTAATTACTTCAACCATCACGTGGAGTGTGGAAATCAAGTTAACAGTGTATACATTGATTTCTCCAAGGCCGTTGATACAGTGAATCACAACTTGCGTATTGATAAACTTTGTGCTATGGGTATTCAGGGGGTTCTGTTACGGTGGATTGCTTCATATTTTTCAAGTAGGCGGCTTATTGTTAGTCAGGGACGCTCATTCTAAACCATTTCCTGTTCTTTTTGGAGTTCCGGAAGGTTCTCACCTGGATCCTCTTCTTTTTATATTATTTATAAACGATATCAAGAGTTGCTTTTGGTTTTCGAAGTTTCGTTTGTATGCGGATGATCTCAAGGTCTATAAGTCAATTACTAGCCCGAGAGATGCGGTCGAATTGCAGAGTGACCTTGATAGACTAGAGGAATGGTGTCCTTGTAATCACTTATCACTGAACATCTCGAAGTGTCTCGCTATTTCGTTCTCATAATCCGCGCATCCCTACTCCTGTACGTTGTGACGAGGTGCTAGTACACGCTCGCATCAACGCGCCAAGGCCAGAGTGCTCGTGCACCGAGAGCGCCCGAAACCGCGTGGCAACAGAATCGCTCCTCGGGGTTGAACTCGGCTCACGAACGTTTGACTGCCGTGATTATTATATTCCACAGAATTCTCGGAATTAGAGCGACAGCCCGGGAAGACGCTAGCGACGGTCGAGGACGGATAGAGAAGAAGGAGGGCGGAAGAACGCGACGATCGACGGAGTCGATCGATGTTAGGCCGTGACCCCCACCCCGGACTTTCGAGGCACGCGTAACCCGGCAGCGCGTGCCTGAATCAATTAGTCTAGTTTGAGTCTGTAACGAGTCTTTGTCGAGAGTCTCAGTACTGAGTAGGCCTAGAGGCAAGAATTGAGAAGAAGCACGGAATATTAGGCTGTCACCGAGCACCTCGAGAGTAATCGGTAGCTGTGAGCCTACGCGCTAGTATTGCAATTGTACTGTAAATCTAACGAGAGCCGAAAACCTTCGCCGCGCGCGTAGAAGAAGTCACGAAAGTCTCGTAGTAAAGAATACGATAGACCCGTGCACGCGCTTCCGCCGTGGAAGCCTAGTAGGGCCAGTTAGTCAGTTACGAACGGAGAATAACGAGTACGCGAGGACCAGCAGATCCGTGGAGACAGCAGCGTGCGAGAGGGAAGTGATCCACGGGAGAGAAGGTAGGCGCGCGTGGTTCACTATCAAATAATTATTCCGTGTAGCGTAGTATCGTCCTCCGTCGTGACCGGCTTCTCCGGTAGATAACGTGAGTTCTCCGAAGAATCACATGATACGATCGCGATAATTGTCGGATTCGAGTCGCTTATTATATAATTTTTGTACTTGTTGAGAGAGTTCTTTGTTAATTAGTTAATAAATCAGTTGTTCATGTTTTAAATCAAATAGAAGGACGCGTTCCGATACTTTATTTGGCGAATAGCCCTCGAACTGCACCCCTTCCAGTTAGCCGGACCAGAAGAAGAAGTGACCTTGGCACAAGTAAGTGACCCTGGCTGTCGGGTCCACAATAGATAGCCTGGCGCCCAGCAAACGGCGATGAAGCAGGGAAAGAACGAGCGGAAACGCATACTAATTAGTGAAATATCTATTCGGGCGTCGTTATATTTGGTCGACGCTCCTTGCCGAGTGAGTCCGGAATACTCGCGTGAGGGGCTCGTCGCAACGTATATGTTAAATAGTGAGGTAATTGATAAAAACGCCATAGTTAAGGACCTCGGTGGGTTTCTATGTTCCTCGTTGTCCTTCAATTATCATATTTCGGTAACGTGTGGGCGTGCGCTGCGGGTCTTAGGTTTTATTTGGCGTAATACAGTGCATTTCAAGAACCCGCGGTTTCTTAAGACGCTGTATTGTGCGTTGATACGGCCCATATTGGAGTATGCGTCGATAATTTGGGCACCAAATTACATGATACATGTTAATGCAATAGAGCGGGTACAGCGGAAATTTGTGCGGTTCATTTTTGCTTCCTCATAGAGAAAGTGTTACGTCCCGGTCAACTCTTGCGAGTTGCACTAGGGAGAACGTAACGGCGATCTCACTTTCGGGTCAAGACGTTAACCCTTTACATCAGAGACGGAGATCTCGCCATACTACCTTAATTCGGATTGATAGGAACAGTATTGGAGACGTAGAAAATAGTGATTTGACGTCGATAGACCAGGTTCCAGAAAAATTATTGAAATCTTGATTCGTTTGCACTTACAATGTTTAATGATTCGTTGTAGCTTGCCGGAGATTATACAGTTATAGAATTTTTGAAGACTTCGCCTCGCAGGGCTAAGGTACAGAGTTTCGTCTGGGAGCCTTGCTCGCTCCATGGAATTTCGTCGAAGCCGTTCGGCATGATGGTCGTCGAGAGAATGACTCACTTAACTAAGTAAATCTCGCTCTTATATACTAATATGGATAGGTTTGTTCGGGCGTGGGGGAATCATAAATTTGATAAAAGGTCGGAAGTAATGAGTATTAGTGAACTATTTATGGGACCTTTAGAGGCGCATGTAATTCCGGTAGCTAGAAAAACGATTTTTCAATTATGGTATTCGATTTCATATCTCACATTCTTGAAAGATACGAGCTGAGGATTTATGGCACTCGCGACGTCCGGTGCCTTGTGACATAAACTAGCGGGGGTCCACTTGAATTCGGAAGAGCATTAGGGTCAATGGTCGTGATGCGATGCACGCGCGCTTTAGATAAGGCGTTCGTGTCTAGTGTTGGTGTTAGGCTTTTAAAAACAAGTGTGGGTAAGGCTACGACGTAACAAAAGCTTTGTTTTCATGAAAAAAAAATTTTTCGAGATTTTCATGTCAGTATGTGTTGAATATTGCTGCGATTGAGAGCCGTCCGGGACTGATGGCAGCACCTCCCGAGCTTATTGTCTTCGCGCGAGTTTGCGTCTCTACGCATGCGCGAAAAGGGCGCTCCGGGCGTCTTCGTGTTGCCGGTTATTCTTCACAATCTTGATCTCGCTTTCGTTCGACTCGCTAATGGCCGCTCATTACTCTAGTCGTCTTACGTTTAAGGTATTCGGTTAATCTCATCTCGACTCGTTCCGCGCATAACTCAAGTATTCTGCTCTGCTCTTACATGCTCGACATAAAATATCTCGTCGGCTCATAAGTGCTTGTGCGTATACTCGAAATTCGGTAACGTGCTCGCGTCTCAGGCTCTCCGGCATTTTCTCACGCCGATCGCGTGTCGGACCGGTATTGCTCACTCGACTCGACGCGTGAATTAATACAATCGCGCGCCGAAGAACAACTCACGGCTACACTGCATCTTTTGTAATTATCGGGCATACGATTTTCGTACCCGACTTTATTGTTCAACTCAACCATCTACAGCTTAAATAAAGACTGCTCAAGTTCCGCTCAAATAAACGACTTGTCGTCCGCCATCTTTTTCTCGACCACCTGTTCCACTATCTTTTATTATTAGTAACCATCACGCAATTCTCAAACAGTATGCTTAGATTCACCTAAAACGTCGAGGAAAATGGTTTAGAAAATGTGTCAGTGTGTGTGTGTGTGTGTGTGTGTGTGTGTGGATGTTCCAGGGACCGAAAATTCAATCGTCGATAACTCACGAATGACACGATCGATCGAGCTCAAATTTGGCACGCAAGTAGAGTATTGAATCCTCTTGAATTGCTGTAATTTTGAAGAAAATATATTTATGTATACTGATTTTATAGAACTTTCAATTTTCTTGAAAAATGTCGTATACTCTCTAACATTCGTAAAAGTTCGCCGATCTGGTTAAATAGTTCTTTATAACTAGAGGGAGGTTAAATGCTGTTTGGTATTGAATTTCGACAAAATCGGTAAAGCGGTTCCGATTTTATAGAATTTTGAATTTTTGTAAAAAACCAAAATTTTGCTGTAAATCACGTCGAATCTCAGCAAATGAACTGAAATATTCTACAAACAAAAAATAACATACAGCTCTACTGTGTACTGAATTTGGTGTTGATCGGTAAATTCGTTCAAATTTTACACCATTTTGAATATTTGAAAAAATAACAATTTTCGCTACGACCTCCGCAAAAATTAATAAAGTAAAACAAAAGTTTGTGTCTAATAAAAAAGAGATGTGCCGGTGATTTATTAATTTATTCAAAACAAGGATGCAAAGTAGAACCTTGCACATTGCTTCCTCATTAAATTTTGCTCTTCACAAACCTTCCTCTATGAGAAAGCCAAAATGAGTTACAATACTTCATCGTAGAGGTTGCTATGTGAAGAGCAAAATTTAATGAGGAAGCAATGGGCAAGGTTCTACTTTGCATCCTTTCTTCAAGTTTAGAATTGTGGATAAATCTTACCTCGAGTATCTACATCATGTGGTGTGTGTCGACACTCTCTGCACGGAGACTTAAGGCCGAACTGGTCCTGCTCTATAAAATTATTCATGGTGTGTTGAATTGTCCCGACCTTTTATCGTCCGTTACTGTATCAGTACCTATTCGGAATGTTTGTAATCACGCAATTTTCTATGTGCAAACTCGTCGTACGAATTACGGGCATAATGAGGCTCTTACGCGTATTTTCTGTAATGGCAATATTGCGTCTGTGTTTATTGATTTTTTTCACCGACTTGTTTCTGTTTTTCTGCAGTCAGTTAACGAGTACATTGTACTCAACGACTCCCGCTGACTGACTCTATTATTCATTATATAACTTTTAATGTTAATGTATCAGCCCAAGTATTCGCCATGTTGTTATTTTATATCATATCATATTATATTATATTATATTTTATTGTTTTCAAGGGTTTGTCCCGTCCACTGTAAAAATCAGTAAATAGATAAATAAATAAAAATACGGGATTAGTAAGTAGTAATAGCAAAGTCAACAAACTTTGGTTTGATAAATGACTAATGTTTCTAAATGAGGAGGAAAGTCAAAAGTGATTTCCGAAAATGGCATGACTATAAGATACATGAATTCAAGAGGATTTTTGGAAAATTCAGGAAAGAATATATCGCGACAATCAAAAGCAAAAAGAAAGAATTTAATAAGACGATACTCGCAGAGATTTCTAAGGCAGAAATCCGCAAACCTTCAGGTCGCCGATAAAAAAGTATAGGAAAAAAAAAGTTTATTTCTTGGTTAGATTGGCAAAAAGGTATGGGAAGAGTTTTACAAAAGTATATTTCCCCATACTGAGCCCGATCCTCTTAATTATTTGGATTGCAGACACCCGTTACTTCATTTATAAATAATTCAACAAGAAGTTACGATTGCTATTTATTGAAGTAAGCCTTGCACATCTTTCGATTTCTTTCCTTTGCGCATGCGCGTTGCCAAGCGGTTTAGTTTAATAACGTGCTCCGCATAGGTGGTATTTCCGCGGACTGGTGAAATTCAGATATAATTTCCTTTTTCAAGAAAGATGACTGTAATAATCCTTATAAATATTTGCTTTGGCGAATACAGAAGCAAAGCTCTTTACATCCATTCTTACGGAACGAATAAATCTACGGGCCGAGAAATATAATATACGTAGCACCGGGATTGCAACTCTGACCCTAGTGCGTTGCTGCGAGCGTGTACTAGCGCCTTGTCGCAACGTATTGTACTCTTTATCTTCAAATGTTGCAGCAATCTGAAGTATTTCACATCGTTCGCCCAAGCCGCTCATCACTAAATCGAATACGACAGGTTTCGCATCTGCCGTAACGATTTGCTTCGTAGGATACAACGTAGGTTTGTCGATGAAATCGATGCCCACATCAAAACCGCATGCTGAATCGTATGATAGCCCTTTTTTCTGTCCAGCTTTAGAATATTTACTAGATTTCGCTTCGAAGAGTTCGCGATGACGTTTTTTGTATTTGACCGATTTGACAATTGCTGCAGGCAGTTTTTACACGCGGTCCTTTTGTTGGCGGTATCGATGGGCGAGTTTCGTCGAGGGCGATGTTTCCCTATGAATATGTATTTCACTAATGTTCACATGTCCAATATTTTTCTTCAGTATAGCAGTGCCCACCCGAATATCACTGGATAAAGATCCACCATACTGCAAAGTCTTAGGATTTGTACTGACTATGAACCTGTTCAAAGACTCAATAGCTTGAGATGCTCCACAGAGCGAAAGTTTTTCCTCTCGATTTGCAAAAGAGACGAAGATTCTTTCAATTGAAGCTCTCAAATCGTGTCCGGACAATCCCTTTCCCCCCTGGCAGTAATCTATGCGTATAGTTCTTGGAATCATCTTTAAATTTATACCATTGCCTGCATCTTGAGATATCATCAAAAGCATGAGGTGTTATCGCCAGTATTCCTCGCCTCGTCGCTTCCGAGTTCATCTTGTTTGTTTCTAGTACACATCCTAGGCAGTACTTAAAGTAGTCAATTAACGACGTCGAAAGAGTTTTCAGAGCGTATAAAAACTTTGATAGCTTGCACATAGCTTGATTTATATCGGTCTACTTTTGTATGCCATGGTACGCCTCCCTTCGCAGTCTAGCAATGGTACTCGAATTGTCGTCGCCAATCAATGTACCTAGCTTGACATCAATGGCATCGAAATTTTTATTCTTTACAAAAATTTCAACCGCAATGTCCGCCTCCATCGACTTGGAACTGCCTTCGAAATTTAAGCGGCAATTGTCATCTTTCCTCGACGTTCTTTTCTCACACCAAACCCAACGTTTAACTCGTGTAAGTAGTAGGATGTGCACTATGGCGACCCCCACTCCTATCCCCTCTCTTTGTTACCACTTCCACGAACAGAAGTGGGTGTGAGAGTGGGGGTAGGATTGGGGGTAGGAGCGTTGTGTCGTCATAGTGCACACAATTTTTTAATTTTTCAATTTAAAATTTGTAAATTTCAAATTTTTGAATTTTTAAATTTTTAACTTTTATATTTAAAATTCTTTAATATTTTTATTTATTATTATTTTGTTCTAAAATTACTCACCCTGCTTTTTTTTGCTGTTGTTGCGGTTGTCGGTGAGAGTCCTCTCTCTCTCTCGCTGCCACACACACACAAACACACACATGAACGAAGTTGCCCTACCCACAGGTGCGACGGCGGGAACTGCGCCGTGGGCCGACGGGCGACGGTGGTCGTGGTGGCGGCGACGGCTCACGGAGTCCGGCAATAATGTTGAGGTAATCCCCCAAGTCACCGTGTCGCGGTGTGTCAATAGACACGAGAAGGAGGTCTTTCGCACCCACCCTCATCCGCAGCACTCTCGGACCACACACTCTATTAATATCAGCTATATTACCGATATTATTGGGGTAACCGACGTACAGCCGACACGGTAGCTGCAAACAGGCGGTCATACCCACCACAACGGGAGGGTGGTGGAGACGACTCTGTTCAACGGACACCGTCTTGCCCCAATCCACCAACAACACGTCGGCGGGCCCTGTGTCTCTAACGCGCATCACTTCCCCACGCACTATTTCACCACCACTACACAGTATTAAGCAACGACCCAATTGTGTGTCATGGGGCTCCATACGGTGCACCATGGATGAGTTGTTGCTTATTTATCCACTAATATGACGGATCATTTGATGCATCGCATCGTGCATCGCGGGTGTTTGTATATGCAGGGCCCATCTAGCCTCTGCGTACACAATTTCCGCGCGAAATACTTCACTGACTTCACTAGAGCTGAGCCGCGGGTATAGCAAAGACATTGTCGCTCGTGTGATTGTTGAAAAGACATTAAGCCATTCTGTTGGCTAATTTGATGCGAGGCCTTAGTTAGCTAAAATGTAATCGAGAACATACAGCATATATACCCACGTGCAAAGGCTCGGTTGTGAAGGCGATATCCTATAGTGATAGTGCAGCTGCAGAGGTGCAGCGTCGGCAGTACGGCTACTCCCTGCTTATCAGACGATGAGCTCTTTAAGAACGCTTTGGCTTATACACAACGAGTCAAATAATTATATGATATTTGTAAGCTACATTTTTATCGATTATTATTCACTAAATACTTTAAACATCAGTGATCAATGGGTATGGCCAATCACTGTACACGTGAAAATACACATGTACAGTAATTGACCTCTCGATTTGAGGGTTATATTAGGACACCTTAAAAAATAATTTTCATCCCCCTATGATTTGTTTACCCTGGGGGAGCCTCTTACAAGTATTTTAAACGTCCGAGAGAGACAGACTTATAGGTATTTAGCGTTGAAGGAGCGCGAGAGAGACAGTACTATAGCAATTTAACATAGAGTGAAGAAAAGTGTGCGAGAGAGACAGCACCAAAGGCATTTAACGTTGAAAGAGCGCGAGTTGGAGCCTGTGAAGCTAGTCGGAATTTGCAGAGTCAACAGTTACACAGGAGATAATACATCGCTACAGCACGACTAAGAAACTTTTTAAACTCTATAGAGAAGAGTGTAAAATCTCAAACGCGTTAGAGAGAGATAGATGGCATTAAATGACCCGTTTTACCCCTACCTCGTTACAGGATAATCGGTTTTGAGTGAGTGAGTGATCGGGGATCATTACCGATCAACCCTAAAGAACTGTTTTCATCTGTCTATGATTTGTTTACCGTAAGTACTATACTTGTAAGTACACGAGGGGTGTACTTACAAGTATTTTAAATGTGCGAGAGAGACAGACCTATAGGTGTTCAATGTTGAAAGAGTGCAAGAGAGGCAGATCGATAGGAATTTAACACGGGACGAAGAAATTTTCACTGGCTATCACGGAATGTTAATACATTATACATTATCTATTTCTCTTCAACACATGTAACATTTTACGCATTTCTTTATCGTATTCATAAAAGTGTGTTAGATGCTCTACAGTGAAATAGTATATAGCCTTTGTAGTTAGAGATTTTGCAAACACCTTCCAAAACTTCAAAATTTCAAACCTCACAAATTAAATTCCGACAGATAATTAATCTAGCCTGTCGATTGATCATCAAATCAGTTTGAACTGATAGTTACGAGTGATATATTATAAATACGTTTAAACTTTTTAAACACATCAAATGGTAAAGAATAAGCGAGGCCTGACGAATGCTTCAATGTGCGCTGCTGACAGAGGGTGTGATTAATATGGGTGGCCGCTAAAAGTAAACATTCGTGATACAATCTTTTCTATTCCTTGAGTGTTAAAAACGTTCAGTCTTAATACAGACATTGAATATTTCGTTGTTAATATTCATACGAATATGTCGGATTACACCCTGAGAGAGTGTATTTTAGCCTTTTTGCGTATAGTTGTAGTGCATAGTGCTCATTTACGGCGGCGGTGCAATGATCAATGGCGTGAAGGATTAACACGCTTATCGGGTATGATAGACTCTTGAGTCGATTAAGATATATTGTTTGGTGGGCCCCTCTGCGAGCTATAGCGCAGGCCTACAATAGAGGTTTTTTGCGTGGACAACGTGTATTAACGTGCGTCGCTGAGGAGTTACAACGACGTGGTGTTGAAAGGGCCCCGCGTGTCAGTGGTATTTTCAATGAATTGAGGGGTAAGTCGCTTCATTGTTTAAGATGGAAAATATACACTACTTTTTGATATTGAATATTTGTGAAACTCGTTTAATACTTTCTAATACTTTTAATACTTTTTCTGTGCGGGCAATTTTCGCTGTAGCGTACAGGCGACCCCTCGAGCGATGACGAAGCAGCCCTCATAGAGGCTGTACGACTCGTTGAGGAAGAAGTACTCGACCAAGCAAACAACCCTCAGTGTAAGTTTTATTTTAGAATAAACGTTTTTAATTAAATATAACCTACATGTGAATAGAAAATAATCTTCAACAGCTCAAACCACTGCACATGAACACACTTCCGAGGATACTACTAACGATGAAAGTGTCACGGTGGGTGTTGCTGAGGAAGAACTCATGAGCCAGGAACCCATTAATGATTCAGCAGAAGGAGAAGATGAAGAAGGACAAATAAGACAGGTCTATGACCAGAGAAGCAGCCCAAATTCACGACCCTCAGTAGCGGTGTCAAGTGTTCCTCAGCCCTCGCTTATATTTAGCAACAGCCCTGATATCCTTGCTCTATACAGGCGTAATAGGGGTATTGATAATGATGACGAGACTGTAGCAGGACCGTCGCAACAGCAGTCGACTGATCGTGAAGACACTATATCAGTGAGTGATCTGATCAATTTAAATGCTGATCCGTTTTCTTAAAATCAGCTCGGTCTATATCCTGGTTGGTACGGAAATCCGGAGCACGAGGAAAGAAGACCTTATAATATACTGGATGAATGGTTCCAGCATCTCTTGGAATCAGACTCAGGTATTTATAATATATATCAAATAATACAATGAAGCTAAATCAGAAGCGGGGGTTAATAGTTCTGTTTATTGATGCTAGGTTATTCATCAAGACATCCCTTCCCATCATCGTCAGAATCAGATTAACTCATTTACGAGCTACTTTTATTAACACTTTGTCACTTATATTTTACGATAATTCAGTAAAAGAAAGTCCAAATAACTTATGGTCTTTTCATATTTCAGATATGCAAATGGGCTCTGGTCGACCACGGAACAACCTACGAAGTGACGTGTTTGGGGATATACAACCGCCCGGTGACAGAGTCACTATTATACAAAATGTGCAACGTTACTTCAAGCGTTTCAAGTTGCGTGGACGTGCAACGACTCTGCGTATCATAGCGACTCCATCAGGATACAGTGTCATGGCATGGCTCGAAGGAGCTTTTTGCGATTTATTAACTTACATTACCAGCTCCTGTGAGCGTGGTGATTATGCGGGTATTTCGTTCACGGCAAGTAGTCTATCGCATGGTCCTGTATGGCTTTTGTTTCGGCCCGTTCGCGATTACACTTTTGAAGATGTATGGCTATTAATAAATAGTGTTGCGCAGAGTACAACAGCCTTTCATATCGATGATACTTGTACTATAAAAGCATGTATTGTAAGAGGTGTTGAGGGTAGCGGTAGAAAAAGCTTAACGCATGAGGATGTGTCAAAAAAATCCATTTTATCGATACGGAACACCGATAATTTATGTTTACCGCGCTCACTCGTAACAGCTCTCGCTTATGCTGAACGCGGTGAAATACGAGCAGGGTCTTTGCATGCTAAGTGGCAACGTATCAGACAAATAAACGGCTCCTTTCAAAAAGAGGCGGCATTAGAGCTGACGCGAAATGCAGGTGTTAACGTACCCCGGAACGGTTGCGGCTTGAGAGAGATCTCTCTATCAGGATTATCTGTCGAGAGATGGAATTGCAGTCATTGTGTTTGAGTTTCTGACTTTAGGGCGTCGTGAAAGGCCTTTGTTCGACGGTTCACAGAGAGTTTTGGATTTTGTAGGTTTGATACGACACACTCTGAATATCTTGTATTATGAACGCTCACATCACTACCAACCAACTCTAAATCTTCGGGGTGCTGTCGGTAGTATGAATTTTTGCACGACCTGTAATGCGCGTTATCCCCAAGAAAATCATCGTTGCTTGCAAAAAAAGTGCCCTTGTTGTTTGCAATCACCAACCTGTGATACATACGGTGTTGATACAATCAAATGCACCATGTGCAATAGTGATTTCTTTGGTGAGGAATGCTTACGAAAACATGTACATGTCGATGTCAGACGAGGTCGTAGAGTAAACACTGTTTGTGAATCTCTTAAACTTTGCCTCCATTGTTTCCGTTCGATAAAAACTCTGAATAAAAAGAAACATGTGTGCGGCGTAGGATTTTGTAACACATGTAAATCCAATCAGGCTTATAATCATCAGTGCTTCATGCGCCCAATTATTACGTCAACCTCGAAGGAAAAGATCTTCATTTTTTATGACTTTGAGACACAACAGTGTACAAATGTGGAAGGTGATCCTAATACATTTTTACACCAACTCAATCTCTGTGTAGCGCAAAGGGTCTGCACACACTGTTGCAATCGTGATTCTATAACTGAAGCATGTGAACACTGCGGTGTGCATGAATTTATATTCAAGGAGAATGTCGTACAACAGGTTGTGGAGTTAGCGATGCAGGAAATAGCCGGGTTTTCGCAAACTGTGTTGATAGCCCATAATGCAGGTGGCTTTGACGCTCAGTTCATTTTACGCTATTTGATCGAAGAGAAAACAACCCAGTTACCCACGCTGATACTGAACGGTACGAAAATCATTACCATGCGTCTCGGAAAACTTGTGTTTCTCGATAGTCTACATTATTTTCACATGGCTCTAGATGCTTTGCCAAAAGCCTTTGGCCTCAACAACTCCTTCGCTAAAGGCTATTTCTCTCATCTGTTCAACAAGCCTGAAAATCAAAATTATATTGGTGAAATGCCTCCCATCGCTTCATACTCCCCTGACACTATGAGCACAGAGGAGCGCAAACGGTTCATCATATGGCATAATCAGATGACAAACTTCAATTACACATTTGATTTTTGGAAAGAAATAGTACATTACTGCAAGAATGATATCACAATTCTCAGACAAGCATGTGTAGTTTTTCACACCATGTTTGTGAATAGTGGCCGGGTCTGCCCCTTTAGTGAAAGCACCACGATAGCGTCAGCTTGCTTTCAAATTTTTCGGAAAAACTTTTTGAAAAGTAACACAATTGGCATTATACCGACCAACGATTACAGATGGGCTCATAATCAGTCGAAAAAAGCGGTATCGTGGCTCGTGTGGATGGAGCATCAGCTGGGCCGTACTATTATTCACGCGGAACGCTCGCGCGAGTTTAAGTTACCGCAAAACCTAATGGTGGATGGTTATTATGAGACAGACACCACAGCCCATGTCTTATAGTTCCATGGCTGCTATTGACACGGGTGCTTGAACTGTTTTACAACAAATAGAGAATGTCGGCAGAGCGATGGTGTGTCTCTGAAAAAACGAATGCGATAGCCCACAGAATTCGCACGAGCGGTTATGAATTGACGGAAATTTGGGAATGTGAATACGGTAGGCTATTCAAAACGAATAAGCAGCTGAGGGCCGTCTTACGTAATCATCCCCTAGTCATAGAGCCTCCTCTCAACGCTCGCGATGCTTTCTTTGGCCGGCGTACTGAAAACATGGTTACGCTCTACGACGTTGAGGTCGGTGAGCAAATACAGTATGTTGACGTTTGCTCACTGTGTTGACGGGGCCTGATAATAATGATCTGTCACGCGTCGAGGGTCTAGTACAGTACATGTACAGTACTACCTCCGCGAAATCTCGACCACCCCGTATTACCCGTAAGAATGCATCAGAGATTGTTATTCGGTTTGTGTCGTAGTTGTTGTGAATTTATGAATCAGGATGTATGTTCTCATGAAAATATTGAAGATCGTGTGTTTAACGGCACATGGGTTGTCGACGAGGTCCGAAAAGCCGTTCACAGCGCGGCTACAGAGTAATAAAGGTATCTGAGATCTGGCAGTATGAGGTAGATCAGTATAGTAGCGATACAAAAAAAAGGCCTATTTGCTGAATATATAAATTCGTTTCTGAAAATCAAACAAGAAGCCAGCGGCTGGCCTGAAAATTGTTTAAATGATAGTCAGGCCCAAGAACGTTACACGGTCTCTTTTGAGAATGCGGAAGGTATTAAACTCAATCATAGTAATACAAAAAAAAAATCCGGGCTTGCGTTCTGTAGCAAAACTGTGTCTTAATTCGTTTTGGGGTAAATTTGGACAGAGAGAGAATTTACCGCAGACCACGATAGTATCAACACGCAAAAAACTTATGGAAATTTTAAGCAATCCCGAATATGAGATCACCGGTATGTTACCTGTCAACAATAGCGTGGTATATGTGAATCATACAAAAACTGAAGAGGCCGTGATACCGTCTAGTATAGCGAACGTAGTAATAGCAGCGTATACAACAGCTCAGGCTTGTTTAAAGCTTTACAGCTACCTCGAACGCTTGGGCCGACGGGCTTTGTACTATGATGCAGATTCTGTTATTTACACACCCAGAAAAGATCCTGCAGAGTATGAACCCCTGACAGGTCAACTCTTAGGTGATCTATCGAACGAGTTAAGCGAATACGGTGATGGCAGCTATATAAAATCTTTTGTTTTGGGCGGACCAAAGTTTTACGTTTTTATAGTACGTACGCCAAACGGTGCAGAAACTGAAATTTGTAAGGTTAAAAGTATAACCCTCAATTTTGCAAATAAGGCTTTAATAAATTATAGTTCGATACGCTCCTTTACAGTGGGTGAGAGAGAGGATCCTGTTGTGCTACGATATGACTCATTTCGCCGTACGCCGTTTCACCGAGTTGTCACATGCTCAGAAACCAAGTCATGCATGCCTGCAAGCGTAAAACGAAAACGTGATGCCGACTACAGATCGTTACCTTATGGTTATGTAAATTAGTTTATAAAAAGTGTAAAAAATATATCTGGATAAAATATAAAACTTGTTTATGAAATTGCAAACAGATGTATTGTATAGACATAATCCTTCCTTTATTACGACTTGTATCTTATAACTATAATCATTCGTTAATTCAATGAACATCCGACAATTGTAGAGTTCGCATTTGTATTTTTCCCGATGACACACTCCACTTCGTGTACGTACCCCGGAAAAAGTGATAAAGTATTACCCTCTCTGGATAATTATCAGTTCCGTGTTTGTAATGGAGGACAATGGATCACCGCTCTGTAAGAAGCATATCGCCACATTGCATGCTCTTCAGTACCTCAACAAGGAGTAGCAAGCAACGAGCAGCTATTTTACGGAAAGCCGATGTACGTATGATAAGGTGTATTTGTGAATGTGCGATGAATGTTCTTCGTGGTAATGTGCCACTAAAAGCTGAACAGCAAAAAAGTTACGTCATCACGCGCCCGTTCTTCGTCGATTGACGGCGAAAAAAGACTGTTGGAAGACTAAGAAACGGTTTGTTGTTCAAAGCGGCGGTTTCTTACCTTTTTTACTAGCGCCCATATAGGGAACAGTGATATTAAGCCTGATTGGCGGTCAGGGATAATGGAACATACAAAGAAAATGGTGCTCGTCCCTGAGGAAAAACTGTTACAATATAATGCTCAAAGTCAATGGCAGCCTAGGCATCATGATACTGAATCGCAAACGCATATGGAGCGTTCTGTTACCTCTATCTTAAATAGATTGGATACTGAGATGAAAGAAATTTTAATTTCTAATCTCTACAAGGATGAGCGAGAAAAATGGGTGGCGTATTTAGCGGTTTTACAGCGATACCTTCATTTTATCGATAATGAAAGAACCCAACAGCATATTGCACTCAGAGAAAAATCAGAAACCATACTTCAGAATAATAATAATAATAACAGTGAGCAGTCGACAAACTTGAAAGATTCTGTTATCCTTGAGAGCGTGCCGGCAAAATTTCGGAATAGGGCTAAACTTCTATTGCGCCGCTTACATGGAGCTCCTACGACCAATTTTTCTTAGGATTCAACAGGTGTTGTATCCATTAGTGGAAAAGCTATCAAGGATTCAAATATTGTTGATCTTGTGAATGATGCCATGCATTCAAGAAAGGTGGCACGACCAGCAGGTCGCAAAGCATTTGCGCGATTCCTGAGAGCAATTCAAACACCTCGTGAATTTATCGGTAACGATGAGTTGTGGCAGGAATCGAGAGCTAATTCGACTTTGCAAATGAGTCCAACCACGGCCAGTTCAAGAAGTATCGCCAGTAATGGCGGTGATGGCAAAGGCGACAGTGACAACGACGTACTAAGCGATATAAGTGCACATTCAACGTTCTTCAGTGATAGTGATGACAATCACAGTGTACAAAGCGGTTTTGGTTGTAATAACAAAAAAAGACGTCTAACTTGGGCTAACCTCAAGCTATGATAATGAAGACATTAGAAAAAGTGTACTTTGATCCCTCTCATGAAGCATCGTTTTCCGGTTCTGAGAAGTTACTAGTCGTGAGTCGTAGGAAAAAATCGCTAATAGCAAAACAGTACAGTGGCTTGAGTCTCAAGACGCATACACAAAATATAGACCTGTTCGACACCGTTTTCCCCGACGTTTCTATAATATCCGCAATATTGACGATGTCTGGGAGGCTGATCTCGTGGATCTTCGTTCAATCAAGACTTACAATGACGGTTATGTTTATCTGCTTGTTATTATAGACGTTCTCAGTAAATATGCATGGGTTGAACCGCTCATGGATAAAACAACTACGTCAGTAGCTAAAGCATTTGCACGTATACTAACCCCTAAAGGGACTAATGGTAGATCCCCCAATTATCTACAGTCGGATAAGGGGAAAGAGTTTATAGGTGCAGCCTTCCAGGCATTCCTGAACAAGAAAAATATACGATTTCGTGCTGCACGAAATCCCGATATAAATGCAGCTATTGTAGAACGTTTTAACAGAAGTCTCAACGAAAGAATGTGGCGTTATTTTACTTTTTCATGGGGAAAGCGTTATATAGATGTTTTGCAGAATATTGTTTCGGCTTATAACCACCCCCTGCATAGTAGTATAAAAATGGCGCCAGCGACAGTGACATACGCTACAGCAGTGGAAGCTCGATCTAACCTATTACAGCGCTACAAGAAACCTAATCATAATAGTCCGCCTAAATATCGTGTAAATGATATTGTGCTCATGACTAAAGCAAAAGCACTCGACAGGCTTACCCGTGGTGTACGTCTTATGTGATCTTCACAACGAGGACATTAACGGCATTTTTTACGAGCCTGAATTATCGAGAGTGTGTTTATCGAATCAAACGAGGTGTAATACTAAGAATACGAGATCAAGATGAAAGTCAAGTTTTACATAACTTTGCCCAGTAACAGTAGTATGAAATATTACCCTGATAACACGACAACCCGCTATATTACACATTTACCACAAAACGTGTCTTTACAAGGTCATTGGATCGTATCATTAGCTGAAATGCACATACCCATGACGATCCTGCATATACCTACTGAGGGTGATCGAAATTTTATGAATTTCATCACCAACACTATACCGTCGGGTAATGAAGCAGCAGTTGATTTTAAAGAAGACCGCGTTTGCGTTCCATCTGGTGTGTATCGTAACATGGATTCATTAATTGAAACAATTAATGAAATATCATGTATAACAGAACATCTGAAATTTCTTTACAGTCGTAATGGCTGCGTGACGGTGACACGGCTCTGTACAGGTTGCAAGAACTTAGCGCACTCTTTTTATTTGTCTCCTCTGCTGAACAAGATTTTAGGTTTTGATGAGGCCATTGGCGATGTAATCCTTCGCGAAGGCTCTAACTATACGGCAACACATCCTGTTAATTTAACTACCGGTATTCCGAATATGTTCTTTGTTTACACTGATATATGTGAATCATATATTACTGGTGATGGACATACACCTTTATTGAGGGTTGTTTCGTCGGCGGCATCTGATAATTACAATTACGGCTCTAAGAAAATCAAAACCTTTTCACCCCTTCGATATGTACCTCTTCTGCGCACTAGTTTTCAAACAATAACTATCGATATAAGAGATGAATTTCGTGCGCCAATACCATTTGAGTGTGGGACGCTGACGGTGACACTGCATTTTAAACGTCTCTGTTAATCAGACGTTAACATGATTTACGATAGTGATTTTGACATGCAGATGGGTGGAGGTGGCGGCAGGACGGGGTATGGTAGTATAAGTCATGTATATATAGGCTCGCCAAATCAACAGGGTCACGGTATTGGTAGTTTCCTCGGAGGTCTATTTCGACGTATCATACCTCTGCTCAAGCAAGGGGCTCGTGCTGTTGTTAAAGAAGCGCTCAGAGGCGGTATGAATGTGGCAACCGATATAATGGATATCGGTGTGCAGCCTCGGGAGGCCTTCAAAACGCGTTAACGTAAATCGGGCGAAAATTCAAATCGCAAAGCCGAAGAAAAAATAGGCTCGCTTATGAGTGGTTTGGGATATAAAGCAGCTAAAATAAGGGCTTTGATTCATTCTACCCGTGACAACACGAGACGCAACATAGGAGCGAGAAAAGAAAGAAGAAGAAGAAAGACCCCGTCGTCATCGAGAAACCGTTCTGGCTCTACAAAGAAGAAGAAGAGTCCGCAGACAAAGAAAACAGCGAAAAGGAAAGTGCCAAAGACCGTCACGAGAAAGAAGAAAAGACCTCGTCGAGATCTGTGTCCAACACCTTTGCATAGGTATTTTATCTCGAGAAAATGGCTTTTTTACACACCCACTCGTGTGAGTGTTTGAAGTCGGAGCTTGAATTGTTTTCACTACCACCGACTCAAACTACGATTGAGGGAACTCAGTGGGTAAACTATAAACCGATCTCTTCTCTAACTGATGATTCACCCATAGAGTTTGTTGTATCCGGTCAAGGTGATGAGTACATTGATCTTGCGCATACTATGCTAAGCATGCGTGTTCAGATACAACCCACAATTGAGAAACATGATCCTATGATTAAAGAGGGTCCTGTCAATAATCCGATGCATTCAATGTTCAACCAGATCGATGTGTTTTTAAATCAGAAGCTTGTATCTGGTCCTAATAACGCGTAGGCATACAGAGCATTCATTGAAACCCTTTGGAATTATGGACGTGGTGCTAAGGAATCGCATCTCACGAGTGTGTTATGGTATACCGATACGCCTGGTAAAATGGACGACATTGATAATGGTAATACTTGTCTGTCTAACCGCAGGGTATTTCTAGAAGGAAACAAAAGGTTCATTGATCTTCTAGGTCATCTACATTGCGACATTTTCAATCAAGAAAGATTTTTGATAATTGGCGTTGAGTTACGATTACGGCTTGCGCATACCAGCGACGCTTTTTTTATTATGAGTTCTTCAAAAGATTGGAGTATTCGTATTACCGAAGCGTCACTCCTTGTGCGCCATACTAAGATAGCCCCTGGTATGCTTCTAGCTCACGCTAGAGCTCTGTCCAAATCGACGGCAAAATACCCCTTGACGCGTGTAGAGGTTAAGGCTTTATCACTACATACGGGCATACATGGTGATACTTTAGATAATGTCATACTAGGACAGATGCCTAAGCCAATAATTCTCGGGTTCATCGATAATAAGGCATTCAATGGTGATCGTTTGTTAAATCCGTTTAACTTCCAAAATTACTGTATTAATTATCTTTCTCTGTATGTTGACGGTGTTCAGATACCGTCAAAACCCTTGCAACCAGACTTTAATAGTCATAATTACGTGGATTCATATCATACTCTTTTCTCCGGTACAGGCATCCACTTTCTGAATCAAGGAAACTGTATTACACGGCACGCTTATCCTCACGGTTATTGCCTCTTTGCGTTTGATCTCACACCAGATCTCTCGGCAACCAGTAGCAGCCATTGGAAATTAGTAAAACATGGTAGTGTGAGAATGGAGGTACGTTTCGCCACGGCGCTAACGTCAACAATTAACTGTATTGTGTATGCTGAATATGACAATGTATTGGAAATTGACTCTTCGCGACAAGTAATTGTAAACTATAGCGGTTAGCTCAAAAGTGGCATATATCTGACATGTAAGTGAAGCCGATTGTCAGTCTACGTTCATACGTTGAGGTGCTACGCTCGCGCTACACATCATGAATATTGTCATTGATAGTGTATGTTGTTGAGGTATCGGCGAATGACGGCTTTTTAAGTTTTTTTGGTTTAAAAACTTTACGTTTCGCCCTGATCAGGGCCTCTTCAGAATTTTATTATAAATATATTGTATTAATAATATGGTTGTCATGGCTCTCCGGTCAAATAGGTTATGTTATACCGTTTATCTGTTTTGTTGTCGTTAGTTGTTTTATGTTATTAACATGATTTTATTATGTGTTTTGACCGGAGAGTTCGGTCTATGTGTTGTCACATCTTGATGTTTGTCAGTTGACATCATGAAGCCGTCATTCGCCGATACCTCAACAACATACACCATTCTTACAACGGCTGAAACAACACCTCACCTTCATTGTCATTGATATACAGGGTCTGAAGAATAGGTCTAATGAATTTATACCAAAAGAAGTTGCGATCATTTCTATTGACTCAGATTATAGTGCACACTGGATCGTATCAGCACCTCATGCTTATAAGAGTTTACCGCCGAGTGTAAAGAGACAAAATACATGATTAATTAATAATCATCACAGTATAGAGTGGACCAGTGGCGAAACATCATTACGAGCTGTCGAGAATATCTTGAAGAAAATTGCCGTACAGTGTGATCGTATATTCACAGAAGGCTCTGATAAAGCTGAATATCTAACGCAATTGACAGGGTGCTTCATTATAAATTTAAAAGAAGAAGAAGCGGAACCCTCATTTCGTAATCTACCATCGTGCAGTACTCTATGCATCTATCATAGTTTATTGTGCAAAAATCGCAACTACAGATGCGCTCATTACAGTGCGGCAAAAATCAAAGCCTGGTTTTGTCATAGTGATCGCGTTAATACTCTTTGGGAGTATAGAACAACTACAACGTGGTACGTTGGTCTACGTGCACGTAAAGAAACCGAATCGTCTCATGAACAGTCTGCAGATATTCCAGGCCCTTCAGAACATAAAGAACCATACTATCGGTGTATATCCTGCCGATCACATTCCCCAGGTGTGGACGAAACCGATTGCACTTGTGGTTAATACAGATGGACACAAACAGCCTGAAAGCCACTGGGTCGCCATGTACGTCGATCGATCTGGACGTGGATGGTACTTCGACAGCTACGGATTACCTCCAATCATCCCTCAGCATCTTCAGCGACTCCGCCGAAATTGCAAACTCTTTCGCTCCAGTACTTCCCAGCTATAAGGACCTGAGTCTGAGTATTGCGGCCATTATTGTGTTATGTTTCTTCATTTTATGTCTACAGGTCTTGGTATTCATCGATTTAGAAGCGTATTTTCAAATAATTTATCAAGCAATGCTAAAATAATCGCGGAATACTATAATGCCTATGCTCGTAAGAATACCTCGCCTAAGTATCAGAAT
Source organism: Clistopyga incitator (assembly GCA_947507545.1). NCBI lineage: Eukaryota > Metazoa > Arthropoda > Insecta > Hymenoptera > Ichneumonidae > Clistopyga > Clistopyga incitator. The sequence continues at coordinate 7,520,122 of OX382172.1, read as the reverse complement.
AAGGAATTTAACGTCTGCGTCCAAAGGTGCTGTTCACGAACTCACTGACTGTAATTATATTATATTACATGTCGCGCGTGTCCTTAAGACAATAGACCGCTTCGAGTGACGCTGACGCTGCTGTAAACCGATACTGCTGAGAGTGAGCTTATATCTTGAAACCTCTGTGCAACTTCATTAGTATTCGAATCGTCTTTGATACTTCTTCTTCAAATCAATGCACAGAAAACGTTTTATATTAAAGGCACGGATAGACAAACTCTTGCAAGACATTGCTGCTATCAAGGTTTTGATTCAGACGAGAACAGATTTATATATTTTGACTCGTAAATTGAAAGTGCTTAAACTCCATAATTGATCTATCAGCAATCAACAAAGTGGTCAAGCTTGAGGCATATTTGCCATTGAAATGATTGTCAGAACTCGAAATATCGAGAGAATACGTCGTGACGAAAATGAAGACCAGCCAAACAAAGTGGGGCACACGTGTAACCATCGATCTACAAAACGAGTTTACGTGCTTCCTACCGTCAAGATTTATGAGGTTTTCGAAAAGAATGACACTCTATTCCAACAAATGATCGCCTGTGCTACAGAAAAACGGTTACTCATGATCTACTACGTCTCCAAGTACGATCATGTGGAGTTCAAGGAGATCCCCGCATGAAAATCTCTAAGGTAATTAAAACGCAATTTTCAAAATATGACCAGATACTATCGACAGAGCTATTTCACATCATTAATAAATTGCTTCATCAGTTTCAGAACATTGAGATGTTCGGGTACATGGACTACACCGCCAAACGGCCTTCGAGTTTCTTGAATCTGGAATCTCATCACGCGCCGCCATCTTATTGTTATAAATAAATTACTACGGTAGAAATTACAATAATGTAAAATTGTGTATATTTTCAATAAATGTAAAAAAAGGCTGTGCACTATGACGACACAACGCTCCTGGCCCCAATCCTACACCCACTCTCACACCCACTTCTGTTCGTGGAAGTGGTAAAAAAGAGAGGGGATAGGAGTAGGGGTCGCCAGTGCACACCCTACTACTCGTGTACCGTAAGCAATTCCTTTACCTGAATAATACCCGATCGCCGTCCCGGGTCTTGTTAAACGAACAGATATGTAAATTTTTAAGATTTTCTTAATATCAATACACATTTCATCCTATCATTACAATTAATTTTACAATTTCTAACGCTTTTCCTAAAGTCCATGTTCCCACAATATTCTAATTTCATTTCTTTACATAAATAACACCTTCAGACGCTGACTATCCAGTCGCGCCGGATCTATATATAATTTCTGCCAAATTATATTCGCTACTCTAACTTTTTGTCCCGTTTCCACTTTTCTGCAGTTTCGCTGTCCGCACGTGCAGTGTATGGTCAACAGTCCCACGATTCCCAAAATCCCCACTTAACATCTTATTCACACCTTGCTCATTCTATCAAACATTTACTTCAACAGTCGGCAATCAATCTTCAAACAATGAACATGATTTAAATATATTCTAAACGCTCAATCGTAGCGTCTAAGTCTTATAGTTAAGCTTAATTTTATTCGCATAATTGGCGTAAACGGCGACAATTAAGAAGTTAAAAACATTCATATAATAATAAACAATATTATCAATTTCGACTATTTTAAATACGTTCGGTTAACAAATAAATAATTTACGCGTGATAATTTAAAATAATGATCTTAATCATTAATCGAACTAAGAAACCCCAATTGTCGCTCATACGAGCCGTAACAAGAACCATAAACCGTTTTTCATGCGCATTCATTTGTAAGAGATGAATAGTACGAGATGAATAGTACGAGATGAAAGTTACATAGGATTCAGAATTTTTCATAATCGTGATCGTGCAAACAGAAAAAAATTATATGCTGACTTATATTAATGTCAATGTTTGAGAAAAAAAAGATTTTTCTCCTCCTTGGTCAATCGTGAGTGCTCTTTCAACTTTCAAATTTCTCAAGCAACTTTTATCAGCGAGCAACTCCATCGATTTCCCTTCCCTTCGCTTACAACGTTTGTAGAGAGAATTGTGCATGACCGGAACGTTTACCGCTGTTAGCATTTTGTTCAAATGAGTTTCACCAACCCCACTTTCCAGTATTACAAATAAGTAATTAATTTTTTCTACGAACATCACTAGTTTATGCCTAAACATTCTTGTGAGGTACGGACCAATTAGAATCTTCGTGTTGACATTGTAGGAGCGTCTGGAACCACCTGACTACACCTCTCTCTTTGACGTGTTGACGTGATACATACTTTGACATTTTTGGCAAGTGACGACAAATATGCTGGCAAGTACAACGCGTTCCTCTTTTACAACATTGCGAAGTGACATTGGGATGTTACAAATCTTACACCATAAGTCATCGGCGAGAACTTTCAAGTCAATCAAACGGCGTCCATCGGGCCGCCCCAAAACTCATATTCGATTGTTTTTCGGGTTGTCCATGGTAAATCGAAAAAAACAATCGTATGACATTTTTTAGGGCGGTCGTTTTTTCGGTAAAACGGTGGTTTTCAAGATTACTAGGGGTTCTATGTGATTATCCGATTTACGCGCCGAATAGGAATTAGTTTATCAAACATGCTACGTCGCCGGAAGTCTTTCTTGTTATAAGGAAAGATGAAACCTGAAGTTTATTTTTATATACTAAAGCTACCTGCATTCTGCGGTCCTTTAAGCTAAATAAATAAATATCGGATGTTTTATGTACTATGTACACCGCATTTGTAATAAACCTGTAATACAAATAAATATCTTATCTATCTTGTATTTTTCTATATAATTTTATCTGTCGATCAAATAATTGATGCTCATAAGCAATACATTACATTTTCACATGTTTTATGTAAAAAATCATACAAACATATTGTTTCTGATCGAACGGTCGAACTTTTTATGTCTATAGAATCGTATTATCTACATTAGTTATGCTGATATAGTAATAAAAACAACGAAAGATGCAAACGAATCATGCAATCGGAAATTTAACATTGAACACCGTATTTTGTTGCACAGTCCAATAAATCAACGGTTCTATATTGATTATTACCCACCATTATTAATCAATAAAAATAATCCAACAATCAGGCATTTTGCATTTATGAGATTAATACCACCACTTTCATCATATGCAATTCATTATATAGTACATTTATTATTTAGTGCGGTTATTAAAAACATTTATGACAAATATCAGCGGGTACATGCAATAGAAAGGGACAGCATGATACAGCAAGCAATTTGTAGAATTGAGAAATATTTCGCACTATATAAATCTAGACGTAAGAGAAATTCGATTGTATCATCTTAAGAATGAGCTTGCAACAAAAATATTATATTACAACCTCACATTTGCCCATCACTATCTTCATATTTATCGGTTTCCTGCTTAAGTTATAAATCTCTTTACAATTTAACATAATTAGCTAAATACTGTTACAAAGCCTGCGCCTTGCTCAAAAAAATTGCAAGGGCTAACGCAATATTGGGGTTAGTAATCAGAAAATTTAAGGATATTTGGCCCAAATTTGCGGGGGGTGTGGTGGTCAAAGGTGAGGACAATTCGACTAAAGTATTATTTAGGCAGGTATGGACAGCCGGTCTAGGATACTTGGAATGCATTGCGTGGCTTCAATAGTGGCACCGTTCACGGTGCACAAAGAAAAAGAAGCCGGGTCTTACCCCGCTCTGCTACTGATGGGAGTAAACTTTCCGACGTACCGACACGTATTTCGCGTCAACGCGGATTGATTTTTTATTCTTTTAAAACTGATCATATATTTCATATTTCGTTTTACACATAGAGCAAATGTTTATACTGTGACGTATTTTTCGGTAGCTGACCGATTAATCGGTCTTTTGGTCGAGAACACAGAATACGAAAAGAAAAGAAATATCCGGAACCGTCACCATCAGCCGTCCACCCTCGCTCGCGCATCCGCAAACCCGGTGGGCGCCAGTTAATTTTTGTTTCACCGGAATTAACGAACCGGTATGTCCGAGGGATCGAGTGGGCGGCTCAATCCCCAAACTCCAAATCGAAAGTCTGGGGTAAAACTCGCGATCGGGATCAAAACCGAAGGAATCGGTAGCTTGGTTCATTTTTGAGGTCGCGTAAAATCAATAAACGCAACTGGATGCACTCGCGGGAGCGAACGGTTGCAGAATAGCACGGCCGCTCAGTCTGCTAGGTTTGGTAGAGAGGGTCGCGGTAAGGTGCAATAAATAGCCAAGGATCATGATCAGAATTTAATCAACGGAAACTAATGTCCCGCGGACAAAAATCGAGAACGAGCATCGATAACGAATTCGCATTTTAGAATGCGCGAGAACTGACGAAGCGCATCGAGAGCGCCATCGTCACTACGGGAAAACCTGGTGCAATACCAAATTTAATGATTAATATCACGGGAACGACTCACCGGAGCTGCCTGTAGCCGATCCATCCCATGGAAGGAGATCGAGGGATCACGAGAGCTGTGGCACGAAGTGCAGTGATCCCACTGCACTCGAGGCCCACCGAAAACTCGAGTTTTATTCCGTGGAATAAAACTCACACCACACGGTCACTCAACGTATTGACTATACGGAGTTTTGCTGGAGCACGAGAACTACGCGAAGTCGCGCGCGCGAGCGACAGAAAAACTGTCAACACGGGAGCGCTTACCAAACTCGAGGCACCTCGGCGGTGTCCCGAGGAAGACTGATTATTTCAAGTAATCATCGAGAACGATTCATTATTATTATTCCGATAGCTCAAAATCCCTTACCCGAGAACTACTGCCCTCTCCTTCGAATAAGTTCGTAGCGATAGCGGGAACGCAACTTGTGCCGGTAACATAGCAGAGATCTGTACGGTCGCCTCCCTTAGCTCATTGCGTGAAAACGGGCCTTTACTCTACAAAAACAATTGCGCTAGGATACCCCATCCTAGGCCAGACCTAACATAACTCCACCCGTTCTCCAACGCAATGCACTGTCACCGTAGGACGCCGGATTTGCACCGGTCTACAACTAACCGCCAAAAAC